>CM026401.1:56868383-56962464 GCA_014843695.1 Archivesica marissinica
ATAATATATCAAGCAGTCGTATGAACATATATACAATATATCAAGAATATTGTGCAATAATGATTGATTCACTATGATTCACGTTATAGTAACTCACAGACACACGATGCAATATTTGACATTGGACAAGTTAATGTGAAATTACAAAATACAATAATACCACACACGTTAATAACAGTTGACCACATAACTTGTCTTAAGCATAGTGTATCATGACATTAATGAATAACGTGAACAGTTGAATCATATGTTAGATGTGTGTAGTGTTTGCATATCTGCGTGTGTTTGTACTTAGACAACCATTTGACAAATATTTGAATTGCATTATAACACCTCGGTAGCATATGGGGAATATGTTTCGAGAACAGGTGGTGGTTTTACGTTTATTTATCGTCGCTACCGGTTGCCCATATGAGCGACGCCTCCTGAAGAGATTAGTCATTTTACAGTTTTGGGGGATAGTGCAATGATACAGACAGATACCCATTCCAGAATCTCCTCTGGTTCTTTTACGTGCACGGTGTAAAGCACCGACACGAGACCTCGGTTTAATGTCCAATCTGAAAGACTGTTAATTTTATTATGGTCAGACGGGGGATCGAACCTGCGATCCCTGGATTACCAGTTTAGATCCGTCTATGTTTCGAGAACATTGTGTTGTATGAGAATGTATAATAATAATCTAGTCTCTCAGTTTGACTTTCTAAAATAACATGTTGCTTAACTAAGTCTGGAAGTCATGATAGCGCAGTGGATGCGCGTTCGCTTCAGATGCTACATGTCCGGAGTTCGAGCCCCGCTGGAGCCGTTACGATTGTGCCCTTAGGCAAGGCATTTAAATTCCACGTTGCCTCTTCTCTCTCCCTCGTGGCGATGGATTCCATCAGGAATGAGGTCTCGAGTGTGATTAATATAAGTTGAAATAACTTGTTTCGCAATCGAGCTAAAATAAATTTGTATAAACTAACTAAACATGACTAGACGGGTTTACTTTGGAAAAGGCCATTCGATATGAAATTATGAAAGTGATCATACTTTTTTTAAACTTTATTTATCTTACAACGATTGCGAAGCAAGTTTTAACAACTTATATTAATCACTCTCGTTGGCGCGGATGAAAGCGTTATATGTGGCTATTCATGTGGGAGGAAATCGGAGTACCCGGAGAAAACCCACCTGTCTGATCTAGCGACCATCGTACCATCTCACTTACTTCCCGGTCCGAGGATCGAACCCGGGTCGCATTGGTGAGAAGTGATGACCACTGTTCATTAAACTAAAGAAGGTCTGATCAGGGATGGATGGATTAGCAGATTTTATATAGTACACATAAAAATGTGTTCACAAATAAAATGTTCACACATTATTTACATAGATAAGAACTACGACACTGTAAACTATTAAAGCAGAACTATTTTTGTCGTATCACAGTTTTACGTTCTATACGTTTAAATATGTCTGGATGTCGTGATAGCGCAGTGGATGCGCGTTCGCTTCAGGTGCGAAAGGTCCGGAGTTCGAGCCCCACTGGAGCCGTTACGATTGTGCCCTTAGGCAAGGCATTTAAATTCCACGTTGCCTCTTCTCGCTACCTCCTGGCGATGGATTCCACCAGGAATGAGGTCTCGAGGATTAATATAAGTTGAAAGAACTTGTTTCGCAATCGAGCTGAAATATATTTGTATAAACTAAAATATTTCTGATTATTCACCTATATCAACACCTACCAAAGGCCATTTCTCGCTAATGTCGAGCAAGAACGTCCATTTGTTGGAAGTTGTATTCCTTCAGAAGATGAATGAATATGTACACGTTTTATTATTTATTAGCATACTTATAATGTTTTCGGACTTCGGACTATCAAAAGCATGTTAAAATCACCACTCATGTAAGATCCTATATATATATATATACAGTCTGCATCCGTTATCTCAAAGTCGGTTATGTCGAATTCTCCGGTTATCTCGAGGGGTCGGATCAAAGTCCCGTTTCAGACACTATCATTTTACAACTCGCTCCGATTATATCGAATTTCGTTAAGTCAAACTTCGGTTATGTCGAAGTATTTTGCTCGGTCCGACGGAATTCGACATAGCGGATGTAAATTGTATATAATAATAGTAATAATAATAATACTATTACTTATATAATGTTATGTATGTAGGCTCACGTATAAGTCAGTGTTATGCTTATATAATGTTATGTATGTAGGCTCACGTATTAGTCAGTGTTATGCTTACGTTTCCATTTCAGGTGTTTATGAACAATGGCGAGAATAGCGTCTTCTGGAGCATGATGTTTCTAATGCTTGGAGGAGTTGAATTTATAACTAATTTACTGCAGGTAAAAAGAAAGTCATGTTGATATTATCCCTTCTATCAAATATGTCGGTGGACATTTATAAATTATGTTGGTGGACATTTATAAATTATGTTGGTGGACAATTATAAATTATGTCGGTGGTCATTTATAAATTATATTGGTGGACATTTATAAATTATGTTGGTGGACATTTATAAATTATATTGGTGGACAATTATGTTGGTGGACATTTATAAATTATGTTAGTGGACATTTATGTTTGTGGACATTTATAAATTATATTGGTGGACACATATGTTGGTGGACATTTATAAATTATATTGGTGGACAATTATAAATTATATTGGTGGACAATTATGTTAGTGGACATTTATAAATTATGTTAGTGGACATTTATAAATTATGTTAGTGGACATTTATAAATTATGTTGGTGGACATTTATAAATTATGTTAGTGGACATTTATAAATTATGTTAGTGGACATTTATAAATTATGTTGGTGGACATTTATAAATTATGTTGGTGGACATTTATAAATTATGTTGGTGGACATTTATGTCGGTGGACATTTATAAATTATGTTAGTGGACATTTATAAATTATGTTGGTGGACATTTATAAATTATGTTGGTGGACATTTATAAATTATGTTGGTGGACATTTATAAATTATATTGGTGGACAATTATGTTAGTGGACATTTATAAATTATGTTAGTGGACAATTATGTCGGTGGACATTTATAAATTATGTTAGTGGACATTTATGTCGGTGGACATTTATAAATTATGTTGGTGGACATTTATGTCGGTGGACATTTATAAATTATGTTAGTGGACATTTATAAATTATGTTGGTGGACATTTATAAATTATGTTGGTGGACATTTATAAATTATGTTGGGGACATTTATAAATTATGTTGGTGGACATTATAAATTATGTTGGTGGAATTTATAAAGTATGTTGGTGGACATTTATAAATTATGTTATGGACATTTAAAATTATGTTGGTGGACATTTATAAATTATGTTGGTGGACATTTATATTGGTGGACAAAAATTATGTTAGTGACATTTATAAATTATGTTAGTGGACAATTATGTCGGTGGACATTTATAAATTATGTTAGTGGACATAAAATTATGTTAGTGGACATTTATAAATTATGTTAGTGGACATTTATAAATTATGTTGGTGGACATTTATAAATTATGTTGGTGGACATTTATAAATTATGTTGGTGGACATTTATAAATTATGTTGGTGGACATTTATAAATTATGTTGGTGGACATTTATAAATTATGTTAGTGGACATTTATAAATTATGTTGGTGGACATTTATAAATTATGTTGGTGGACATTTATAAATTATATTGGTGGACATTTATAAATTATGTTAGTGGACATTTATAAATTATGTTAGTGGACAATTATGTCGGTGGACATTTATAAATTATGTTAGTGGACATTTATAAATTATGTTGGTGGACATTTATAAATTATGTTGGTGGACATTTATAAATTATATTGGTGGACAATTATGTTAGTGGACATTTATAAATTATGTTAGTGGACATTTATAAATTATGTTGGTGGACATTTATAAATTATATTGGTGGACAATTATGTTGGTGGACATTTATAAATTATGTTGGTGGACATTTTTAAATTATGTTAGTGGACAATTATGTCGGTGGACATTTATAAATTATGTTAGTGGACAATTATTTTGGTGGACATTTATAAATTATGTTGGTGGACATTTATAAATTATGTTAGTGGACAATTATGTTGGTGGACATTTATAAATTATGTTGGTGGACATTTATAAATTATGTTAGTGGACAATTATGTTGGTGGACATTTATAAATTATGTTAGTGGACAATTATGTTGGTGGACATTTATAAATTATGTTAGTGGACAATTATGTCGGTGGACATTTATAAATTATGTTGGTGGACATTTATAAATTATGTTAGTGGACATTTATAAATTATGTTGGTGGACATTTATAAATTATGTTAGTGGACAATTATGTTGGTGGACATTTATAAATTATGTTAGTGGACAATTATGTCGGTGGACATTTATAAATTATGTTAGTGGACATTTATAAATTATGTTGGTGGACATTTATAAATTATGTTAGTGGACATTTATAAATTATGTTGGTGGACATTTATAAATTATGTTAGTGGACATTTATAAATTATGTTAGTGGACAATTATGTTGGTGGACATTTATGTGGTGGACATTTATAAAATTATGTTAGTGGACATTTATAAATTATGTTGGTGGACATTTATAAATTATGTTGGTGGACATTTATAAATTATGTTAGTGGACATTTATATTAGTGGTGGACATTTAAATTATGTTGTGGACAATTATGTTGGTGGAATTTATGTGGTGGAATAAAAAATTATGTTGGTGGACATAAATTATGTTGTGGACATTTATAAATTATGTTGGTGGACATTTATACATTATGTTGGTGGACATTTATAAATTATGTTGGTGGACATTTATAAATTATGTTGGTGGACATTTATGTTGGTGGACATTTATAAATTATGTTGGTGGACATTTATAAATTATGTTGGTGGACATTTATGTTGGTGGACATTTATAAATTATGTTGGTGGACATTTATAAATTATGTTGGTGGACATTTATAAATTATGTTGGTGGACATTTATAAATTATGTTGGTGGACATTTATACATTATGTTGGTGGACATTTATACATTATGTTGGTGGACATTTATAAATTATGTTGGTGGACATTTATAAATTATGTTGGTGGACATTTATACATTATGTCGGTGGACATTTATAAATTATGTTGGTGGACATTTATAAATTATGTTGGTGGACATTTATAAATTATGTTGGTGGACATTTATAAATTATGTGGTGGACATTTATAAATTATGTTGGTGGACATTTATAAATTATGTGGTGGACATTTATAAATTATGTTGGTGGACATTTATACATTATGTTAGTGGACATTTATGTTGGTGGACATTTATAAATTATGTTGGTGGACATTTATAAATTATGTTGGTGGACATTTATAAATTATGTTGGTGGACATTTATACATTATGTTAGTGGACATTTATGTTGGTGGACATTTATAAATTATGTTGGTGGACATTTATAAATTATGTTGGTGGACATTTATAAATTATGTTGGGGGACATTTATACATTATGTGGTGGACATTATGTTGGTGGACATTTATAAATTATGTTGGTGGACATTTATACATTATGTTGGTGGACATTTATGTCGGTGGACATTTATAAATTATGTTGGTGGACATTTATACATTATGTTGGTGGACATTTATAAATTATGTTGGTGGACATTTATGTCGGTGGACATTTATAAATTATGTTGGTGGACATTTATACATTATGTTAGTGGACATTTATACATTATGTTAGTGGACATTTATAAATTATGTTGGTGGACATTTATACATTATGTTAGTGGACATTTATAAATTATGTTGGTGGACATTTATACATTATGTTGGTGGACATTTATAAATTATGTTGGTGGACAATTATGTCGGTGGACATTTATAAATTATGTTAGTGGACATTTATAAATTATGTTGGTGGACATTTATAAATTATGTTAGTGGACATTTATAAATTATGTTGGTGGACATTTATAAATTATGTTAGTGGACATTTATAAATTATGTTAGTGGACATTTATAAATTATGTTAGTGGACATTTATAAATTATGTTGGTGGACATTTATAAATTATGTTGGTGGACATTTATAAATTATGTTAGTGGATATTTAATTATGTTAGTGGACATTTATAAATTATGTTGGTGGACATTTATAAATTATGTTGGTGGACATAAAATTATGTCGGTGGACATTTATAAATTATGTTGGTGGACATTTATACATTATGTTAGTGGACATTTATAAATTATGTTGGTGGACATTTATAAATTATGTTAGTGGACATTTATACATTATGTTAGTGGACATTTATAAATTATGTTAGTGGACATTTATAATTATGGTGGTGGACATTTATAAATTATGGTGGTGGACATTTATAATTATGTTAGTGGACATTTATAAATTATGTGGTGGACATTTATAAATTATGTTAGTGGACATTTATAAATTATGTTGGTGGACATTTATAAATTATGTTAGTGGACATTTATAAATTATGTTGGTGGACATTTATAAATTATGTTAGTGGACATTTATGTCGGTGGACATTTATAAATTATGTTAGTGGACATTTATAAATTATGTTAGTGGACATTTATAAATTATGTTGGTGGACATTATAAATTATGTTAGTGGACCTTTATAAATTATGTTAGTGGACATTTATAAATTATGTTGGTGGACATTTATAAATTATGTTGGTGGACATTTATACATTATGTTGGTGGACATTTATAAATTATGTTGGTGGACAATTATGTTGGTGGACAATTATTACATAATTTTTCACTTCAAGTCATTATTTATTTGGTAATGCTGTAAAGTTCTAGTGGTCTTAACGAAACCACATACAAACCTCAAACTCTGTTTGCGATCGTTTATTCAATGTAATGACGAGGTTAGTTACAAGTACAAGATAAATGTTTTCAAATCGCATTGACTGTGCTACATACATATAGTCGAATACATGAAACATAGCCTCGGCGCAGACCTAGATACACGGGACAAGGGTAAAAACCAGAGGTAAATATCATTAATGATAATGTAAAATGTAAAACTCTGGACAACTGAGTACCTCACAGATGTTTCATATCTTTTATTAGAGCAGCACTATATCGTAATGAAGGATGTTTTTTGGTAAAATATAAATTGCTCAGAAATGATAAAAATCAATAAATATACACCGTCGTATACGCGAATTGTTTATCAACAAACGAAATGTGTTTATCAACACACGAAATGTAAACACGTACAGCGCGAATGCGTGGAACAACAGTGCATGTAGAAAAGCACGTTAGAATGTCAACATATTTTGATCACGAAATACTATCTATCTGTCTTCCTCTAATTTCGAACCCCTCGCGGGGATGTAGACATGCCCCTAAAAGACTTAGCTAACAGAGGTATGAATCGACATCTCAAGTACTTCAATTAAAAAAGACAACGTGGGACAAATGGGGACGATGTATTCCGAATGTAAACAAGTGCGTACAATGCGTTCCGATTGTAAACAGTTGCGTTACCGGCATACTCGGACAGTTCTACTTTCGGGTTCGAGCTTGTTTTATCGAAAACTACACGGTTTACTAATTGAACATAATTATACAATGTACGAATGCATAGCAGAATTGATACCAATACGTAAAATTTGAATTTTTCAAATATCTTTTATTTCATTCAATATAGGGCTGCTTGAACATCTTTGTACGTTGATTAAAATATTTACCAAACGATAACATATTCGTACTCAGTTTTACGATATACTGCATGATACGTAATATAACACTAACGAATCTGAATTCAGTTAAACAATGCCATGACTCGTATAGCCTTCATAATAAGTATTGTACAATTGTATTCATTTCTGTTGTATACTAATTAATTGTACAACATGTGGTGTAAAGTGAAACTAACATTTGGTTTAAAGTGAAACTAATATTTGGTTTAAAGTGAAACTAACAGTTGGTGTAAAGTGAAACTAACATTTGGTTTAAAGTGAAACTAATATTTGGTTTAAAGAGAAATTAACATTTGGTGTAAAGTGAAACTAACATTTTGTTTAAAGTGAAACTAACATTTGGTTTAAAGAGAAACTAACATTTGGTGTAAAGTGAAACTAATATTTTGTTTAAAGTGAAACTAACATTTGGTTTAAAGAGAAACCAACATAGTATCTAAAGTTTAAATTAGCATTTCGTTTAAAGAGAAACTAACATTGTTTATTGAATTTACGTATAGAAGAAACAACATTTTCTTTGCTTTGTATATATGCGCCAAATGAAAAAAGAAATAGGAACACATTTTTTAAAAATATTAATAAATTACTAGATCAAGAATGTAACGGATTAAAAATCATAGGCGGAGACTTTAATGAACCACTTAATCAGTCCGATAGAGTATCACGTAACACAAATAATATCAAACCAACAGAACATCTTTTAAAACTAATTAAGAATCATAACTTATGCGATATTTGGAAAGTTAAAAATACGAACAAAAATCAATTTACATGGAGGCGTACAAATGGATTTGAAAAAAGCAGAATTGATTGTTGGCTTACAGAAAACAACATTTCGAGTTTAATATCGAACACAGACATAAGACCTGCGCAGATAAGATTCACTGACCATCAAGCAATATCTCTAAATATTTGCTTACCTAACAAGCGCGGTCCTAGTTACTGGAAACTAAATAACGCTCTCCTAAACGATATTGAATATAAAACTTTAATAATCAAGACTATTACAGATGTAGAAAACGATGTTAACATTATTAGTATAAATAGCCGGACACGCTGGGAAATAGTTAACTATGAAATTAAAGAAATATCAATTGCTTATTCGAAGAGAAAAGCCAAAAAGCGACGCGATCATCTAGCAGAAATAGAGGAGCAACTTAAATACTTAAACGTATCTTATGAACAAAATAACTGTGTTGATACTTTAAAACGAATAAAAGACATTGAAACGGAAATCGAAAATGTGTATAGTATGAAGGTTAGTGGTGCAAAGGTCAGATCCAGGGCACAGCTCATTGATGATGGAGAGAGAAACTCTAAATATTTTCATTTGATCGAAAAATCTAGACAATCTATAGTGATTTATATACAGAAAAGTGTCAGCATGAAAATATTGACGAATATCTCGATACAGTTCGATTTAATAAAACACTTACTAAAAATGAAGCAAATACATGCGAGGGACTAATAACTTTTGAAGAGTGTATAATAGCTCTTTCAGAAATGAAACGAAATAAAAGTCCTGGCTATGATGGTCTATCTGTTGAATTTTATGCCACATTCTGGAACGATATAAAGCATTTATTGATCAAAAGTTATAACGAGACATATAAACACAACGAATTGTCGGAAACTCAGAAAATAGGTATTATTTCACTACTATACAAAAAAGGCGATCCGAAAAATATCGAGAATTATCGCCCCATATCTCTTTTAAATAACGATTATAAGTTACTTACCAAGATATTAGCAATACGGCTACAAAAGGTTTTGCCTTCAATTATAGATTTAGATCAGCAAGGCTACATAAAAAGTCGATTTATTGGAAATAATATTAGACAGATATATGATATTTTACACTAGGTGCTATTCTTTTTCTAGACTTTCGCAAAGCATTCGATACCGTTAATCACGATTTTTTGTATGAAACTCTTAAAAGATTCAATTTTAAACTAATGTTCATAAACTGGATAAAATCTCTGTACAACAACATCATCTCATATATATCAAACAACGGCTGGCTATCTCAAAGTTTTAAGCTATCGCGAGGCCTCCGTCAAGGCTGCAGCATTTCATCACTTCTTTTCATCATCATTGCTGAAGTTCTAGCAAATAAAATACGCGATAATACTAATATCTCTGGTATTCCTGTTAAAGTTAACAAAGAGCTTTTCAATATAAAACTAACACAACTAGCCGATGACACTAGTTTATTTGTAAAAACCAAGACTGACATCAATAATGCATTTTCAACTATTGACACATTCGGAAAATATTCAGGTTTAACTCTTAACATAAATAAAACTGAAGGCATGTGGATTGGCAAATCTAAATTATCAAATG
This sequence comes from Archivesica marissinica, assembly GCA_014843695.1. Classification (NCBI taxonomy): domain Eukaryota; kingdom Metazoa; phylum Mollusca; class Bivalvia; order Venerida; family Vesicomyidae; genus Archivesica; species Archivesica marissinica. The sequence goes on from CM026401.1 coordinate 56,878,512, forward strand.
AAAATGTAGGCGACATTAAATGGAAGAAAACAGTTAAAGCTTTAGGAGTATACTTTGGAACTGATAAAATGGAATGTGAACAATTAAATTGGGAATCTAAAATTGAATTATGTAAAAGTCTCATTAACCAGTGGAGCAAAAGAAAACTATCGTTTTATGGTAAGGTTACAGTTATAAAATCTATCCTTCTTCCAAAATTTACTTATTTTCTCCAATCTATACATCTACCTAAATCTGTCAAGAATAATCTAAATACTTTATTTTTCCATTTCATATGGAGTAATGAAAGAGAACAAATCAAAAGAAGTATACTGATAAATAAGATTGAAGATGGCGGAATCAACATGATCGATTTAGATAGTTTCACAGCCATGTTACAAATAAAATGGGTAAAATCATCAGAAAATGCCAATTGGAAAATAATCCCAAAATATTATTTCAAAAGTTTTGGTACAGATTTCCTCATATTCTACATGAACTTTAACTCAATGAAAAACCTGCCAAATAACATCTGCAAATTTCCTGAGTCCTATAAAGACATCATTCTCAATTGACCTTTCTGCAAACGCTACTTAGGCACGCCCCCCATAGTTACCGGTGCTCGCTGTAACCACGCGAGACAAGCTATCTAACAAAATGGCGTCTAACACAGTCCTGTATCGAGTTAATCTAGATAAAATTCAAGTCCTGTGTCAAAGTAAAGTCAAATATTTCTAACTTTTTCCCGTGTAACATTGGCGTACGTCAAGGCGAAAACTTATCTCCTTTGATGTTTTCATTATTTCTGAATGACTTGGAATCTTTCTTTCAACATAATAGAAATGTACAAGGAATAATAATGGAAAATGAAAGAAATACAAACGAACATTTCAGTCTTTTAAAAATATTTATTCTGCTTTATGCGGATGATACAGTTATTATTGCTGAATCAGCAAACGATCTACAGGAAGCATTAAATACATACGAACAGTACTGTGAAAACTGGAAACTCAAAGTTAATACTTCCAAAACAAAAATAGTAGTATTTTCCAAAGGAAGACAGCCTGTCTATAATTTCACATTTAAAAATGAACCCATATAGGCAGTAAACGAGTACACATATCTTGGTATATATTTTAATAGAAGTGGATCCTTTTTAAACGGAAAAAACAGATAGCAAATCAAGCTACCAGAGCAATGTATAGTCTTATCAAAAATGCAATAAAACAATTAAGCCAATTTTACTATACGGAGCAGACATATGGGGATTTGGAAATTTAAATATATTAGAACGAGTACAATTAAATTTTTTAAAACATATACTTAAGTTAAAAAGATCAACCCCTAATTATGTTGTCTATGTAGAAACTGGATGTATGCCCTTGTCACTCGATATTGAAGCAAGAGTTATAGCATTCTGGTCGAAACTCTGTACAAATGATGGAATAGTCCATAAATTACCTACACTTGTTTATAAACAAACACTACTTTCCACAATTGGACTAGATGATGACACATTTAAAAAAAAATATCCATGGATGTACAATGTTAAAACTATTCTGATAAAATGTGGCCTTGTAAATGTGTGGTTTGACAATATACAAACAAATTTTAATTGGCTTAAACTGGCTGTGAAACAAAAATTAAAAGATCTATTTCTTAATGAATGGTATTCTAAAATTGATAACTCGAGTAATAGTATGTTTTACAGAGTTTTTAAAAAGACATTCGGTATCGAGCCCTACTTAGCGGAGTTAGGAAATCAACCTTTGTACTATTTTATAAAATTTAGAACTAGAAATCATCGACTACCAATAGAAACTGGAAATTGGCTAAGAACGCCTATAAATCAAAGATTTTGTAACATTTGTCAGGATAAAATTGGCGACGAATTACATTATTTATTTGAATGTCCGCAATTTAACGACGAAAGGAACAGATTTTTGAAGCCTATATATTACCGTAGACCAAACATGTTTAAACTGGAAAATCTAATGTGTACTAAAAATAAGCCAGAATTCATTAAATTATGTAAGTTCGTAAAATGTATTATCCAAAAGGTTAGAATATAGCGTTCTCCTTTGATAAGACTGTTAAGTTTTATTCAATTATTTTCGGATATATTTTGATAAAATGTATATTTCTCAGTATGTCTAAATGTATTGTAGCCTCGTTTGTATGTTTTGTCAATTGTGAAAACCTCATATTTGCATGTTTATACATGTATAGAGTGAAATAAAAGAGATGTTCTGTTCTGTTCTGTTCTGTTCAGATCACGATCACTCGTTATCAGATTTGACTAAAACTTTACTAAATAACTCGTTTGTCTGACAGAACGATAAAACAATGACTCGGTGTAGTAATCAATACTATAATTATGTGCACACATTTTATAATTGACCAATTAGCACAATCAGTGCTAAATTCCGATGTGCAATACTTTGATCTTGATACTGCAGTAGGCCCCTATCAGGATGTCGGCGGTCTCTGTGATGTTGATTACTCCCAATAAACAGTGTGACTCGCTTAAATTTGATTGCTGTGTTTGCTAGAAAGGAATGACTATATGGGGTCAGTCGGTGTTTTTATAGATGCATTGTTTTTAAAGCAGCTGTCTGGTATTTTGTGGTTCATATACACACTTAGATTTGTCCAAGGATTTTGAAATGGGTTGAATTTAACGTCGATCACCAGGATATCGACTAATTTTGTACTATAACTAACCCACACACCAAAGCTACACATTTTCAACATCATTAAAACAATTTTAAACCCGTATTTTCGATCAAATTCACACCTTTTCAAATTTGTCTACTCGTTACTAGTTTGTCTAATATGCATTGTTTGTCTAACAAGATGGCGGCGATAAGCCGTTGCCGGGGGTGTGCGCGAATGGTGCGATGCGATTGGCTAACGCCAGCTGTCAATCAAAATCGGCAGAAAGGTCAATTGGATAGCCTTTAGAAATATTAACAAACAGCAACCTAAAACATTCTATGATATACGACAGGAAATAATTTGGGGAAATGAGTCAATTAAATACAAAAATAAACCTATACTGTTTAATACTTGGATCAACTCTGGTATATTTTTTGTAAATGATATAATAGACAACAATGGTAAAATTAGCGAAAACATTATTCTAGGCAAATTACGAAATCATTCTAATTGGATATCATAAATAATGATTCTTAAAAACGCAATACCCAAAACATGGTTTAAGAAAATACAAACGGAAGAATCAACACGAACACGCGTTAAAGTGAATCTAAGACTTCCATGTTCCATATCAAATTTAAAATCTTTGAATAATAAAGCGATATACAATATACTTTTGCAAAGAAAATCATCGAAACCATACTTGCAATCATACTGGGAGAATAAATTTGATCTCAAAATACCATGGAAACAATTGTACTCACAAATAAATATGTGTATTGATAACAGATATAAACAGTTTCGATACAAGCTAATTAATAATATTATTGCAAACTGTCATAACCTATATAAATGGCAAATAAACGAAAATCCAAACGGCAGCTTTTGTAAAGTACCAGACGATTTAGACCACTTCTTTATTGAATGTCATTTAATCCCAAACCATTGTGGAACAGATTGACGGACACATTTAAATCACTTGGGATTCAGAAAAATATACACAACTTAAAGAGTGTTGTGCTAGGATACAATTTTGACAATAGTAATTATTGGGAATTTACATGATTTTGACCATAATCAACGTTCAAATGAATTGAACATTGTTTATACATTTCTTCATGAAATTAGTACATTTAAAGACCATCTAAAATACAAGCGAGAATCGTTTGCATTGATAGACACATTCATAGAGAAGTTTTAGTATTCTTACCATTCAAAGTTCTGAGCTTATTTTAATACAATTAGATTATAAAGAAAACTACATGCTCATCTGAGTCAATGTATAATTTTGTTTAAATGCTTAAGAGATTGCTTATAAGAGATTCGTTGTTTTATTGAAATTGTCACACTGTAATTATGTTGATAAATGTTGTTATGTAAATGTTGTTATAATCTAAATAAAAGGGAAAAAAACGTTAAAAAAAAACAAAACAAAGAGAAACTAACATTGTTTTTAAAGAGAAACTAAAATTAGGCTTAAATAACAACAAACTTCCCGCTAAAAGAGAACACAAACAAGATTTCGTTTATATGACTATGTATTTTTTTAGTGTACATGCATTTCTATGATTATGATGTTTCAGAGTGTTTGTTTCGGTAATTCGGGAGAGAAGCTCACATTTCGTTTACGGTTGAAGAGTTTTCGCTCCTTCATGCGTCAAGATATGTCCTATTTCGACGACCCTAAGCATTCCACCGGTGCAATCACAACACGATTAGCCACCGATGCATCTCTTTTCAAAAACGTAAGTAATGCTCAATTCTGGATACAGATTGAGATACATTATCATTCAAAGAAAGTAATAACAAATTACTATACATTCTAGTTTATACAAGTATATTTTAGCTCGATTGCGAAACTAGTTCTTACAACTTATATTAATCACTCTCGATACTTCATTCCTGATGGAATCCATCCCCATGTGGGGTAGAGAAGAGGCAACGTTGTATTTAAATGCCTTGCCTAAAGGCAGGCCCTAGCGGAACATTTCACATCTGAAGCGAACGCGCTACCACTGCGCTATCACGACTTCCACTATACAGTAAACCCTGTCTTAATCAGCCAGCCAATGCAATCACAGAAAGTGGCTACTTAACACATGCGGCTGCTTAATAGAGGGCAAATGTATAATAAAACAACATATTGGGAATCTGGAAACTGACTGTTTAATACAGGATGGCTTCTTAATGGAGGTGACCACTAACACAGGTTTTACTGTATGTACGCGTTTCACCTTAATACTCTCTTTATCTTATTGATATACTAATTTACAGTTCATGATTAAAAAGTTTACTTGCTATTATTTCAAATTAAAATTAATAGTTTAGAAAATATTACATACAACACTGTTATAACATTAACATAACATAATGTGTATTGACATTAAATAGCATAAGCACATTTATAGCCACAAATGATGCAGTTTGACAAATAGTGAAATACATGATACAGTTTTCTGAGAAGAGTGAATAAATATATCGTAACTGCATTAAGTACCTTGCTATAGGAGAATACCTCAATTCGATTGTAATCTGTTTTCATGTTTGTATCTAAAATTGTGCGTAAAATGTATATGTGTTGTTTTGTTTTAAGCTAAAAACAAATATCAAAGAAAGTACAAAAGTATTCAAACTGTCAATTCGGATCAGTTTAAGCATATTCATTCGTCCATAGTGTACAGTACATAAATATACATGTATATTGTATTCAAAACGAAAATTAATTAAATGGAAAGCTTAAAGCTTATTGCATCCATCTGTTTCAGGCCACAGGTATCCGGATAGCGACCATGATCCAGTCTATATTCGGATTGGTCGCTGCATTGACAATTTCATTCATCTATGGTTGGCAGTTGGCTCTCGTTGTCTTGGCTGGAGTCCCATTAATGGCAGTAGCAGGTGTGACCCCTTTACCCTGTATCACTATGATATATTTTTATTAATATTTTAAGATTAACGTCGCTACCGGTTTCCCATTTGAGCGACGGGCAGTTTACCTAACAACACCATCACCTTTCCTGGGCAGGCTCCTGGTGCACCAACCTCCGTAAGAAACTGCCAAACTTTTCGTATAAACGAGAAACGGTCTGAACGGGGCTCGAACCAGTGATCATCAGTGATGATAGGGTACATTGATATACAAGTCAGCGACCCTAACTACTCGACCACGGAGGCGGTTCATCACTATAATATACATGTTACGATTGTGCCCTTGTACAAGGCATTTAAATTCCACGTTGCCTCTTCGTGGCGATGGGTTCCATCCGGAATGAGGTCTCGAGAGTGATTAATATAAGTTGGAATAACTTGTTACGCAATCGAGCTAAGCTAAATTGGTATAAACTGCAAGAACGATATAATGTTATTTCCTAACAAATCGATCTATATTAAATTTGTATAAGACAAAATGGCAATAAAACATTGTGTATACTATGCCCGAATGTAACATCGTTTGTCTGTTCGATGTAGGAGCTTTGCAAATGAGGATTGTAATGGGCAGTCAGAAAAGAGATAATACCGAACTGGAGGCCGCCGGAAAGGTAACATTTCCATTCAATTTAAACTAAAACAGAGACAATACCGAACTGGAGGCCACCGGAAAGGTAACATTCCATTCAATTTAACCTAAAACAGAGACAATACCAAACTGGAGGCCGTCGGAAACGAATCATTCTATTGAATTTAACCTAAAACAGAGACAATACCGAACTGGAGGCCGTCGGAAGCGTAACATTCCCATTCAATTTAACCTAAAACACTGTCATAGCTTTGTACTTGCAGCCCATTATTATTACTATAGGATTGCTTTCAAAAGTGTGTGTTTTTCGTTTATTTATCGGCGCTACCGGTTGCCCATATGAGCGACGCCTCCTTAAAATATTAGTCATTTTAGATTTTGGAGGATAGTGCAATGATACACAGAGACCCATTGCAGAGTCTCCTCTGGTTCTTTTACGTGCACGGTGTAAAGCACCGACACGAGACCTCGGTTTAATTGTATTATGGTCAGACGGGGGATCGAACCTGCGATCGCTGGATTACCAGTCCGGCGTGTTACCACTGTACTACAGATCCGTCTGTTGCTTTCAAAAGTCCAGGTCTGGCGGTTATAAAGCTTTTCTCCAATCTCAAACTCAATTATCCACCGTCTGATTGGTTCTCTCAATCTTAGATACCAGAATCAACCAATCAAATCACTAGAGCTCGAGTTTGAGATCTGAGAAAAGTTTTATAACCTCGGAGCCAGTGTGTGTAGATGTACGGAATTAACATATTTAATTAGTAAGCTAGTACTATATAAGTAAACATACAAAATTGATGGGCCTATTTGTCACCTAATGACTGCATAACAATATAAATGAAAGCAAGACATTATCAAAATGGCAACACAAGAATAAAGAGTCATCACATTGAACTTAAACGAATGTCAGAATGTTCTCCTATAGACAGCGAGTAGTATACAAGTGTGTGTTTTAAGTTTCACGGGTTCGAACCCACGATCAGGCCGTGGCTATTTATATAAAAAGTTGACAGTTACCACAGGAGGGTGGTGCATCAATTACTGGTTAACCGCTTGAGCCTGCCCTGGAAAGGTGGTGTTAGGTAAACAATACACCGCTCAAATGGGCAACCGGTAACGACGTTAATTAAGTAATAATTAAAAAAAAGATATACCCCTCAAACGGATCCAAGATATGACATAGAAGACGAGTATCATGTGATATGCGTGTGTACAAAATATAGAGCTTTGAGGAAGCGATATATTTAAGAAATAATAAGTATCAACCGTGGTATATCGCAGAATAACCCTCGTTTGTCGTTCTTATGAGTAGAAATATATCACGAAGGCCGAAGGCAAAAGGCCTTCGTGATATATTTCTACGCATAAGAACTTCAAACTTGTTCGATTCTAACACGACTTACTTCTAATAATTTTAGACGAGAATAAAAGGAGTATTTTATTCAAACGTCGTGGTACTCCGCTGCATTTGGCTTTCGAAATGTCCTCCCGCGAAAGGGGTGATGACGTTATTTTTTATGGAAAATATCAATCTAGTGCATAAATGAACAAAAGTTGTAACTGATCAATAATTTTATTTATTTTGTCAAATAAAACTGTACAGAATAGTAACTGAAACGTTACTTAACAGAAAAAGAAGACGGACAAGAGATTATCTGATTCTAAAAATAGCTCACTTCCGCGAATTCCCACGGTAGTATTTACAAACATCACTTGACTTTCATTCATAAAACTGTACACGCATTGTATAAATGGAATAGCCAAAACACGATGCGCGCGTAGCATAGTTCAAGGTAGGTATATCGCAGAATAACCCGAGGTGGATTTTACTCTAGAAGTATGTATGTTATTAGCTCGGTCGTGTTAGAATGATAGATATTATTATGAAAGACCATGTATGTTAAAATTGTTGCAGTTGCTATCTTCTAATAATGAAAAGATCCTAAATGATTTAGCGTGTTGCATAAACTGTGCCTTGAACATTAGACGAAATTCGTTAGATTAAAGTTGTGCTAGTTATGTAAATATGCAAGGTTTAACCCTATTTGTTTCAAGCTTATAATAACCTATACCGTCTGTATGTTAGCATTGATACTTTATATATGATATTGAATTGTCTTTTATGCTATACATGTATGTTAGCATTGCTACTTTATATATGATATTGAATTGTCTTTTATGCTATACATGTATGTTAACATTGATATTTTATATATGATATTGAATTGTCGTTTATGCTATACATGTATGTTAGCATTGATTCTTTATATATGTTTTATGGATGAGGAGCGTAATGCTCAAATCTAAATAACCTTTATGTTCTGTTCTGTAAAATATTACCAACGTATTCGGCGTTACGCGCCTAACACAGTCCAATAGATTATATATTGTATTATATTACGGCTTATATCCTGTACATGTGGAAGTCGTGATAGCGCAGTGGTAGCGCGTTCGCTTCAGGTGCGAAAGGTCCGGAGTTCGAGTCCCGCTGGAGCCGTTACGATTGTGCCTTTAGGTAAGGCAATTCAATTCCTCGTTGCCTCTTCTCGTGGCGATGGATTCCATCAGAAATGAGGTCTCGAGAGTGATTAATATAAGTTGAAATAACTTGTTTCGCAATCGAGCTAAAATAAATATGTATAAACTATATCCGATACATAATTCCATATAAGTTATAAACTATTATTTGCTAGAACTATGATTGTAGTCGAATCCAAGCTGCCACTTCTCTCTTCCTCTCGTCGATGTAATCTATCAGAAATGAGCTAGAATCTGAGAACGATTCTAATATTATAAGAATAAGCTAATTAAGATAATCGTTCTACTATGCGCGTGTGCGGCCTACATTCCAATTCCTTTATCAATGTCCAAGATATTATTTTTTTAATAATATTTTATTGCATTTATTTCTTCATAAAAAATTTATATTACATTACAATTATACACACAATGAAATACGTGGAAAACAATATGAAATTATATTAGGATTTATTATTATTGCTGTATACTATTTAATCTAGGGGGAAAGCAAATGGGTTGGGCTACACGCTATGACAACATTATGTACAGAACTTCCCATCACTTCAAACTAAATTAACAATGTTGGATGAACAATTTCTATTATGTATGATTGAGTGTAGAAAAATGCCAGATATAATTTTATACAATTAGAGTTCGTGATAAATATTTGTTAACTATAATAAACTATTAGGATTATTAACGAAAATGAATTGAAAAAAAAGAAAAAAGGTTCAATGATGTATCAAGAATGAAACACAAAGAGATATAGTACATGCACCCCAAACCCAGTGGTTAGATCCGCCGCCCCACTCCATGCTTACAAGCTAAAAGCTAAAACAAAATACTATGCATTGTGCCAACACTTTCTTCACAATCTGCCATGTGCACATACGTTAACTAATCTACTGTACGGTGATGACCGACTTACATTTAAAGTCAACACACACACACACACACACACATACACACACACATACATACACATACACACACACACACACATCGTTCTACGTGTCCAGGATTTCATAGCACATAGCAGCAACTAAGCGTTTCGAGATATCATCATTTGCCATCAAATGTCCGACTCTCTGTCTCTGTCCAGAGACAGTACCTATTTGTTCTACTAATGTTATAAATTAACATTAACCATTTATTAACATTCAGTATCAAGCTAAATCAAGATAAATTTAAAATTAGTCAATGCTAAAACAATACAATCCACTGACTCCAGTGTGCTAAATGTATATCTTTGCAAACTCAGCTATGGAAACGAATTAGTATACGCATTTTAATATGCTTGTTTTACAATCCAATTAACTATGTTTATTCTTGCTTTTTTGGCGTTATTTATCGTCGCTACCGGTTGCCCATATGCGCGACGCCTCCTAAAGAGATTAATCATTTTAGATTGTTGGAGGATAGTGCAATGATACAGACAGAGATCCAGTACATAGTCTCCTCTGGTTCTTGTACTTGCACGGTGTACAGCACCGACACGAGTCTTTCGGTTTAAATTCCCATCTGAACGACTGTTAATTGTATTATGGTCAGACGGGGGATTGAACCTGTGATACCTGGATTACCAGAAATGGTGACTTATACTTTATCTATAGACTGCAAGCGAGGCCATTGAAAATATTCGGACAGTCCAATCATTGACTCGGGAACCAGACTTCTGCATACAATATGAAGAATATTTAAAGAAGCCCTACATGTGAGTATCTACACAATACTACTGCGTGACAAACACCATACATTATTTAGTTACATTATAATAATAATATACAATAAATTGAACACTATAATAATATAATGTTACAGGCATTCTGTGTCATCAGTCATTACACGTAATGTCTTAAATGTTCAGGCATGTCACGTAATATATGTGACATCAGTCATTACACGTAATGTCTTAAATGGTCAGGCATTTCACGTAATATCTGTGACATCAGTCATTACACGTAATGTCTTAAATGTTCAGGCATTTCACGTAATATATGTGACATCAGTCATTACACGTAATGTCTTAAATGGTCAGGCATTTCACGTAATATCTGTGACATCAGTCATTACACGTAATATCTGTGACATCAGTCATTACACGTAATGTCTTAAATGTTCGGGCATTTCACGTAATATCTGTGACATCAGTCATTAAACGCAATGTCTTAAATTGGTCAGACATTTCACGTAATAACCGTTACGGTTACAGTAACACAAGTCATTACACGTAATGTCTAAAATGGTCAGGCATTTCACGTAATACCTGTGAACCTAAGTTGTTTCCCGAATCTTGGAATTTCATAGAAAAGTGTGTTTTACGTTTATTTATCGTCGCTACCGGTTGCCCATATGAGCGACGCCTCTTGAAAAGATTAGTCATTTTAGATTTTTTGAGTATAGTGCAATGACACAGACAGAGACAAATCCCAGAGTCTCCTCTGTTTCTTTTACGTACACGGTGTATAGCACCGACACGAGACCTCGGATTAAAGTTCCATCTGAAAGACTATTAATTGTATTATGGTCGTGTTACAACTGGACTACAGATCCGTCTGTAATTTCATAGACTACTTTGCCTTTTAATAAGCCATTAACATGACGCCGATGAGCATAGCTCCTCCCACTGGTCACGTGAGCATACATTTCTAGACAAGAATAATCACGAAAAGTTGTCGAGGACAATGGCGGCTGTTTGATAAGGCTGTAAAACAACAAATAAATTGCCTATTAAATACATAGTAACAAGTAAACAAATACAATACAGTCTGTTCATTTATATTTCCAATCTTTCATTTCTTCTGATACCACATCCACTGTGAAGAGGTATTCAAATCAGCCTGAAACACACCAAGAATATTTCAAATTTAATGTTTGAAATAGCCAGTGTTCACCTGTGAATAACATCACTGTGTTTACACACTGTATTCATCCGCCAAATAATACAGTATACCAACCATCAGTTTGCAATGACCTGAATTCTTATACTACATATTTTCTACACATCAACTAGTCTGAAGTCTTCTCAAGTCACATAATTTCTCAAAAACACAAAATCTATGCACTGCTTGTCATGAAAATGCATTTTTACCAAAAAGAAAAATGAATTATATTAGTTATTGGGACTACATTCCGCGGATGCACGTCCGCCTATTTACGTATATACAACCATAACGCTTACAGTAATTTAAAATCTTCTTTCAGAACAAATATGAGACTTGCTCAGCTGACCGGGGTAGCTGTGGGATTTTCACAAGGAATTGTGTTCATGATATATGCCGGAGCATTCCGATTTGGGGCATACATGGTCACCACGGGGGATATGACCCCAGATAATGTCTTCAAGTGAGTATTAGGTGCGAAAGGCCTGCTGGAGTTCGAGCCCCGCTGTAGCCGTTACGAGTGTGCCTTTAGGCTAGACATTTAAATTCCATGTTGCCTCTTCTCTCTCTGTCATGGCGATATATACCATCAAGAATGAAGTCTCGAGCGTGATTAATATACGTTGTAAGAACTTGTTTCGCCATCGAGATATAATAATTTATATGAAGGCTTTGTTTTGTTTGCTTGTTATTGGCTTTTTAAAGTCGACACCATAAATATTATGTCTGCGGTTATTATTGGTGAAGGAAGACCCCGTACAGACGGCCACCGAGTAAGAACCACCGACCTCCAGCAAGTCAGCTGGGTAGCTTCCTAAGAATAATTCGACACTGAACGTACATATAGTGGTGAGGGACAACATATTTGAACTTGAGTTAACAACCTTAATCCTTCGATCAAGGAAGCCACTGATATAGGACGGAGCATTCCAATTTGGAACATAGAGAGTCACTCCACTCCTGGTGATAAAACTCCAAACAATGTGCTTAAATGAAATACGGAGGGAGGGAGGTATGGATGGAGCGGAGCCTTGCATGCACATCCTTGTAAGAATCTATTTTCTCGAATGATTGAATTAGGACATACACAATTCTGGAATTAGAACAAGAACGACTTGCTTGTAAATATGGTAATTACATCGATCGTTTTTTACATGCGTCATCGATGTGTACCAAATAATGGTGTTCAGAAAACAATAGTCCTACCTTACATCTTCCAGGGTATTCTTTGCCATTTCTATGACTGGAATGGTGATCGGACAGACAAGCTCCTTCCTGCCAGACTACTCAAAAGCGGCAACAGCCGCCGGCATCATCTTTAAGGTTCTGGATACAATTCCACGCATAGACGTGTTCTCTAAACGAGGACTATACCTGGTATATACAACCAATTTATTCTTACCTATTTTACTTTTGTCGTTATTTATTCGAATATTTTATTTAACTCCGACCTTCTAAATTAATTACTATATGTACTTTAGTCCAAGAGCCAGGGGGTTTTATTTAACCGAGAAGGTCCAAAAGGTCTGTGGGTATTTTTGGATACCCTAGTATGTGTAGTTTATGGAATGAGGAGTCTTAGTGGTCATCTCTATTCCGATTTTTTTTTATTTCGATGTTTCCGATGGTACCTTGAAATTTTACTGATTACAAAAGTTAGGGGTAGGGGAAACCCAAATGAGTGTAGCTCGGTCAATATCCTACAGAAATTAACAAATTAAGGCTTATATGAAAGGTATATGACCCCTCTATCTAAATAATTTGAATGTTCAAATTTTGAATCTCTAATTAGGTCACATGGGGTCAAAAGGTCAACAAAATTGTCTGTTGCTTAAAATCTAGCATATTTTCAAATCCAAATTCTCTCTAATTTTCAGAAAATGTGGTTTATAAAGATTTTTATTGCATGATTGTATGCTTACATGAATATAGAAGAGTAAAAACCTAGACTTAGCAAGTGTTTATTGGATAACATGCATACTGACTTGTTTCCGTTATGTTGCGGTTTTCTAGTTTTTTCAATGTTTCCGCTATCTGGGGGTAGGGGTAATGTAATGGCATGTAACTTTGTTAGTTTTTATGGTATCTTGATAGTTTTAGTCTCAAATTAAAGGTACTAGTAAGGAGCATCAAACTAGTCACTTAAACTTTGATTAGACCGTCAGAGGTCAAAGGTCACAGAAACCCACCGGTTGCCGTCAATCGGTGAACAAATCCACGAGATGTTGTTTCGAATCATATCTTGTTGCAGTAAAGTATCAATCATTGGTAGTATAATGTATTAAACAATTGACTGCCTTAATTATTGAATTAATGAGGTCAAAATGTGTGAAACTTGGCCAATACTGCATAGGCATATGATGAAAACGTTAGTCTGCATACGTCCATGTCATTTTATAGCTCGATGTGGAAGCCATTTTGGGGTATGTTTTAAGACTAATCCTCATAGTCTGAATAAGCAGAATCCGAGTCGGATGAGGCAATTAGTAGTTCATCATCTTCCTCTACATCTTGGATGAAGGTTTCTGTGTCTAATGCTTGTGAGATATCGTCTGGTATTTGGGCGTGCATTGGAGTGCAAGATGACCTTCTCGCATTTCCCATCCATGGTCTGTCAGATTCAGATCAGGCAAATATTGGTCCGTTGCCTTCTTCCACATGTACGATACGTAGTTGGTTCTTCTGACCTTCTCTACAAGCACTGGACGTGAAGGCGGCAGAACACTGGAATCGGCACCTCTCAGTTTATCAAGTGGACTGGAAATATTTGTTGGTGCATACTTGTCACGAAAAATAGCAAAACGTACTGCTGAAATACTATTTGTCTTTGGTTTCCCGTATAAATCACATTTCCCGACAAATGCTTCGAAACCTGAAATGTTTGTCACAGTTGGGGAGTCCCCTAGTTCTGCAAATAGTGCAATGTAAGACTTCTCCATCAATTTTAGTGGTCGCACTTTTCCTTTCCGTAGGAACGCCGCAGTGTAGTCACACCCAGTGAAAGAGTGTATGCCAGGGAGGGCAGAGCACAGATCAGGACCAAGTTCCTTTGATAAACCAGTAACATCCACATAACGCCTAGTGTTATTGCCATCAACACCTGCATCCATCCACACGTTTGCCTTGATGTTGCCTGTCCCTAGGTGATAGAGAAGTATGACTAAAACATCTGTGTCATTGCAGCGGATGACCACATCTGGCAAGTGAGCATATTCTGCCACGTATGCAAGGTGCAAAGCAAGCCTCGTATCTGCCTCCTCATGGTTACAGTCCAGCCCCTCAACACGATATCTGATTATGGAACCATTTTCGCCAACACGGAAGCAATAGCAGACCTTTTCAAATCACATGATAACAGTTTTGTTACCCAGTATTTCTGCATAGGTGTCTCTTTTCCACTCTTCAGAGAGGAATTCAATGAAGGACGTCTTGAATACACTTGACCGAAGTAGTTTGCTGAAATCTGTTGGCCTTCTCTGATCGGCACCAGTTACTCTAAAGTCGGATACTTCACCTTTAGCCCGACATGCCCTTTCAATATCCTTGATGGAGCCCGTAGGATAGGTAACGCAGACGAAATGTATTTCACTACTTGTCACTTTGCATAATCTCGTCAATATCACCTTAGCGATTGCACCAAATGTCTCGGGACAGTTCACAATAGCTTGGAGCAGAAACATTGCATCCTGCATGTAAACATGTCCAGGTGGTGGTGGTCTGGTTTCAGTGTAACGGTCTTCTAAATTGTGCATCAGTTTCGACTTGTCTGTTTTGTTCATTGAACCGTCAATCTGTGCCAGTGTCATCGGTATAGGTGTGAGAGGGTATTCAAACACCTTCTGTAAGTCCACTTTACTTTCAGTTGCCATAATTACTAGTCTACAAAAAAGGTCCCTTGTTCCTTTAAGCTCGATAATCCTTTTGTGCTTGGCCTTCAGCATTGTTTTAATCATGGCAGAAGCGAACGTCTTGCACATCAGCTTTGATATCGGCTTCTCGAAGCGGGTAGGGTCTGCCGAGCATTCATCTTTGAAAGCATTGTAGCGTGATTCTCCTTGCGATAAACGAATCAACACACCATTCTTGATATCTTCAGACATCACTTGGCCTGTGGAAATGCAGTACAACTTTGTATCTGCTACATCTTCATCGAAAGGATTCATTGTCTCGTTAACACCAGCTATCAACTTCTGAAGATCTAAGTTGTCTCTTTCTACACGGGTCCGTCTTGTGTCCTTTTGTACATCCTCTTCTTTCGCCAGTCCAACTTTTGTCAACAAGTGACCCACTATTGAACTTCGTAGTGACCTTGTGATCATCCATCGTTTCCTTGCAGATACTGACTGGTTGAACGCTGTAATTCCAGTGAGACGGGACGCCGCATCAGCGTTTACTGTTTGTTCGAGCGTAAGATCGACTGGGGTTCTTGAGAAACATTTATCAGTACGTCTAACTGAGAGTGCTCCATTCTGGAAATCTTCTCTTATGCCTGGATGGGTGCTGTCCATGTTGAGAAGGTTTAAGTGATATCTCGTCATCCACCTAGCATAGTTGGGTCTATTGGTAGCAAAGAATACTGGACACATTCTTTCAAGCGTATGTATGAAGAGGTCAACTTCATTCGTTCTATATGACCTACTAAAAACTAAGTACAGTTCGATTAGTTCCACATACATTAGCCAAAATTGGGCTGTGCTCCCATGTGTACCTGATCTGGTCTTCTCACAGTATTCATCGTAACTTCTAAGAAAGTCTTCATGATCAGTTCTCTGCTCAATGGCTTCTATAACACTTGGCATGGGATTGGCATGTAACTCACTTAGTGACTGCAACAAGGCATCCGGAATGGGACCTTGCTCCTGAAGAAAGCGATCAATGTGTAACAAGCGAAGTGCGAGTGCAAGCAATGGGTGGAGGCGCTTACATCTATTATAGTGTTTGCCAGAGGTGAAACCATTTACAGACCCTCCAGCCAGAACACCTGTGTCTTCAAGTATGTGCGGACCACCAGACTCAGACAAAATATTGCCAATCGCACTGAAAAACGCTAGCTCTATATGAAAAGGACCAAAACAGATGAAGAGATTGTCAAATCGTGGTGATTCTTCGTATTGAATCTGCATTGCTGGTTTTGCGATTGCCAAGTCATAATGCACGATTGCATATTTCTCATTGCACTCCTCAGCTACATTTTGAGAGATACGAAGTGTCTCCACTACAACGTCCAACCTTGTGGGTGGCAGGCATAGATTTTCCATGTAGCCGATGTTTTGCTTTGGAAGGTCATTAGTCGTCACCAACGAGTTCCATCCTGCCCACATGGGAGTGTCACTGTAACGATGACATAGAAGTGTCCATATCATGTCTCTTTGTTTTGCCTGATGAAGACTTGGAGGAGCTAGTGCTGACTTTACATCATAATCGAAGCCACCAATCTTCGGTTTTTTTTGGGGTCTGTATGGATCAATAGTGGCTTCATCATCACTTGCCTCAAATTTTCGTTTATGGCACCTTCTTGGGATTTTCTCTAAAGATGTTGCAGCGTTTGTCCGGTCTACATTACAATATGCAGTCTCCTCCACTATATTTTGGTAGCAAATGCCAACTGTATCATGTAATGTTCCACTACCCGACAGCGTTTCAGTGTTTTCGTCGTAGTTGTCCCAGGCTAACCCAGTTGCCAAACCTGCTTTCCTCAGAAGACCATCTGGTATTGATTCTGCCCTCTCTTTAACCGATATTGCAAGTTCACTCTCGAAACCCTCTGCCACGTGGTATCCAATATAATGTCCAAACCTATTCATAATTTCTATGACTCTTCTACTTCCTATTAAACTTTTTAATCCTAGGCCCAGTAACACATGTTTGGCAGGCTTAATCAAACCTCGTGTAGTAGCATAAATTGCATCGTCAGCTGAAGATTTCACCTACCGTTCAACTCTCTCATTGGCATCTCGAGTAACAGGTTTCCTTGTGTATAACACACGAAAGAACTGAGTTAACAAATCAATATCCTTTGACTGGCCCTTGGCTGCAGCTTCAGGAGTAAGAGGATGTGGTAATTCTTCCGAATCCTTTTGTAGATCAAGAATCATTCTACGTAAATGAAGGGCCACATCATTTACTTTGTAACCAACTGACGACACATTTTCAGCATCGTTACCTGAATACAGAATGTTCCCTTCCTTATTAGATCTCTTGCAACTCTTTAGCACACCACTGAAATGATTCAAAAGTTTGTCCTCAAGTTTTTGCTTAGTGTAGGGAGTTTCACTGATGCCACATTCAGACAAGTAGGACAGGTAACGTTGAAAAACTGAGGGCAGCATCTTGGACTGCTGTCCGTCTATTATAAAACACTGAACATATTCAACCAGTTGTGTAAATGCCCCGTTATGAACATTACGACATGACTTGTCCGTCTGGGAGGTGCTTGGTTGAACTGCGTCATAAGCTTTTTTCAAGTATAACCTCCTGCAACTGTGATGGTACCTGACTTCCTTTGCATGGAAATCAACTCCGGCAATCTTTGTGAGCAATTGAACGTCATTTAGTTTTCTTGCGGCAGCTTTAATATTCTCGGCAGCATTGTCGCTTTCACACAATCCTAGAGATTCTCGATTTTTTCCCCTTGTCACTTTACCACAGAACAGACATTTATTAACAAATATCCCTGAACCGCCGAGTGACACCCGCTCCACTTCAGACCGTAAAAGTGGTATTGGTTTCGCAGACGAATCGGGTGTCGTCTTTGTAACTGTAGCAGCTGTAGTAACACTTGGAATGGCAGTGAAGTTGTGATAGCATTTACGATGGAATCCATCAGAATCACCATAAATCTCTGGCAGGTTTTCACATATTGTTTTATATTTAGAGTCTTTCCACCTGGACCGTCTTTGGTCTGCAGCTCGTTTTGTTTTCTTCCACAGTTCATCTTTAAATTTGAACACTGCCTCTGATGTTTTACCGCCTACGTGTAAAATGCAATCGATGCGCTGCTCCGACTTTTCCATGGCCCAATAGTAAATTGAAGTTCCTAAAAAAGAGGAAACATATCTAGAGAATTTGTCTTTTGGTTTAGTTATTAAGCATAAATGAAAGTTCTCCACACAGATCATAATTAACTTCAATTCACTAAGAGCTTTAATTCAATACCCATATGGCCAATTTTTTTTTTCAATCAGAAGTGTATGAAATGCGTAAGCCACCCCCCTTCCAACTGTGAACAAATATCTGCTTGATATGTTTTAATTTAAATAATCTATCATTAACAACAGCTATTTTCATCAACATATATTACTATTGTGCTAATACATATTTAAATATGACCTCATTAATTCAATAATTAAGGCAGTCAATTGTTTAATACACTATACTACCAATGATTGATACTTTACTGCAACAAGATATGATTCGAAACAACATCTCGTGGATTTGTTCACCGATTGACGGCAACCGGTGGGTTTCTGTGACCTTTGACCTCTGACGGTCTAATAAAAGTTTAAGTGACTAGTTTGATGCTCCTGTCTAGTACCTTTAATTTGAGACTAAAACTATCAAGATACCATAAAAACTAACAAAGTTACATGCCATTACATTACCCCTACCCCCAGATAGCGGAAACATTGAAAAAACTAGAAAACTGCAACATAACGGAAACAAGCCAGTATGCATGTTATCCAATAAACACTTGCTAAGTCTAAGTTTTTACTCTTCTATATTCATGTAAGCATACAATCATGCAATATAAATCTTTATAAACCACATTTTCTGAAAATTAGAGAGAAGTTGGATTTGAAAATATGCTAGATTTTAAGCAACAGACAATTTTGTTGACCTTTTGACCCCATGTGACCTAATTAGAGATTCAAAATTTGAAGATTCAAATTATTTAGATAGAGGGGTCATATACCTTTCATATAAGCCTTAATTTGTTAATTTCTGTAGGATATTGACCGAGCTACACTCATTTGGGTTTCCCCTACCCCTAACTTTTGTAATCAGTAAAATTTCAAGGTACCATCGGAAACATCGAAATAAAATAAAATCGGAATAGAGATGACCACTAAGACTCCTCATTCCATAAACTACATATACTAGGGTATCCAAAAATACCCACAGACCTTTTGGATCTTCTCGGTTAAATAAAACCCCCCTGGCTCTTGGACCTATTGTTTCAACTTAATAATCTCTTTATCTTATTGATATTCATTCTAATTTGCAGTTCATGACTAAAACGTTTACGTACCATTATTTCCAATTGAAATTAATAGTTCTGAAAACAACACTGTCATATCGTAACTGCATTAAGTAGCTTGCTTGCTATAGGAGAATACCTCTATAATCTATAGCTTTCGGTTCTAATCCATGTTCATACATGTATCTAAATTAAGTGTGTACATGTATATTTGTATATGCTATATATGCAACGCATCAATGAAGTCCGCCTCCGTGGTCGAGTGGTTAAGGTCGCTGACTTGTATACCACTGTAACCTATCATCACTGATGGTCACGGGTTCGAGCCCCGCTCAGGTCGTGTCTCATTTATATGAAAAAGTTGGCAGTTTCTTACGGAGGTTGGTGCACCCAAGTACTGGTTAACCGCTGGAGCCTGCCCAGGAATGGTGTTGTTAAGTAAACTGCCCGCCGGCGATATAGCCCGAAATGGTGCTGATGCAGGCGTAAACCCCGAAATATAACATATAAGCATCAATGAAGATAATACCTAACTAGGTGGTTGTATAGTTAAACACCTTCTCCGTATGACTATGTACACTGGTTGTATAGTTAAACACCTTCTCCGTATGACTATGTACACGTATATTTTGGACGTTGTACGAAACTAGAAATGTACGCAAGATTCTTTAAATGATAATGATTATCTATATAGCCATTACACACATTAATGACCTTGATTTATGATTGAAGAGTTTTATAAGAGTTTATTTCGAAATACAATGGGCAATATGCCCATGAGTACACATTATATACACATTACATACTTTCAAACGTGAACATTGGCACTGCGTGCCTTGTGTAAATATGTAATATAATTATATAGAGCAAATGTGCAAATAAAAACACGTGCACATTGAATGTATATTGTATTCCTTGTCTGTATTTCATTGTCTTCTTGTTGCGTCATTATATTGCATCCATGTTTATGTTTGTTGTATTTTCAATTTTTCACATGGGCCTCTGGTTTACTGACTTTGAAAATAAAACTATCTGTAGCAATATTAACACTGCTATGTGAAGTATTTAATTTGAATAATTTCAGTCGAAACTTTCCGGGGAAATTGAATTCAAAAATGTGCAGTTCCACTATCCCATGCGGCCAGATGTACCTGTTCTTAAAGGAATCAACATACGGGTTGAGCCTGGACAAACAGTAGCTCTTGTAGGACAGAGTGGGTGTGGCAAATCTACTCTGGTACAACTTCTCCAGCGATTCTATGATCCTACTGAAGGAGCCATTGTAAGATATTGTTGAATGTATGTATGCGCTTTGCGGCGCGGCGCGGGCGGTGCGGTGCGATGCGGGATGGTATGGTATGGTATGGTATGGTGTATTAAGCATTGTGTGTGAGGTTCCTTGCTCAATGGCACTATATACGTTGCCTGACCGAGTATCGAACCCGGGACCGTTCAATTCCAAATCCGACACTCTACCACTGGAACACGACCGCCACTGTTGCCTTGCATCTCCACCAAGATATTTATTTAATAATATACTAATTGCAACTTTTTCACAATGAGGATAACAATTTACAATTACATATCACAATAACATTACAGTCACATTTCCAACATACATATAACCTGATAATATACATATACATGACATGTTGGAGGATTGGGTTACAGGTTTTGAAAACATAATTAGCAACAGCCATTTCCAAAAGGTCTATTTTGCTATCAATTTGTCCCGATGTATGTTCAGTCAAATCTGTCTTAAACAGCCATCCAAGGGACTCACAGTGGCTGTTTAGCACAGGTGGCTGCTTAATAAAGGTAACATGTATAATAAAACAGTATATTGGGAATATGGAAATTGGCTGCTTAATACAGGTTGGCTGCTTTATACAGGTAAATAATTGAAGTAAAAAAGAAGTTTAAAAAACCAAGTTATGTTATTTGTAAGTGAAGTAATGGGGCTCATTGTGAAATGGATTCAGTGTACGTCTCGTAGTAGTACTAAATCCACACGGTTCGACGCTGGACTGGTAATCCAGGGATCGCAGGTTCCATCCCCCGTCTGACCATAATACAATTAAACCGAGGTCTCATGTCGGTGCTTGCACACCGTGCACGTAAAAGAACCAGAGGGGACTCTGGAATGGGTCTCTGTCTGTATCATTACACTATCCTCCAACAATCTAAAATGACTAATTTCTTCAGGAGGCGAGGCTCATATGGACAACCGGTAGCGACGATAAATCAACGTAAACATACATACAACTTATTTAAATAGATTTACTGAGACAGATCAACTATTTTCAAATATGTGCACCTCGTTTGTGAATAATACAATAAATATTGCATAACTGAGTGGGCAATATGAACACATATTACTCCGAGAACATGAATATTTACACAGGCGTCATCTTCGGGTGATATGTTTCATATTGTCCACCCAGGAATGCAATATTAACGCCGCATGTGATCATGACCTATACTGTTTGCTATTCGGAGAGGTGCTTCAGCTGTACTGTCTGAAGAGCAATCGATTAGCATATAGCCTGATCAGACGGCACGTTCTGTTGTCTGATCGGGTTCTCTGCTTTTTGCAAAGTCGCTTTAATGCGACATTGGCTGTGAAAGAGTTAACAATGCTTCATACCGTTTATTGGTGACTGTATAATATTATATTGGCCGCTTGCTCAAAAGCGGGTAAACTAACACTAAATTTGGATTGGTCCTTTCGTGATTAAACTTTAACAATAATAATAAGAAATAATTTTCGTTATTTTTCTACGATGGAGTCTCATAATAGAATATATTTTAGTTTATACACATTTATTTTAGCTCAATTGCGAAACATGTTCTTACAACTTATATTAATTACTCTAGAGAGAGACCTCATTCCTGATGGAATCCATCGCCACGAGGGAGAGAGAAGAGGCAATATATTTTAATTGTAAGTTAATTGCGTCGAATGATTTTCAGGCGGTCGACGGAACCAACATTCGAGATATAAATCTCATCAGATTGAGATATCTGATCAGTGTTGTCAGCCAGGAACCTATCTTGTTCGCGTGTAGCATAAAAGACAACATAACGTATGGCTTGGATACCCCAATGTCCATGGACAATGTGATAGCTGCTGCACGAGCTGCCAATATACACGAGTTTATATCTAGTTTACCAACAGTAAGTATTCTTCGATTAGTTCCATTCATGTAAAGGGTAGTGTATACACATTTATTTTAGCTCGATTGCGAAACAAGCTCTTACAACTTATATTAATCATTCTCGAGACCTCATTCCTGATGGAATCAATCTCAGCGACGGGGAGAGAAGAGGCAACGTGGAATTTAAATGCCTTGCCAAAGGGCACAATCGAACGTCTCCAGTGGGGCTCGAATTCCGGGCATTTCGCACCTGAAGCGAACGCGCTACTACTGCGCCATCACGACTTCCAAAGTGCATGCTATTAATACAGGTGGCCAGGTGATCTGATAGATCGTCGTTATCACTCGCTGGTCATTGCTATTGCCAGATTGTGTGCTTACGTTTATTTATCGTCGCTACCGGTTGCCCATATGAGCGACTCCTCCTGGAGAGATTGGTCATTTCAGATATTGGAGAATAGTACAATGATACAGTCAGAGACCCATTCCAGGGTCTTCTGTGGTTCTGTTTCGTGCACGGTGTAGATGACCGATGCGAGACCTCGGTTTAACGTCCCAACCGAAAGACTCTCATGTGAGTCATTTTAGTATATCATAAGGCGGGATCGAAGATTACAAGTATATCGTGTTGACATCTGGACCACCGATCCGCTACAACTCCATCGGCATGGCTGTCTGTTCGCCCCCTATCATGGACAAGTGATACATGATAATATTTGAGAAATGTGTCAGTCGTTGCAGAGTTGAGTATCAATTGATTCTCACCCAGGAAATGGGATGGTCTACTTAACTCTCCAACACAACACACTATCCTCCCAATAATAATCAGAAAATGATGCCATGAACAGTAACAGGAAGAGGTCACTAAAGTAGCTATTATATGTGGAAGTCGTGATAGCGCAGCAGTATCTAGCCTGTGAACAGGCTATCCGATTAGCGCAGTGGTTAGTGCGCTCGCTTGTAAAATAAATAACGTATAAAAAAACAGGAGGGTCAAATAACTATATTTTAACACCGAGACTATTAATTGGGCCGTATTGAGTTTCTGATCATATTTTGCCAGAGGTTAAAAAATGAAAAATCGACAGACTGGAACCCAGGCTAAGCAGTAGCGTGTAGGCTACGCTTCACGGGTGAAAGGGCCGGGGTTTGCGCCCAGCTGTAGGCGCATAGCCAATATAGTGCGTAGGCCTATATAAGTAAAACTAAGTAAAGTGTTTGATTATTATAGTGTCACCCAAGGACAAGCAATTTCTGACTTATGAGACACCTCTTTTTATGAACATCAGTAATTCCCGAATCCTATGCTTGTATACCTGGTACCAGGTTGGTAGGCAATTGGTAACCATTATTTAACTAGTAGGCGGCTCGCCAACCGGCCATATCAGAACAAACCCCTGACGAGGTTCGAACTTTCGATGCCTTAACCACTAGGCGATGGAGACGGTATATGCACATTACCTCTTCTCCTCGAGGCGAGTGATTCCATCAGGAATGAGGTCTACTGAGAGATTTAACTAATGTTCTAAGAATTTGTTTCGCAATCGTCTTAAACTAATAATTTCTTACAACTATGCATTTTCTTTTTGGAGGATAATATTATTATCCCGAGGATAATATATCTCCGAGGATAATATAATAGTACTTCCGAATACAATCGCCTCTTTTATATATTTCGCTAGGTTTAGTACAATATGTTGTTTTGGTTGACGGTCGGTACTAGGCGTATCGTTTGATATATATGTTCTTAATGTCTTGGATGCATTGACATGAAATGATATTCGTCTTGAATATTCAAAGTGTTGCAACATAAAGGTTGTATCTATCTGTTGCGCTCATCGCGCTGTATGTGTATTTTACGTTTATTTATCGTCGCTACCGGTTGCCCATATGAGCGACGCCTCCTGAAGAGATTAGTCATTTTAGATTATTGGAGGATAGTACAATGATACAGACATATACCCATTCCAGAGTCTCCTCTGGTTCTTTTACGTGCATTGTGTAAAGCACTGACACGAGACCTCGGTTTAAAGTCCCATCTGAAAGACTCTTAATTTTATTAGGATCAGACGGGGATCGAACCTGCGATCCCTGGATCACCATACCAACGGGTTGACCACTGGACTACAGATACGTCTGTCATCTGGCTGTACCAACGTGTTGGGGAGCATCATACCGGATTGATGACGTAGCATGTGTGCAAGAAGTTGGCGTGTTCGTGTGGGTTCCAATAATGGTTTATGCATTATTTAATTTGTTATACATGCGACATTATTATAGTCATTATCGAATTCTATGTTAAATACTTGTGTTATTTTCACGTATCAGGGTTACGACACAGAAGTAGGAGAAAAGGGTACCCAGTTATCCGGCGGACAGAAACAAAGGGTTGCCATTGCCAGAGCATTAATAAGAAATCCAAGAATTCTGCTCCTGGACGAGGCGACAAGTGCTTTAGATACAGAAAGTGAACAGGTATGTATGGCGCATGTAATAATGATAATTCTGCTCCTGGACGAGGCGACAAGTGCTTTAGATACAGAAAGTGAACAGGTATGTATGATGCAGGTAATAATGATAAGTATGCTCCTGAACGAGGCGACACGTGCTTTAGATACAGAAAGTGAACAAATATGCTTTGTTTCCATTTATTTTTCATATTCATATATAGAGTGGCGGAACCTATGCTCGGTGTATTCCTATGTTCGACGTATTTGTCCATTTACATCCGTATTTAAAATATTGATATAGTGCTAGGCTAATTTCGCTGACAAGAGCTGAAGCATGGTTCAATAGCATGCCGTGTATCGGTAGCCTGATGCAACTGTCACGTGACTTGTCCAGTAGACAAACAAACAACGAATATAAACAATCAAATAATTGGGAGAATATTTACACAGAAACTGATACGGTGTATGAGCAATTCAGGTAGCTATCGGAATTTTAAAAATCTACAACTAACCAGAAAAATAGTTTCTCTACCATTTCTGATTAACAATAGGCGGTTTTATTCCCTGATGTTACTATATCAAAATAAGACATTCAACAAGTTCTTGGGCATAAATAACAAATAAAAAGTACGCCGTGCATAGGTGCCCTAATGTATTCAGTTCCTCATATAAAGTTTATAAACGGGTGCCGTTGCGGTAGCAGAATTGAGCAGCAAGGTCACATGATGAAACTAAAACTGTCAACAAGAGTTTTTGAAAGTTGTTTTCATGACTTAATAAAATAATAATATACGGCAAGTGCAATTAACCTTTTTTACTGGACATTATATGTGGGATTTATGCCGAACATAGGGTTCACCTATGTACAGTGTGCATGTTTATTATACACTGTGAATATCTCGGAATTGTTGTTATAATATATGTATTGTGTATGTAAATACACTGTAGATTATATGTTTAGTAATAAAGTTGTATTACCTTGTCAAGAAATAACAAGTATGTACTATACTAATACCAAAAAGAAACTGTGTACTTGCCTTGGAGTTAAAATTTATATCCTTTTATGTATAGGATATAAGTCTAAAAGGATCCAATATGTAAAATATTGGACTGTGTGAGGCGCGTAGCGCCGAATACATTACCAATAGTTTACATATTGGATCCGTTTGAGGCTTATATCTTACTTAAAACACACACTTATATTATTATTATTATATACCAAACTTATATAGCGCTCTTTTCATCTAAAAATAAAACGTTCAAAAGCGCTTTACAGCCTAAATATCACAACTACTGATCAAACTTCCACATACAATGAGATAAAACAAGACAAAAATAGCAAACACAATTACAATGGATTCTAAATAATATTATGCTATAAAATATTCGGATCTAAAATTATAACAATTAAAATATAGGTAATAATTAAATAAAATGTGTTCATTTGCAGTCTTAATCCTGATTGAGCACAGACACAGTTCGATATTTATGTTCCATATGAGCATTTAAAAAGGTGTGTCTTCAAAGCCTTTTTGAAAGAACACAATGTTGTTGCACTTCTAAGATTTGATGGAAGAGAATTCCAAAGTTTTGGGGCAGCAGTCATGAAACTTCTATCTCTGTATGTGACAGTCCGACTTCTTGGTAACACAAGAGTAGCTGCTTCATTCTTAGACCGTAAGTCTCTCCTTGGTATATAAACCTCAAGCAAGTTTCTCATATAAATCGGTGCTTCTCCATTCAATGCTTTATATGTGTGAGTCAGTATTTTATACTTTATTCTTTCTTGAACTGGTAGCCAATGAAATTCTTTTAGAATGGGCGTTACATGACTGAAACGGGTTGTTCTGGTTATGATGCGAGCTGCTGTGTTTTGAACAGTTTGTAATTTATTGGAAGTGTTTTTTGGCACGCCGTACAACAGTGAATTACAGTAGTCGAGCCTGGATGTAACGAGTGAGTTTATGAGAGTTTTCGTGGCGTCTGTTGTTAAATACTGCCGAATGTGTCCAATCCGCCGGATCTGCGCATAACATGTTGGTCCATATCCATTCTTGAGTCTAGGAAAGCCCCTAGATTTCTCACACACGTTGATGGTTCTGTATTTGAGTCTCCTACTTTCATATTTATGTTTCCAATGTGTTGAAAATTTCGCTGACTAGAAAACATAATCATTTCAGTTTTATCAGTATTGAGTTTTAACATATTGGCATGCATCCAAGCAACAATGTCTTGTAGACAGTTTTCCACTCAAAGTAGTGTATCTGCTTGTGAAGCTTGAACGGTTGGTTTGAATGAAAGGTAAAGCTGGGAATCGTCAGCATAAAAGTGATGGTTCAGTTTATACAAATTTATTTTAGCTCGATTGCGAAACAAGTTCTTTCAACTTATATAAATCGCTCTCGAGACCTCATTCCTGATGGAATCCATCGCCACGAGGGAGAGAAGAGACAACGTGGAATTTAAATGTCTTGCCTAAGGACACAATCGTAACGGCTCCAGCGGGGCTCGAACTCCGGACCTTTCGCACCTGAAGCGAACGCGCATCCACTGCGCTATCACGACTTCCACATCGTGATGGTTCAGTCCATGGTGTTTTACAAATGGCTCCTACAGGCTTTGTATACATAGTGTAAACTTTCGGGCCTAAAACAGACCCCTGTGGAACACTGAAATTCATGAGCACTTTGTTGGATAGTTTTCCATCGATACATACTGCTTGATAACGGTCGGTAAGATAAGATGATATCCATTGGAGAGGTTTTCCAGTAAGTCCAAAATGGAATTCGAGACGCTGTAAAAGTGTTCTATGGTCGATGGTATCAAATGCAGCAGATAGGTCCAAAAGCACAAGGATTGTAGCATTGTTCTGGTCCAGAGATTGGAGTATATCGTTTTGGACTTTCAGTAAGGCAGTTTCTGTGGAATGAAACTTCCTGTACGCAGACTGATATACCTCGTGTAAGTTATTACTTGTCAAATGTTCATCGATTCGACTATTTACTACTTTTTCCAGAATCTTCGAGACAAGATCCTACTAATTAAAATTAGTAATTGCTTCCATATACGCGTACGATTTAATATAATAATATGGCCATTTGACACCAGTCCAATATTAATAATAATGGACTGCAAGTATTAGCGATGCCTCCTGAAGCGATTAGTCATTTTAGATGTTTGGAGGATAGTGCAATGATACAGAGAGAGACCCATTCCAGAGTCTCCTCTGGTTCTTTTACGTGCACGGTGTACAGCAATTTTATTAGGGTCAGACGGGGGATCGAACCTGCGATCCCTGGATTACTATAGGCACATTAGTGAATAAGGATTAGTTTCTTTATTCATCATTATAAAAAAAACATAAAATTCTAAAATTTGTAAAGAAAAAGTAACGCTCAATATAAAAGTACACAGTTTTTTATGGTGTCAGTATAATTAATAAATACTGACAATTCTGCTCCTGGACGAGGCGACGTGTGCCCTGGACGTGAATTCAGATACAGTATGTACTATTTGAAAACTATGAACCTATCATCACTGATGGTCACTGGTTCGGTGCACCAAGTCCTGGTTAACCGCTGGAGCCTGTCCAGGAAAGGTGTTGTTAGGCAAACTACCCGTCGCTCAAATGGTCAACTGGTAGCAACGATAAATAAACTTAAATAAATAAAGAAAAGAAATAAATAAATTATATGATTATTCTTAGCAATTACGCATAAACTATTGATAACATCAGTGTAAATTACGTATAAACTATTTACAACATCAGTGTGAATTACGCATAAACTATTTACAACATCAGTGTGAATTACGCCTACACTATTGATAACATCAGTGTGTAAATTACGCATAAACTATTTACAACATCAGTGTGAATTACGCCTACACTATTGATAACATCAGTGTGTATATTACGCATACACTATTGGCACACTCCGTGTGAATTACGCATAAACTATTGACAACATCAGTGTGAATTATATTTTTCATGCGTAAACAGTTTATAGTTCTGTTGTAGATTGTACAAGCAGCATTAGACAATGCACAAGAAGGAAGAACGTGTATAGTTATTGCCCATCGATTATCAACTATTCAAAATGCTGACGTCATCTACGTCATAGATTCTGGGAATGTTGTTGAGTCCGGAAATCATCAACAGTTATTGATCAAGAGAGGCGTTTACGCAACATTAGTATCTGGTCAAACGCTATCGAAATAGATTAGGTGATACATCTAGTCTAAACACCTCCCACATAGAGAGTTAGGCTAATATACGACTATATATAATATACAAAGCTGAGGCAATTTATGGTGGAGAATATGAAAATAGCGCAGGACCTAGTTCATAAAATATCATTCGAACGTGTGCATCGCATGGGTAGAAGCTTTAATGGGAGCCCTCGTAACATAGTGGCCAAATTTACTTTGTTTAAGGAGAGGAGTTTGTGCGTAAGCAATGGAAGGCCCTTACTGGTACGCCATACTTCGTGAACGAGCAGTTCCCCAGGAGTGTAGTGGAGAAGAGGAAACGACTCACCCCGAAGTTGAAGGATGCCCTGGACCAAGGCAAGACTGCGTGGATATCCTACGATACCCTTTACATAGACGGCAAACCAGTCAATGACTAGGAATTCGCCGGGGATGAACTCAAAATCATATCTTGGAATATAAATGGATTAAGTAAAACCAAAAGTGACAACATAGAACTTGTAAATATATTATCTCAACATGACATTATATTTCTATATGAAACATTCGCATCGAATAATAGCAACATTGATTTATCCGGGTATGTATCTCACAATTGTTATCGTAAATTTCAGCATCGCAGAGCAAAACGACCAAGTGGTGGAATTGCATTATAATATAATATTATTATAAAGACATACTCTCTGATGTATGTACTATTGTTGAAACCAGATATGACACTTTAATTTGGGTAAAATTAGATAAACATTTCTTTAATGTAGAGAACGATATTTATATATGTGGCGTATATCTTTGGGGTGAGGACTCTCCAGCATATAATACTATAAATGTTGATCTATTTGACACTATTGAAAATGATGTCAGTCGATTTGAAAATCTAGGCTCTGTGTTTTTAACAGGTGATTTTAATAGTCGAGTTGGTGTTAAAAATGACTTTGTTATTTTTGATGGTATAAACAAGTCCTTTGATGATATATCTTATGTACCTGATACGCACATGGACCGGGCCACAATGGATAAAAAACATAATAATTTTGGGATTAAACTGATTGATCTTTGCCGTTCTAGTAACCTACGTTTAGTTAACGGTAGATTAGGTGACGATTATAACATTGGTATGTATAGTTATGTATCATATAACGGGGCGTCAGCTATTGACTACCTTGTAACCAATGAAAGGAACTTTGCAAATATCAGTAAATTGTGTGTACACTCGGTAAATGAATGGAGCGACCATGCTCCCGTTAGTTTTTCATTGTATTCAAATTATATCACACCTGTTTCACAAGCAAGTCCTAGTATTAGATATAAGTGGAAAGATAGTTTGAAAAATACATTTCGTACCAGTCTGATGGCAAACTTGCCTACTTTTAATCGCCTTACAATGCATATTGATAAGAGCGAGCGTTTGTCCGTGAACAGTGTTCTAAACGATTTTACCAGTTTAATTAGAGAAGCGGCGGATCCGCTTTTTTCCAAAACATATAAAAGCAAAAGTAGGGTATCGTTTTCAGATATATATTGTACAGATGATGTAGACTGGTTCGATGCTGATTGTAGAACCGTTAAACATGTTTATTTAGATGCACTGAGTGCATTTAATAGTTGTAAAAATTTAGTTAGTAGACAGTATTTTTGTACATGTAAATGTTTTTATAAGGATCTAATCCGTAAGAAGAAGAAAGCCTATATTAAAAGGAAATATTCTGAAATTGAACGTCTAAGGTTTTGCAAACCTAAGCAATTTTGGGGTCATTTCAAGAAAAACAAATCTGTTGTATCTCAAAATGATATATCAGTTGAAGATTTTATGAAATATTTCGAAAATTTGTCAAATAATATATTCGAGTCTCATAATGAAGAATCTAAGACTTTCTGTAACGAACATGATTTTAATTCTAGTGATTGTAGATTTGAGGATTTGAATGTACCCATTACATGTGAAGAGATACAGAAAGCTGCAAAGTCGCTTAGGTCAAATAAAGCTACAGGTTTAGATTGTCTTCTTAATGAATATTTCATTGAATCTATAGATATTTTGTGTTCACATATTTGTGATATTTTTAATGCGATTTTAGAATCTGGCTTTTTCCCAGATAAATGGACTGAAGGAGTTATTGTTCCTGTATTTAAAAAGGGAGATCCCAAACTAGTTAATAACTACAGGGGTATCACTTTAGTCAGTTGTTTGTCCAAACTGTTTACTTCAGTACTAAATACTAGAATTGAAACATTTTGTAACAATTATGCAGTAATTTCTGATTGCCAATTTGGGTTCAGAAAAGGAAAATCGACTGTTGATGCAATTTTCATTCTACAGTCTGTTATACAACATTATCTTAATAATAATAAGCGTCTGTATGTAGGGTTCATTGATTTAAAATCTTGTTTTGATAGTATTTGTAGAAATTCTTTATGGTTGAAAATGTATAAATGTGGCATTCAAGGTAAGGTATTACGTATTATTAGAGATATGTATGATAAAGTTAAATCATGTGTTAGATGTTGTAATTCATATTCCGATTTCTTCCAGTATGCAGTGGGCTTGCGCCAAGGGGAGGTAATTTCGCCAATTTTGTTCTCACTTTTCGTTGAAGACCTAGAGTTACATTTGCAAGACAATTTAAATTCAGGATTACTAATAGATGACATTGTATTAATATTATTACTGTTCGCCGATGATATGGCAATTTTTGGAAAAACTCCTGAAGATCTGCAGAAGAGTCTTGATCTACTATATACATACTGTAATCATTGGGGATTAGAAGTTAATATTATGAAAACTAAAATAGTTGTTTTTAGAAAAAGAGGTATCACCTTTGATAGAGAGAGATGGTTATATAATGGACAGCCATTAGAAGTTGTAGATTGTTTTAACTATCTTGGTACAATATTCAGCTATACAGGTAATTTCTCATTACACCAGGAACATCTTATTGGTAAGGCTTTAAAAGCTTTAAATATTTTATTGTATAATTGTAAAGAATTTGACCTCAAACCTAAGTTATTATGTCAGTTATTTGACTCCTTTGTCGGATCTATTTTGTCATATTCTTCAGAAGTATGAGGTCACACAAAATCTAAAGATATTGAACGTATACACATGAAATTTTGTAAAAGGATATTGAATGTTAGAATTAGTACATGTAATGCAAGTATATATGGTGAATTAGGTCGATACCCACTTTATGTCAACAGATATGTTAGAATAATAAAATATTGGTGTAAAATAATAAATACGGACAACATAATTTTACGAACAATTTATAAACAATGTGTCGATGATTATTATAATGGTTTGAAAAATTGGGTCACGAACGTCAAAGATATGTTAGATGTATATGGTTTGTCTGAATATTTCATTAATACTAATAAGATAGATTGTAAAATGTTTCCTAAATTGTTTAAGCAAAGAGTTGTAGATAGTTACATACAAAATTGGCATACGTCTGTTGAAAATAGTGTAGTATTGGACCTTTATAGAAATTGTAAAACAACACTTGCATATGAAAGTTATCTAGATGTATTGCCTAAGAACTTGAGGTTTTTCATTACTAGAATTAGAGTATCTGCTCATGTATTAAGAATTTAAACTGGACGATATGGTCAAAACAGAATACCACGTAATGAGAGATATTGTTTATGTTGTAACACTTTGGATATTGAAGACGAATACCATTTCATTTTAATATGTCCATGCTTTGAAGATATAAGAACGAAATATATCAAAAGATACCATCAGTATCGTCCCTCTATGTTCAAATTTATTGAACTGGTAACCTCGATCAAAAAAGTTGATATATTAAACTTGGCGAAATATATAAAAGAAGCCATTGTACTAAGAAGTACTATTGTAACTGCTAACAATTAATTATGTTCATCCTCTATTCCGTAAATTGAATCATCATTATTATAATACTACATGTCAATCGATTTATGTGAATATATGAATGTAAAATCTATTGTATTACGTGACCAATATGTAATTGTATATTTGTATGTTTATGACGATGTACCATGTACAAGTCTTAAAAATAAACATATGTTCTGTTCTGTTCTGTTCTGCAATTAACCTTTTTTACTGGACATTATATGTGGCATTTATGCCGAGCATAGGGTTCACCTATGTACAGTGTGCATGTTTATTATATAACGTGACTATTTCGGTCGGAATTGTTGTTATAATATATTTATTGTGTATGTAAATACACTGTAGATTATATTTTTAGTAATAAAGTTGTATTCCCTTGTCAAGAAATAACAAGTATGTACTATACTGATACCAAAAGGAAACTGTGTACTTGCCTTGGAGTTAAAATTTATATCATTTTATGTATAGGATATAAGTCGTAGCGCCGAATACATTACCAATAGTTTACATATTGGATCCGTTTGAGGCTTATATCTTACTTAAAACACACACTTATATTATTATTATTATATACCAGACTTATATAGCGCTCTTTTCATCTAAAAATAAAACGTTCAAAAGCGCTTTACAGCCTAAATATCACAAATATTGATCAAACTTCCACATACAATGAGATAAAACAAGACAAAAATAGCAAACACAATTACAATGGATTCTAAATATGCTATAAAATATTCGGATCTAAAATTATAACAATTAAAATATAGGTAATAATTAAATAAAATGTGTTCATTTGCAGTCTTAATCCTGATTGAGCACAGACACAGTTCGATATTTATGTTCCATATGAACATTTAAAAAGGTGTGTCTTCAAAGCCTTTTTGAAAGAACACAATGTTGTTGCACTTCTAAGATTTGATGGAAGAGAATTCCAAAGTTTTGGGGCAGCAGTCATGAAACTTCTATCTCCGTATGTGACAGTCCGACTTCTTGGTAACACAAGAGTAGCTGCTTCATTTTTAGACCGTAAGTCTCTCCTTGGTATATAAACCTCAAGCAAGTTTCTCATATAAATCGGTGCTTCTCCATTCAATGCTTTATATGTGTGAGTCAGTATTTTATACTTTATTCTTTCTTGAACTGGTAGCCAATGAAATTCTTTTAGAATGGGCGTTACATGACTGAAACGGGATGTTCTGGTTATGATGCGAGCTGCTGTGTTTTGAACAGTTTGTAATTTATTGGAAGTGTGTTTTGGCACACCGTACAACAGTGAATTACAGTAGTCGAGCCTGGATGTAACGAGTGAGTTTGTGAGAGTTTTCGTGGCGTTTGTTGTTAAATACTGCCGAATGTGTCCAATCCGCCGGATCTGCGCATAACATGATTTTGTCACGGAATTTACATGTTTGTCCATATCCATTCTTGAGTCTAGGAAAGCCCCTAGATTTCTCACACACGTTGATGGTTCTGTATTTGTGTCTCCTACTTTCACATTTATGCTTCCAATATGTTGAAAATTTCGCTGACTAGAAAACATAATCATTTCAGTTTTATCAGTATTGAGTTTTAACATATTGGCATGCATCCAAGCAACAATGTCTTGTAGACAGTTTTCCACTCGAAGTAGTGTCTCTGCTTGTGAAGCTTGAACGGTTGGTTTGAATGAAAGGTAAAGCTGGGAATCGTCAGCATAAAAGTGATGGTTCAGTCCATGGTGTTTTACAAATGGCTCCTACAGGCTTGGTATAGTGTAAAATGTCGGGCCTAAAACAGATCCCTGTGGAACACTGAAATTCATGAGCACTTAGTTGGATAGTTTTCCATCGATACATACTGCTTGATAACGGTCGGTAAGATAAGATGATATCCATTGGAGAGGTTTTCCAGTAAGTCCAAAATGAAATTCGAGACGCTGTAAAAGTGTTCTATGGTCGATGGTATCAAATGCAGCAGATATGTCCAAAAGCACAAGGATTATAAGCATTGTTCTGGTCCAGAGATTGGAGTATATCGTTTTGGACTTTCAGTAAGGCAGTTTCTGTGGAATGAAACTTCCTGTACGCAGACTGATGTACCTCGTGTAAGTTATTACTTGTCAAATGTTCATCAATTTGACTATTTACTACTTTTTCCAGAATCTTCGAGACAAGATCCTACTAATTAAAATTAGTAATTGCTTCCATATACGCGTAGGATTTAATATAATAATATGGCCTTTTGACACCAGTCCAATATTAATAATAATGGACTGCAAGTATGAGCGATGCCTCCTGAAGCGATTAGTCATTTTAGATGTTTGGAGGATAGTGCAATGATACAGACAGAGACCCATTCCAGAGTCTCCTCTGGTTCTTTTACGTGCGCGGTGTACAGCACCGACACGATACCTCGGTTTAAAGTCCCATCTGAAAGACTGTTAATTTTATTATGGTCAGACGGGGGATCGAACCTGCGATCCCTGGCTTACTATAGGCACATTTGGACATGAACGCGCTTAAATAGTGTGTGAATTAGCGCAATGTGTGAAGGATTAGTTTCTTAATTCATCATTATAAAAAAAAAATCTAAAATTTGTAATGCTCAATATAAAAGTACACAGTTTTATGTGATGGCAGTATAATTAATAAATACTGACAATTATGCTCCTGGACGAGGCGACGTGTGCCCTGGACACATATAGTGAATTCAGATAGAGTATATACTATTTGAAAACTATGAACCTATCATCACTGATGGTCACGGGTTCGAGCCCCGCCCCGCCCAGACCGTGTCTCTTTATATGAAACAAGTATCAGTTTCTTACGGTGGTCGGTGCACCAAGTCCTGGTTACCCGCTGGAGCCTGCCCAGGAAAGGTGTTGTTAGGCAAACTACCCGTCGCTCAAATGGGCAACTGGTAGCAATGATAAATAAACTTAAATAAATAAAGAAAAGAAAGAATGAAATTATATGATTATTCTTAGCAATTACGCATAAACTATTGATAACATCAGTGTAAATTACGCATAAACTATTGGCACAATCCGTGTGAATAACGCATAAACTATTGACAACATCAGTGTGAATGATATTTTTCATGCGTAAACAGTTTATAGTTCTGTTGTAGATTGTACAAGCAGCATTAGACAATGCACAAGAAGGAAGAACGTGTATCGTAATTGCCCATCGATTATCAACTATTCAAAATGCTGACGTCATCTACGTCATAGATTCTGGGAATGTTGTCGAGTCCGGAAATCATCAACAGTTATTGAACAAGAGAGGCGTTTACGCAACATTAGTATCTGGTCAAACGCTATCGAAATAGATTAGGTGATACATCTAGTCTAAACTCCTCCCACATAGAGAGTTAGGCTAATATACGACTATATGTCCATGTATTCGACGACCTTTGATCTAACAACTAGTGCATAGACAATCAGACTATCTATTCCTCATCCATGGATATTACGTGAACAACATACTATTCTGGTCTTTACTATGAATGCCGTATTGGCAATGACGTCAAAATGCGCTTATATGTGTGAACTGGTTAAGTTAATCATACAGGATTCAATATCAACTCATAAGATTATTTTTTTGGAAGGCATAATAGCGCGTTCACTTCAGGTGTGAAACGCCCGAGTTCATGCCTAGTTGTAACCGTCACGATTGTGCCCTTAGTCAAGGCATGTACATTCCACGTTGCATCTTCTCTCACACTCGTGGAATGAACGCTTTTAAAAACATTCTAGACAAACATTCCAATGAGAAACAATACGCCGCCTGGACGGACTACACACTGGTTCATTCTTTGGTTGGTTCATTCGTTGGTTGGGGAGCCTGCCCATGAAAGGTGTTGTTAAGTAAACTGCCCGCCGGCTATATAGCGCGAAATGGTGTTGATGCAGGCGTAAAACCCGAAATATAACATCAGTATTTCAAAATGTCTGGTTTTAATAAGTATTTAATTTTCAATTAGCGACTGTTCCTCGGTTTTAATATGTAAATATAATAATATGTCAGTAGACTGTGATAGTTTGATTATCTGATTAGATTAGTCTCTTATAATTCTTTTATAATGAATGGTGTTGTACTTTGCCACGATAAGTTGTTGTATATATTTTATGTATTGTACAACGATGAGACTGAAATAAAGAATAAATCTATAATATAACATAATCGTTGGTTGGTTGGTTTGTTGGTTGCTTGGTTCGTTCGTTGATTGGTTGATTTGTTAGTTCGTTCGTTGATTGGTTCGTTGGTTCGTTCGTTCGTTCGCAGGATTACGTCATACTTCTAGATGTTGGTTTTGTGGAGTGGAAGTATCTGACATGAGCATAGAGTCATGACCATGCAAGTTTTGTTGTTGATCAGGATATGGATCACAGTGTAGGGTTAGGATATGCGCTCTACCGAGTGCTGCTTAGTGTTTGAAAGGTTAATCATCTTATTGAGTCTCAAATGAACAATACGATAGTCTAGTAGTCATTTGTATTGTTTTGGGTGTTTAATGTCGCACCAACAGCTGTGTTCATATGGCGACTGTCCAGCTATTATTAGCGGAGGAAGAACCCGGGTGCTACTTCGAGCAGTATTTCAGGGGCTAGGTGGACATCCACCACCGACCTTCTGTAAGTTAGCTGGATAGTGTCCTGACATCCCAATTTGGATTCGAACCTGCAGCGGTAAGGGGAAAGTGGTTTGAAGTCAACGACGGTAGCTAATCGGCCACGGAGGCCCCTGTGTAGTATGACATTGGAGTATTTCATCTTGTGTTGAAAAGTATGTTTATTTGTTTTATTTACATACTTTTTAATATACACATTAAATGTTTGAAATGTACAAGCATAAAAGTAGTGCATTATATTTGATTAATATATATTTTTGTCTTTGTGATGTAAAATTTGAGCATCCCAATTTATCAGTCCACATTGTTATATTATTTGAAATATATGTGATATATGTACAGTAATCTTGATGGTAAACATAAACATATTAAACATTGCAGTGTTGCATTTCTAGCACTTAATGACAAGCAGTCACTGTCCTATCATTCAATTTGGAAAACAACAACTAAATTGCCTATTAAATATATAATAAAAAGTAAAAACATACAGTGGGTTCATTTATATTTCCAATCTTTCATTTCTTCTGATACCACATCCACTGTGAAGAGGTATTCAAATCAACCTCAAACACACCAAGATTATTCAAAATTTAATGTTTCAAATAGCCAGTGCTCACCTGTGAATAACGTCACTGTGCTTACACACTGTATTCCTCCGCCAAATAAGACGGTATACTGTGTAACGGTATTCAAATGAAACTGAGAAACAGTAAACATATTACAAATGAAACGTCATACATTGACACCGTTTACCTGTGAATGACGTCACTGTGTTTACACACTGTATTCTCCCGCCCAATATTATAGTATATCCCACCTTCAGTTTGCAATTGACTGACACTTTCCTGGTTTCTTATATCACATCTTTTCTACACATCAACTAGTATGGGGTATTATGAAGTCACATAAGTTCTAAAACAGCGCAACAACTATACACCGAATTTCGTGTGTGCGTGTGTGCGTGTGTGCGTGCGTGCGTGCGTGCGTGCGCGCGTGTGTGTTTACCTAACAATACCTTTCCAGGGCAGGTCAAGCGGTTAACCAGTACCTCCGTAAGAAACTGCGAACTTGTTCATATAAATGAGACACGGCCTGAGCGGGGCTCGAACCCGTGTACATCAGTGATGATTGGTTACAGTGGTCTACTAGTCAGCGACACTAACAACTCGACAACGGAGGCGGACTTTCAATACAAGTAAGCGCATTAGTTTAGTTTATACAAATTTATCTTAGCTCGATTGCGAAACAAGTTCTTACAACTTATGTTAATCACTCTCGAGACCTCATTCCTGATGGAATCCATCGCCAAGAGGGAGAGAAGAGGCAATGTGGAATTTAAATGCCTTGTCTAAGGGCACAATCGTAACGGCTCCAGCGGGGCTCGAACTCCGGACCTTTCGCACCTGAAGCGAACGCGCATCCACTGCGCTATCACGACTTCCACATAAACTTAAACGCATTACGTCTCTTTAATAATAAATAATATTTTCGCAATCTTACTGAAATTTCTGGAAATTGACAATGTATCATCACCATAGCAATACTAATATTAATATAGCGCCGCAAATTAATTTATAACATTTAATGACATTAAGTCATCGGGAAATTAATGTTGCAACATTATATTTCATTTCTTTTACAGCATTCCAATTAATAAACACTGGCTTCAGGGGAAGCGCGTAATAATAACGAATTAATACAAGTAATATATTGTGTTTTCTATCAATAATTGAAATTTAATATACTTTGGGAGAATGGGTAACATCGCCAGTCACCATTCGATGGCCTCGTAAAGTATATTATATTCACATATTCCGTCTATGTCCGATAAATTAGAAACTATACGTATCTTGGAAGCGCACTTAAAACGTCATATCTTTGTACTTGCAGACCATTATTGTTGTACTGGTATTATAATAAATACTTGTGGAAGTCGTGATAGCGTAGTGGATACGCGTTCCCTTCAGGAGTCGTTAAGATTGTGCCCTTAGGCAAGGCATTTAATTTCCAAGTTGCCTCTTCCTAGTGGCGATGGATTCCATCAGGAATGAGGTCTCGAGGGTGATTAATATAAGTTATAAGAACTTGTTTCGCAATCGAGCTAAAATAAATTTGTATAAAACTATATTAAATACTAAGCGTAAATGTACGAAATTAAGAATTTTAATTAGTAGGATATATTCACATTTACAATATACCTACTAGATAAGAATCTATAAATATTCGGGAAAGCGTTGATATGGTAACAGAAAGCAGAATGTAACGATGCTGTTGTTATAATATATTATACTTATTGGAAATGGACGACTACTAACCAGACTATGACTATGACAACGCACCTGTGTTAATTGAAGATGATTGGACCGGTTGGCATGATAATATTCAGCTAATAAGCCATATTTATACCGCTATTGCATCCTTGGCAGCAGTTTCCTGCATACTCAATGTTATTGTAATCCTAACAATTATGGACTTTAATTTGAAGACACACATGAAGTTTGTGCTAAGTCTGACGTTGTCAGACCTCCTTCTCGCCGTATTGCACATCGTATTGAAGTTCAAAGCATTCGCCAATCCATGGATTAATATCATCGCGCATACCGGACAGTACCAGAACGATAGTCAACTCAGTTCATTCAACAACTCGTACGAAGACAGCTACCCACTTAATCTCCCAGAAGAATTGAGACAGCTGCTATATAAGACGACAAGGCAAAACAGTACAATAAATGCAACATCAACAATAAACGGATCACAAGACTCAACCATACAAGGAGAAATGTCATCTATAACGTCAAGTATACATTTATCTAAGAATGAGGTGTTTGTCACTGTTTTATCTAGCATTTATTTAATGCCAAGTATCATAGGTACTTTGACAATTGTTGGCATTATAAGATGTGTGCTTGTAGCTGTGACTAAACCGCTGCACCACAATACAATTCTATCAAAAAGGCGCGGAAATATTTGTGTGGTCAGCATCTGGGGATTTGCAGTCGCAGTCGCTGCTTCCGTCACTGGACTTACATTCGGGAAGTCGATAGTTCAAGTTGTGGAATTAACCGAAAATGTCCAATTAGTCGTTTGGTGCGGAACAAGCTTATGTTTTATTGTTCTACCTATAACCTACGTTGTAATCATAGTGACCATTCGAAGGCAAGGAGCGATACAACAGTCAAGGATTGCAACACATCGGAAGGCCATGGTAACCGCTCTATTTGTGATAGGTACATACGCAGTGTTTAATCTGCCATATGTGTGGATGTATTTGATTTCACAGTTGGAAGAATCGGTGAAGAAGAAGATCATTCTCTCATCAGTATTCCAAGTCTTGTTTGTTGTTAATACTATCGCGGATCCCATCATCTACTCCATTAGACTACCACACGTATTGGAGAAGTGGAAACTGTCCGTAGATAAACTGAAGAGGGGTTGCTGCTGGGAGTGGGCATACGCCATGGCATGGTTTTGCACGCATACTAAAGGATAATTCAAAGGCTGAATTTATTTTGTTGTTCTTTAGTTTTCTTTATAGTCGACTCCGCCAAGGCATGTGGGCGACTGGTTTTCCTAAAACGTGTATGGTTGCTACGCTGCTTCTGGTGATATCCAGATGATGCATTTTCTTTCTTCGCAGAGTGACAAGACCTATGTCCGTGTTATTTTCTTTCGAAAAAGGAATCCTCCGCCATATGTTAGCTCACATCAGCAATAATCGTAACAGTTTCTTCGCCGGGGTCCTTGTCGCTACCGGACCAGAGTAGAGGCCGCATCTCACCCCAGAATCGGGCTAAAAACACCCGCCAGCTATTCATATGTAACAGCACCGAGAATGTATGTAAAGTAAAGTGTTTGTTTATTATAGTGTCAGCCCTATTTAAAGGGCCAGCCATTTCTGACTTATGAGATGTATCTTTTTATGAACATTAGTACTTCCCGAATCCTATGCTTGTATGCCAGGCTCCAGGCTGGTAGGCAATCGGTAACCATTATCTAACTAGCTGGCGGCTCACCAACCGGCCATATCAGAATGAATACCTGACGAGGTTAGAACTTTCGACCTCCCGCTCCGTAGGTGGACGCCTTAACTACTATGTCTCGCTCGCCAAGTAGGTAAGTTAATTGTG
Source organism: Archivesica marissinica (assembly GCA_014843695.1). Taxonomy (NCBI): domain Eukaryota; kingdom Metazoa; phylum Mollusca; class Bivalvia; order Venerida; family Vesicomyidae; genus Archivesica; species Archivesica marissinica. The sequence goes on from CM026401.1 coordinate 56,920,694, forward strand.
CTTGTGCTCATGGTTTCTACTGTTCTTATATCGAGGCTACAATCAGCGAAGTCCTTGAGCCATTTCCCTGCTGTGAGCTGTGCCTAGATCACGACGTGCACGTTGTGGATGGAAGACATGGGAGAGTGTATCGAGTTAAAAATCAATCGGGTTATTAATGATCAAATTATAGTGTTTGTGTGTTTTACGTTTATTTATCGTCGCTACCGGTTGCGAATATGAGCGACGCCTCCTGAAGAGATTTGTCAATTTTAGATGGTTGATGATAGTGTAATGATACAGACAGAGACCCATTCCAGAGTCAACACTGGTTCTTTTATGTGCACGGTGAAAAGCACCGGCACGAGACCTCGGTTTAAAGTCCCATCTGAAAGAATGTTAATTTTATTAGGACAAGACGGGGCAGCGAACATGCGATCCCTGCATAACTACATTGAACTCATATACCGTTTGCATGAGGTTATGCTGTGTACATGATTTGCCTGACGAACTCGCTATGAGGTCAACCAAGTTTATTAATGATCAAATTATAGTGCTTTATATACTCAAACGCAAAAGAAAGTGTGCATATAGGTTTTTCTTAATATTCCTTATATCCATAATAGGAATTGTACCACTGTTTAGCTTATTCAATTGCCTACAAACACAAATACTACTTTTTTTTAAAATAGCGGTTATTATAGATGTACAGAATTCGGTTACATGTGTTTAGGGTCAAAATGAAAAATACACAAACTGTGATATTGGTGTTATTGTGAGTATAATCACGTTTTGCAGCTCTCCTAATGGTTTTGTTGTGATTATTTGATTAATACCGGGTATGCCCGTCTATTTGTCGGATAACCAGTATAATACGGCATCACATGGAATTGACGTAACGTTGTACGACGTATGCAGGTATGTTGTTCCATTCCATATGCAGAGCATTCTGTAGGTCCTACAAATTGTTGACGACATGTCTTGACCAAGAACATCCCCATATATGCTCGATTGGATTGAGGTCAGGAGAAACGGCAGGCCAAGGCAAGGCGTTAACGCCATTTGCATTTAGGTATTGCTGCGTTAGCTGTGCCGTGTGCGGACGTGCATTGTCGTGCATCAATATGGCGGGTGCATGCTGATTAACGAATGGAACAGCTACTGGTCTTAACACCTTGTTAATGTTCTCGGCTGCATTAAGATTACAATTAACAATAACCAGATCAGTTTTCCTGTTTCCCATGATCCCGCCCCAAACCATAACACTGCCCCCGCCAAACCTGTTTCACTCTACAACACAGGCGTCAGCACATCGCTCCCCTCTCCTCCTAAATACCCCCACCCTCCCATCATGATGACTCAGGTTAAACCTAGATTCATCGAAAAAGACAATTCTATCCCACTGACGTGTTTGCCAAACGAGTAACGCGATGACGTCGTTCGAGTACATTGCCAACGTATGCCCGTCTAGGTCTGATAGGCCGAACACAATGACGCAGACGCCTCAGAACTGTGTCCCTGCTAATACCGTACTGCCTCGCTGTATCGCTAGCACTTTGAAAACGACGTCTGGAGAGCTTCAGTTCAAAATGACGGTCTAATCTGACATCAGTTACACGAAGCCTACCTGTTCGAGGAACATCGGCAACTGTTCCTGTTTGCTGGAACCTGGCACGAAATTTACTTACTGTGTTTCTGTGACAATTAAATGCCCGTGAAACAGTATCATTGGAGTCACTTCTGCTAAGCATCATCAAAGCTTCAATCCGTTGACGCTGAGAGAGTTTGGGCATGGCGAGTTTTGAAAATATTCAAATTGCTGTGTGTTTTTCTTACTCATGTAAGTGTAAGAAAGTAATGAGAGATTATTTGACCGATTTCACATTTGTCCAGACATTGCACGGGCATATCGTGCAAAACGCTTGTATAGGGACGTTACGTAACAATACTGACACAATACTCACATATATAGCCATTGTTCAACACAGTGACAGGCGTGCTTCACGTGCTACACAGATGAAATATTTATAACCGATATAACTATAGCTATCATAAAAAGAAACGTGCACACTTGAGTATATATACCATTCAACGGAAGACGGGTCTGTAGTAGTCAAGTGGTTACCACTTAGGACTGCGAACCCAGAGATCACAGGTTGGTTCGATCCCCCGTCTGACCCTAATTATATTAAGAATGTTCACGTGGGACTTTAAACCGAGGTCTCGTGGCGGTTCTTTAAATCGTGCACGTCAAAGAAACAGAGGAGATTATGGAATGGGTATCTCTCTGTATCATTGCGCTATTTTTAACACTTATATGTAATCTCGTTGGAGCGTGAGCTATATGGGGAGGAGCGGCGTTAAGCGTAAAACCATATGTCCTACGGACCATCACCTTCTTGCATAATTCGTGGATTGCGCATATGCAATCTATTCTTTCGCTTAGCAACTATTGACGGTAATCGTTAATATATATCTGCTACATTACCGATTGTGTACATAATAGATACTCGACCAGAGTATAAAAGTGCTTAGATTGTGGAATGTAACAATAGTGGACATTGTTATACATTAGAATTATTGGAATGCTTAACATATTGGGGTTATGGTAAAAATGGCAGAAATGCATTATTATACTACTATGACAATACGACTGGTATGATGACACTATGTACGATCAACTTCCGCTAATAAGCCACATTGATACCGCTATTGCATCCTTGGCAGCAGTTTCTTGCATACTCAATGTTATTGTAATCCTAACAATTATGGACTTTAATTTGAAGACACACATGAAGTTAGTGTTAAGTCTGACGTTGTCGGACCTCCTTCTCGCAGCGATGCACATCGTATTGAAGTTTAAAACATTCGCCAATCCTTGGTCTATTACAATCACGCAGACCGGACAGTACGAGTACGAAGACACCCATCCGTTAAATATTTCAGAAGCACTCAAGCAGCTGCTATCTAAGTCAAGGCAACACGGTGCAATGAATGCATCAGCATCATTAAGCGGATCACAAACTCCACAGATACCCGACGAAATGTCTTCTTTATCGTCAGTTATACCGTTTGTTCAGAAGGACGTGTTGGTTGCCGTTTTATCTAGCATTTATTTAATGCCAAGTATCACAGGTACTTTGACAATGCTGTCCATTGCAATATGTGTGCTTGTAGCCGTGACTAAGCCGCTGCACCACAATATCATCCTATCAAAAAGGCGCGGAAATATGTGTGTGTTCGGCATCTGGGGATTTGCCGCCGCAGTCTCTGTGATTGTCACCGGTCTTACATTCCGAAAGTCGGTATTTCAAATATTGGAGATAACCAAACATGTCCAGGTTATCATTTGGTATGGAACAAGCTTATGCTTCACTGTTCTACCAATACTCTATGTTGTAATCATAGTGACCATTCGGAGATAAGGAGCGATGCAACCGTCACGGGCTGCAACACATAGGAAGGCCATGGTAACCGCTCTATTTGTGATAGGTACATACGCAGTTTTTAATCTGCCATATATGTGGATGTACTTGATCTTATATTTGGAAGAATCGATGAAGACGACGAATATGCTCACGTCAGTGTTCCAGTTCTTCGTTGTTGTAAACACTATCGCCAATCCGATCATCTACTCCGTGAGGCTCCCACAAGTGTTGGAGAAGTGGAAAAAGCTCTTAGATAAACTGAAACCTTTGTGCACGTGTACTGACGGATAATTCAAGAGCCGAAAGCTAGAATTTATCGACCGTGCACGAGACAATCCGTGCGTTATGCTAGTGTTAACGGCTAGATGAGGTTATTATGTATTTATGACCTTGTATCTTACAATGTACCGTGCCCATTTGTGCCGTTTGGGGTACGTAGTTATACATTGTACACATACTATATATGGGGGCGATTTTTGGACATTTGTAATTTACGGAACTTCATAACATACCGCTCATGATGTCCATATAAAATTGATGTCGATATATTTTACGTGCAATATTTGAAAACAGGTCTAACACCTAATATACCCCCCTCCCCAACACAAGTGGTGCAGACGGATCTGTAGTCTAAACTTACTCGTCTCTTCTCTTCAGGAGGCGTCGCCCATATGGGCAACAGGTAGCGACGATAAATAAACGTAAAACACACACACACTTGGTGCGTCTTCAAAGTGGTGCAGTGTATTACCCGGATACAATATACAGCTTACATAATATTAGTTTCTTTGCATAGCGACTGATAATGCTCTGCACGAACTTTAGTTTGAAACGTTCACAACAAGTACTTGAATAATAAAATCAAACTTTTAATTAATTTATTAACTTTAGAATACTTCGGGCCTGCATTATAACTTTTAGCAAGAACACGATACATGTTTTAAAGTACGCATGTTGTCAGCTAGGCTAGGGTGCTCGCTTCTCACAAATGCATCCGGGTTCGATCTTCGGACCGGGACGTATGCGAGTTGGTACGGTGGTCACCATATCGGACAGGTGGGTTTTCTCCAAGTACTCCGGTTTCATCCCACACGAATGACAACATATACGCTTTCATCCCTATGCTTGCTGTATCCCTATATCCATATGCTCGCGGTATCCCTATGCTCGCGGTATCCCTATGCTCGCGGTATCCCTATGCTCGCGGTATCCCTATATCCATATGCTCGCGGTATCCCTATGCTCGCGGTATCCCTATTTTGCTCGTGGTATCCCTGTGCTCGCGGTTTATCCATATGCTCGCGGTATCCTATTTCGCGGTATCCCTATGCTCGCGGTATCCCTATCCTGCGGTATCCCTATATCCATATGCTCGCGGTATCCCTATACTCGCGGTATCCTATATCCATATCCTCGCGGTATCCCTTGCCGCGGTATCCCTATATCCATATCTCGCGGTATCCCTATGCTCGCGGTATCCCTATGCTCGGAGCGCGGTATCCATGTCCTCGCGGTATCCCTATATCCCTATGCTCGCGGTATCCCTATGCTCACTGTATCCCTATATCCATATGCTCGCGGTATCCCTATGTTCGCGGTATCCCTATCATCGCGGTATCCCTATCCTCGCGGCATCCCTATATCCATATGTTCGGGGTATTCCTATGCTCGCGGTATCCCTATGCTCGCGGTATTTTCCGAAAAACGCCTAAAAGAGAAGATACCCGATTAACATTGCCTGCATTGGAGACAAACACTACTATGATGTTCACGTTGTCTGTATCAATAGCCACGCGTGCGGATCACGTGACATACCGAAAACAGTACCCGTAGCGCTAAATTCTTCTCCCACTCAATACAGTTTTTGATTTTCAAACCTATGAATGGCTATTTGTTATATTTTTAGCTATGGTATACCGCAAGGATAGGTTCACTTCGGGCTGAATTTACTGCTGTTTACATATGACGTGCCGATAGCATGGTGACATAAGTCGCGTGGTGCCGGAGAGAAAGACCGGAACGGTAACGTTTGCTCATTCTGTTCTTTTATCGGTTGCTAATATATGCAAAATAGGTACCACCACTCTAGTTAACGACGAAAGTCGGTTGACATAAGTTAAAGGGTGTAACGCTTGTCTAAATGTATATACCGGTTCAGGTTGTACCAACGAGGGACGTCGCTGGCTTTTCTTTTACCTTCCGTTGCAGATAAAGTCCGATTTATCCCGAAATACATTACGGTTCTTTTGGTTAGAATCATTTGTTTAGAAAAGTGATAGCATGGTGTGCAAAGAAAACAGCGATAAAAACAGAGAAAACACCTTAAAGCAGCATTACATCGTATGCAATAAAAGATATTTGAAAAATTCAATGTTTACGTATGGGTAGCAATGCTGCTACACATTCTAACATTATACTTTGTATGCTTATGTTCATTTGGTAAACAGTGTTTTTTTTTGGATAAAACAAACTCGAAACCGAAAGTAGGACTTTCCGAGTCGATCGGTCACACACTTGTTTACAACCGGAACGCATCGTCCGCGCACTTGTTTACATTCAGATTGCATCGTCCCCATGTGTCCCACGTTGTCCTTTTTAATTAAATTACTTGATATGTTGATTCATACCTCTGTTAGCTAAGTCTTTTAGGGACATTTATACATCCCCGCGAGGGGTTCGACATTAGAGGAAGATAGATAGTATTTCATGTTCAAAATATATACGTTGTTTTCTACATCCTCTGTTGTTTCACGCATGCGCGATGTGCGTGTTTACATTTCGTGTGTTGATAAACAAATTCGCGTATACGACGGTTTATATTTATTGGAATGTTATCGTTTCTGAGCGATTATTTCGATTTTTGTTAACACACACACACATTAGTATTTATATTTTACCCAAAACATTCTTTTTTACGATGTAATGCTGCTTTAAGAGGACCTACATACCTTTAGAGTGTAGTCAGGGGCAGTATCTCACTGTTCACAGTAAAGCCGATGTTTTGGATATAGTAGAATAGGTTGTAACCCATAATGATTCTGTTTCCATATAGTTGGAATTTACTGTTGTTCCATAACCAGATGTTGCAGTATGATAAATGTAATTTTAAGTCGCCATTTGATATATTAAAACATAGAAATTAAGTTCATTCTCCTTTGAAAAATTGATTTATCAGTGCTTAGCATGTGTAATTCAAAATGTATATTTAGTTAGAATAACTAGATACATAGTAATTAATTGCATACGTTATATAAATACAGTCTGTGTTATTCTGATATTCTATCGAAATGTTGGAAACATTTTAATCAACATGTATATCTACATCAGTCTAACACTCAATATATAGTTATGACTTTTTATTGTTTTCAAAGTAATATTATTTTAATCAAATTTATTTTAGCTCGATTGCGAAACAAGTTATTTCAATTTATATTGATCACATCTAGACCTCATAACTGATGGAATCCATCGCCAAGAGAGAGAGAAGAGGCATGTGGAATTTAAATACCTTGCATAAGGGCACACTCGTAACAGCTCCAGCAGGGTTCGAACTCCGGTCCGTTCGCACCTGAAGTGAACGCGCATCCACTGCGCTATCACAACTTCATATTATTATGATGATGAGCTATGTAATGCTTAAGCATAATAAAATATATGTTCTGTTTTTATTCTGTAATAATTAAATAATAGCAAAATGAGGAAACGGATGAACAGTGATATCACCTTGAAATCAGAGGAAAATCATTCAAAAATACCCATCCTCCTCAAAATGTGTCCAGGACCATTGCCTCTCATTCGAGTGAATGTGTTAACTACAACGACTGTTCTTCTCTTGTTTTCCATCTATTGTTTGGATATATAGTCACACAAACTCTTGCTGTTTAACTCGTTCACCGCCAATATCGCATAGACGCGACTTTGCAAAAAGCAGAGAACACGATCAGACATAACAGAACGTGCCATATGATCAGATGTATGCTGATATAGGCAATATCGATATAACAATATTTAAAATGCACACGTCTTATATATAATCATTCCAGAGCTGATGGTATTCCATGCAGATGTAATAATATATTACTGTTATCAACGAAATTGCATTGTATGCGAGTGTCCCGTTTTATGCCAGCGTGTGTGTTTTACATTTATTTATCGTCGCTACCGGTTGCCCATATGAGCGACGCCTCCTGAAGATATTAGTCATTTTAGATGATTGGCGGATAGTGCTATCAAACTCAAATTGATAGCCTGTTCATTCCTATTAGATGTACATTTTGTATAAGGGAGTCAATTTATTTATAGAGACTTCAATGTCATAACTAATAAGCAACCGTTTTCAACCTTACTACATTTCGAAGAGTTTATACATTTATAATTTAGACATTTTATTCGTTTCAATTAAGCACATCAAATACTTCATATCTTTATACAGATAGTTATTATGCAACATCTATATTACTCGTCTGTGCAATATGATGACATGATATTAGTGTCAAGCAGTATAAACATTACTTATTTGTTCTGTTGCATATTAGGATAATAATAAACGTGTCATGGGCATTCTGGGTCCATGAAGATTCAAAATTCACCCATTGGCTGCCCAACCTGGATAGGTTTGTGTTTCAAAATGCACCCATTGGCTACCCAATCTGGTTAGGTGTGCGTTCTAATCCAGCACTAGCTAATATATACCCCGATATTATGGCTGCATTACGCTAATCCAGAATCTGAACCAGGTTAAATAAATAAGAATTAAACTTTTCGTAAAATTTAAATTGTGAATCTTTTAATTATAGCCCGACCCGCCCCGGTACCTCACAACAAGCGAGTTCCCCAAACAACTACATACATATACTACAACATAACCGTTACGTTAGACAAACCCAACGACACACAAGCCGGATAGGCAATAGTGCAATGATACAGACAGAGACCCATTCCAGAGTATCCTCTGGTTCTTTTAAGTGCACGGTGTAAAGCACCGACACAATACCTTAGTTTAAAGTCCTATCTAATTGACTGTTAATTTTATTAGGGCCAGACGGGTGATCGAACCTGCGACGATAAATAAACGTAAAACATACACATGGTGGTTGTTGTAGGATAACTGACATTTACATATAGGCCTACGTTTTGCGAGAAGATTACAGACAAAGTGTTATCAGATTTTCGAGCCCCATTTTCGCATTGGAGAAATTATGAAATATTAGGTAAGATTAACGTTTTAGTGTATGTATGATCTTTATAATAGTTATTTGTTGAGGACATTGCTTCTGGATGCTGTAAATGGATGTTTAGAATTAGTGAACGTTATAATGTGTGACCTTGGTGGTACTGCATCGAGCATATGCTGGAAATTTCCTGGCTCGGACGACCAGTTTGCAGACACAATTGAACAGGGGTAAGCAAAAATGAAAATATCAAAATAGATATGTGGTTGATCACCTATTTGCACGGTTTATGTCAAGCATATACGATGAAGGGGGAAACTAAAACGTTTGCACTGAATACATTGTTGTTGACTTGATTGTTATGATGGGTTGACGGACGTGTGGTCTTTATTTGTGGTCTGAAAATGACAGCACATCAAAAGTGAAAAAAGCAACAAGTTTCAATTGGTATCTTTCTGTCATGTTTTTGTGAAGCTGTATTCACAGTGGTCATAATTGAATGATTTCTTTCTTTCTTTCAGGCTGTGCGCAGACTATTTTCTCGGATGAATTGAAGAATTGATACCGATGCGATTGGCCTTGGATATCCACAATAACCATTACTTAAGGAGAGCCTCACCCATCACCCCGGGGGTCCTAGTATAATAGAGCACCCCCCTCAGCATGCGGTCCTAGTGTAGCCAAATAAGTACTTCATATCATTATCTGATAACAACCATAAATCTGAAAAAAAACTGTGCGTGTTTTACGTTTATCTGCCCGTTTACCTACATGAGCGACGCCCCCTGAAGAGATTAGTCATGTTAGATGTGTGGAGGATAGAGCAATGATACAGAAAGAGTCCAATTCCAGAGTCTATTCTGGTTCTTTTATGTACATGATGTAAAGTACCGATACGAGACATCGGTTTAAATTCCCATCTGAAAGACTTAATTTGATTAGAGTCAGACGGGGGTTCGATCCCTGGATTCCCAGTCCATCGTGTTAACCACTGGACTACGTATCCATCTGCCTAACATGAACGTGTGTGTTTTACGTTTATGTATCGTCGCTACCGGTTACCCATATGAGCGACGCCTCCTGAAGAGATTAGTCATTTTAGATGTTTGGAGTATAGTGCAATGATACAGAAAGAGGCACATTCCAGAATCTCCTCTGGTTCTTTTACGTGCACGGTGTAAAGCACTGACACGAGATCTCGGTTTAACGTCCCATCTGAAAGACTGTTAATTTTATTAGGGTCAGACGGGGGATCGAACCTGCTATCCCTGGATTACCAGTCCAGCGTGTTACCACTGGACTACAGATCCGTTTATACAACAATGGATATCAGTTGGAGAGCCTCTGGTGACAACACATGGACCTGAAGGCGAACACCGGTGAATATTGATATTGCTCATAAGGAACACTTGTGTGTAATAACGGATAACACTCATAAACATGGAACAGTGAGACTATAGTGACATTATTTATTCGTAAATACATTGGTGTTGCCTAACATGAACGTTTCTGTTTGCCTGTATACTTTGCGCCTTATTACAATTCAGTTGTACATCCGTACGCTGAAGTAAATAGTCCCCGATAATCAAACAAATAAATCCACGCAAAGACACCATACATTTAATTATTACGTTCAACAAAATTCCTAATCCTAATCGGTCACATAGTAAAAATAAAATTGATGGTTTATTGTAATGTTACCCCGATTAAAAGGATCAGTCATTACTGACTTTTTATGCATATCAGTATCCCGAATCCTATGCTTGTAAGCCAGGCACCAGGCTGATAGACAATCGGTATCCATTATTTAACTAGCTGGTGGCTCACCAACCGGCCATATCATAACGAACACCTTACGAGATTCGAACCTTCAATCTCCCGCTCAGTACAACAGACACCTTAATAACTAGGCCACGGAGACGGTACAGTATCCACTCAACAACTAGGCCACGGAGACGGTACAGTATACACTCAACAACTAGGCCACGGAGACGGTACAGTATACACTCAACAACTAGGCCACGGAGGCGGTACACTATACACTCAACAACTAGGTCACGGAGACGGTACAGCATACACTCAACAACTAGGCCACGGAGACGGTACAGTATACACTCAACAACTAGGCCACGGAGACGGTACACTATACACTTAACAACTAGGCCACGGAGACGGTACACTATACACTTAACAACTAGGCCACGGAGACGGTACACTATACACTTAACAACTTGGCCACGGAGACGGTACACTATACACTTAACAACTAGGCCACGGAGACGGTACACTATACACTCAACAACTAGGCCACGGAGACGGTACAGTATACACTCAACAACTAGGTCACGGAGACGGTACACTATACACTTAACAACTAGGCCACGGAGACGGTACAGTATACACTCAACAACTAGGCCACGGAGACGGTACACTATACACTTAACAACTAGGCCACGGAGACGGTACACTATACACTTAACAACTAGGCCACGGAGACGGTACACTATACACTTAACAACTAGGCCACGGAGACGGTACACTATACACTTAACAACTAGGCCACGGAGACGGTACAGCATACACTTAACAACTAGACCACGGAGACGGTACAGTATACACTTAACAACTAGGCCACGGAGACGGTACAGTATACACTTAACAACTAGGCCACGGAGACGGTACACTATACACTCAACAACTAGGCCACGGAGACGGTACACTATACACTCAACAACTAGGCCACGGAGATGGTACACTATACACTCAACAACTAGGCCACGGAGACGGTACACTATACACTCAACAACTAGGCCACGGAGACGGTACACTATACACTCAACAACATTCCTAAGCGGTCTCCTCGTGTTTTATAATATTCGGAGGGAACTAATATCCATATAATATCAATAACTATATTATCATATATCAGACATTTTATTACACATCAGTATGCAATGAATTGTTGCATAATCATCTGGAATAAAAACCATTAAATGACAATATGAACATATTTAAATTGTATTAGTATTACTATTAATGGCTCCAGATATTATAAAACACCAGGTGACCGCTTAGGAATTGTGGTGAGTGTATACTGTAACCCACTAGTGCATATTTAACATTTTATTGTTTTTCAACACAGAAAGCATAATGGCAAAGTTGCAGCCAAACTATGTGTCGACTTTGTCAAAACCAAGCTGTCATGCCGTGACCAATCAGAATCCTTCAAGGTTGTACTGAACGTGTGTACATATAAGAAAATATGAGATGTCTGGAATACACTGAATACAAGCAAAGTTATGAGGGATATATACTTACACGTGTGTACATATAAGAAAATATGCGATGGCTGTATTACACTGAATACAAGCAACGTTATGTGACAGATATATAATTACACGTGTGTACATATAAGAAAATATGCGATTGCTGTATTACACTGAATACAAGCAAAGTTATGAGGGATATATAATTGCACGTGTGTACATATAAGAAAATATGCGATGGCTGTATTACACTGAATACAAACAAAGTTATGAGGGATATATAATTACACGTGTGTACATATAAGAAAATATGCGATGGCTGTATTACACTGAATACAAACAAAGTTACGAGGGATATATACTTACACGTGTGTACATATAAGAACATATGCGATGGCTGTATTACACTGAATACAAGCAAAGTTATGTGACGGATTATATATATATATATATATATAGTCAGGGCCTCAATCAGTTATATCTTAACATGAGAGATATATATATACATATGTATGTATATACATATCTAACAAGTAACTATAATCTAGCCGAAATCGAGTGCTTATCCTTATAAACAATGCCACATGTTTGTATATACATATATAGCAAGTAACTATAATCTAGCCAAGAGCGAGTACTTATCCTTATAAACAATGTCATATGTTTGTATATACATATCTAACAAGTAACTATAATCTAGCCGAGAGTGAGTGCTTATCCTTATAAACAATGTCATATGTTTGTATATACATATCTAACAAGTAACTATAATCTAGCCGAGAGTGAGTGCTTATCCTTATAAACAATGTCATATGTTTGTATATACATATATAACAAGTAACTATAATCTAGCCGAGAGCGAGTGCTTATCCTTATAAACAATGTCATATGTTTGTATATACATATATGACAAGTAACTATAATCTAGCCAAGAGCGAGTGGTTATCCTTATAAACAATGTCATATGTTTGTATATACATATATAACAAGTACCTATAATCTAGCCGAGAACGAGTGCTTATCCTTATAAACAATGTCCTATGTTTGTATATACATATATAACAAGTAACTATAATCTAGCCGAGAGCGAGTGCTTATCCTTATAAACAATGTCATATGTTTGTATATACATATATAACAAGTAACTATAATCTAGCCGAGAGCGAGTGCTTATCCTTATAACAATGTCATATATTTGTAGCCATCCCTAGATTTCAACAGCTACTGGTTTTATCATATATACATATATTTTATATAACGAATATATTGTTATACATGTATTGTATCATGGGATGTTGTCTTGTCTTAGTTTGAACACTGACAACATATTTGAATCAAAACATCCGAGTAATAGTCTTGATGATTTCCTATCATAGCATACTGCATGTGGACCCTCAATCCCATCTGTCTGCATTAGAATCACATGTATCGTCTGGTGCTCAGGTAACAGCTGTACGACTGTGTTACTAGCCTGCCCACATACAAACACGTGACCTAGGTCATCTGTACACATTCCTTGCGCTGTAACTAAGTCCTTGTCGTTGAAAGTATTGATCACATTACCAGCAAGATCCAACATAGTTATGTCGTCATAGTCGTAGTTAGTAACAAAGAGATGCTGGCCGTCGTCACTGGCGGTGATGTATATTGGCATGGACGACAGACGTTATTGTGAACGTGGAATATAGTGTTGAAGTACTCCGGCATTGTTGTATACTTCTATACGACCTGAAGTATCTTCTACATCTCCACAGCAGACATACAAGTTTCCACCCATATAAACAATCCCATTGCAATAATCACCTACAGTGAATGATATTGTCAATGTGAGTGTCCTTCCTACAGAAACAACTTGTATTTTCTTTTCGATGTACAGAGACACGGCCACCTCATCAGCACCGATAGCACATACACTATCAGGTTTACTCTGCAGTTGTACGGAATCAAGCAGTGTGTAGGACTGATCTAGTCTCTTTAGTTTCTCGTTGTTGTTATCAGTAACAAGTGTCGTACCATCCTGTAACTGACAAATGTCATCGATCCTACACGTTTCACAGTCCGACTCTTCCTTTATAGTATACTGTCCGAAACGTTCTGCGGCTGTCTGTGGCAATACTGAAAACGTTACCAACATGTCTAATGACGTCACAAATGCTTCTATCTTCGGGTCTATTTTGAAGCTAATAGACTCTCTGTTTACTGTCCGTGAGACCTCGGCACATTTCTCCTTAGCATCATTCACCATAAGCGTTCCGTCTTTGACGAGAACAAAGAGTTCACACTCATTATCTCCCTTAAATAATTCAAGTTTCTTCAGAACATCGTCAGCCTCTGTCCTCATACTATCGAGGTCTCTCACATCCTTGTCTATCCCGTCAACGATTAATTTCTCTTTCATATCCAGCTCATTCAGACTTTTAGTTTCTAGATCGTCAAAATACTTGTTCATCTTTTTACGTAACTCTGCAATGGTTTGCTTTACTTTGTGTTTTTCGTTGACAATGCGAGATTTGTCCACTTTCCGGCTACCGAGTACTTTGTCGACATCAGCGATACAGTCTTTTATTTCTTTCATGATATTTTTATATTCCAGGGTCTTCTGTATACCCTTAGCGGCGTCCGTTATGTTCTGTGTGACATCACATGAACTGTAATCAAATAATATGTGTTGGTCATGCTATGTGTAAATCTTTATTCTATATCCATAGCGGCGTCCGTTATGTACTGTGTGCCATCTCATGAACTGTAATCAAAGTGTATGTGTTTGTTTGCTATGTGGCAAACTTTATATTATATATCCATAGCGACGTCGAATACATACTGTATTCCATCACATGAACTTTAATCAATGTGTATCTGTTGGTTTACTATGTATCAAGCTTTACTCTATATCCATAGCGACGTCGAATACATACTGTATGCAATCAAAGTGTATGTGTTGGTTTGCTATGTGGCACACTTTATACTATATATCCATAGCAACGTCGAATACATATTGTGTGCCATCACATGAACTGTAATCAAAGTGTATGTGTTGGTTTGCTATGTATCAAGCTTTACTCTATATCCATAGCAACTTCGATTACATACTGTGTGCCATCACATGAACTGTAATCAAAGTGTATGTGTTTGTTTGCTATGTGGCAAACTTTATATTATATATCCATAGCAACGAAGAATACATACTGTGTGCCATCACATGAACTGTAATCAAAGTGTATGTGTTTGTTTGCTATGTGGCACATTTTATATTATATATCCATAGCGACGTCGAATACATACTGTATGCCATCACATGAACTGTAATCAAAGTGTATGTGTTGGTTTGCTATGTGGCACACTTGATACTATATATCCATAGCAACGTCGAATACATACTGTGTTCCATCACATGAACTGTAATCAAAGTGTATGTGTTTGTTTGCTATGTGGCACAGTTTATACTATATATCCATAGCAACGTCGAATACATACTGTATGCCATCACATGAACTGTAATCAAAGTGTATGTGTTGGTTTGCCATGTATCAAGCTTTACTCTATATCCATAGCAACGTCAAGTATAATATTATACTGCGTGCCATCACATGAACTGTAATCAAAGTGTATGTGTTTGTTTGCTATGTGGCAACATTTATATTATATATCTATAGCGACGTCGAATACATACTGTGTTCCATCACATGAACTGTAATCAAAGTGTATGTGTTGGTTTGCTATGTGGCAATCTTTATATTATATATCCATTGCAACGTCGAATACATACTGTGTGCCATCACATGAACTGTATTCAAAGTGTATGTGTTTGTTTGCTATGTGGCAAACATTATATTATATATCCATAGTAACGTCGTATACATACTGTGTGCCATCACATGAACTGTAATCAAAGTGTATGTGTTGTTTTGCTATGAATCAAGCTTTACTCTATATCCATAGCAACGTCGAGTACATACTGTGTGCCATCATATGAACTGTAATCAAAGTGTATGTGTTGGTTTGCTTTGTATCAAGCTTTACTCTATATCCATAGCAACGTCGAATACATATTGTGTGCCATCACATGAACTGTAAACAAAGTGTATGTGTTGGTCATGCCTGCCATGTGGCAAACTTTATATTATAATATTATATCCATAGCAACATCGAATACATACTGTATGCCATCTCATGAACTGTAATGAAAGTGTATGTGTTGGTTTGCTATGTGGTACACTTTACTCTATGTCCATAGCAACGTCGAGTACATGCTGTATGACATCACATGAACTGTAATCAAAGTGTATGTGTTTGTTTGCTATGTGACAAGATTTACTCTATATACATAGCAACGTCGAATACATACTGTGTGCCATCACATGAACTTTAATCAAAGTGTATGTGTTTGTTTGCTATGTGTCAAGCTTTACTCTATATCCATAGCGACGTCGAGTATAATATTATAAGGTGTGCCATCACATGCACTGTAATACAATACTAGGTGACATTGCATATTAATTAATAAATTATTATTTTATTTATTGTTACATTTTGTCAATTATATCCATTGTGTTATTTGACTACTCTAAAACTCTGTCCCTATCAATGATAATACTATAATTATTAAATGTGCACATGCGCATAACGTATACATTTCTTTCCAACATGAACTCAATAGAATAAAGAATACAGAGGGATATGTAGTCCAGTGGTTAACACGTTGGAATGGTAATCCAGGGATCGAAGGTTCGATACCCCATCTCACCCTAATACAAAAATTAACAGTATGAAAAGAACCAGAGACTCTGGAATGGGTGTCTGTCTGTATCATTGCACTATCCTGCAAACATATAAAATGACTTATCTCATCAGGAGGCGTCGCTCATATAGGCAACCGGTAGCGACGATAAATAAACGCACACACCCAATAGAAGTAAAATGTAACACATGTACTGTATTATGCTCAACTAAACAGTGGAGCTATGTCATATAAAGACCACCAAACATGTGTGTTTTATGTTTATTTATCGTCGCTACCAGTTCCCCATATGAGCAACGCCTCCTGAAGAGATTAGTCATTTTAGATGTTGGAGGATAGTGCATGATACAGACAGAGACGCATTCCAGAGTCTCCTCTGGTTCTTTTATGTGCACGGTGTAACGCACCCACACAATACCTCGGTTTAACGTCCCATCTGAAAGATTGTTAATTTGATTAGGGTCAGACGGGGGATCGAACCTGCGATCCCTGGATTACCAGCTCAGCGTGTTACCACTGGACTACAGATCCGTCTGTTACCACCATACATGTTACATGCTCTCCTTTGTACTTGCAGTCCATTATTATTAAAAGGCAAGCTTATTATATTAAATCCTACGCGTACATGTACGAAATTAACAATTTAATTAGTAGGATATTGTTATATAAGTGTGTGTTTTAAGTCAGATATAAGCCTCCACGGATCCAATATGTAAACCATTGGTATTGTCTTCGGCGCTATGCGCCTCACCCAGTCCACTATTTTACATATTGGATAGTGTTCGGCTTATATCCTATACATAATGATATATCATTGGATTATAATTGATTTGTGCCATTTAAAGTCGCTAAAACATGTTTTGACTGACTATTAAATTTATTTAAAGTCGCCACCGCATAATTTGAAGTTCTGAGCGTTACGTAGTATAGCCCAGAACGTATGTCTTAAAGTACTGTAAGCACTACATTAGTTAATGTGCTGTTCAGTCATGTATGCGATCACATCACCACGAGGAAATCGTTTAGTAGAATCAGTTCTAGTTCTGACTGCGATACACACGGACGTTTATTTACAACAAAAATGGACACGCCCTTACCGTATGGGATGGAGTCAGCAATCGAAAAGAAGGTTCAAGAAGTCGAAAACAATAACAACGCAGAATTACTGGACAGCATATCAGGAATGATGAATAAGATAAGTGCCAGTAAACCTGTTCATTTAGTAGAAACGCTAAAATTTAAAAGGAAATCAAATGAAAAACAAATTAAGTTAAACTCTAAGGTTGTGCTCAAAATTGAAGAAGCCGAGTCGGCGATGGACTCGAACAACATCACGTCAGCGAAAGAATCGCTTATTAAAGATAAACTTATGTATATATAAATATAACACGTGCTTTAAATAGCGGAGCGTTGCACCGGCGCTGTTTACACTTTAGCTACCTGTTAGCGTAATAGTATACGTACGTATAGTAACCCGTGTTTACTGATTCAAGGACGTTCATGGCATGATATACACATATTTATAAATAATGCACAGGCGAGTACAGGGACGGCGTTGTTTGCTATACACGTGCGTAATGTGCGTATAAGGGGCTATGAGATAGTCATAAGCTATATTAAACTATTAATTATTGTTTAGAATATAGTAGGCCTACCGCGTATCTTCATATTTCAGTAAAGGACTTGATAAAGAAGAGGCAGAAACTTGTTCAGTTGGCAGACACATCAGAGCTGGGGTGGAGGACGGAAAAAAGGATACAGCGGGCGGAAGCCAGAGCTAACAGGAAGGTGAACAACGATAGAACCAAGAAGCAACGCCGTTTTCAGCCGTATAGAAAGCAGGAATTGTTACCGACGATGGCACCACGCCCTGTACAGGTGGGCAGGCAGCGTCCTGGAGTATGCTTCTTATGTGGGCAATCTGTGCACTGGAAGAATGAGTGCGCTCAAGCCAGAACAATGTCTAATAACACGATAAGTAGCAATTCATTATTGATGTATGATAATATTCGGCTAGAAACGGAGAGTAATCCGATGAATTCGAGAGTATTTTCGAGTACAAGTGAGAGCAATATAGAGCCTAGCTATGGCACATGTAAGTCGGATGATACACTGGTCAGTCCGGTAGGTCGACTAAAAGACCATGCTCAGATATGGAGCATGTCTCCGAAAATCAATATATACTACATGTTATAACAAATGGGTATAAATTACCTTTCAAGCAAATACCAGAGAGAGCGAGACTACGTAATAACAAGTCAGCAAGAGACAATCCAGTTTTTGTACAAAAAGAGATAGAAAGCTTGTTAAGGAAGGGGAGTATATCCGAAGCACAACATACGCCTCACGTGATAAACCCATTGACCGTAGCTTACAACAAAATAGGTAAAGCTATGTTAGTACTCGATTGTAGGCATATAAATCCAAGTCTGCATTTATTCAAAGCACAATTTGAAGATATTAACAGCATCAAAAATGTTTGATTTGTCGAGTTATATGTTCACATTTGATTTAAAGAGTGCTTATCATCATATAGACATATTTAAAGAGCACACAGTTTATTTAGGATTTAGTTTGGATGGAAACGTTATAGCAAATTATTATGTATATAATTCTTTACCAGTTCGTTAGCCACAGCTGGCCACATATTTACCAAGGTCGTAAGAGTTTTGGTGAAACACTGGAGGTCACGTGGACATAAAGTAGTAGTGTTTTTGGATGACGGTATAGGAGGTCACGTAGATTGGCAACTTGCAGTGGAATGCAGTAATTTCGTACGTCATAGTCTGTTACTATTCGGTTTCTTGTTGGTGGAAGATAAATGCAATTGGATTCCGAGCAAAGTAGCTGGTTAGGATGTGTTCTCAATTTTAGAGTAAATAGATTGTTTATTACTGATGAACGTATCGCTAGATTAGAAATATCCCTACACTCGGTGATACGGCAAGTAAATAAGGATAAGCTAGACGTAATACCAGTAATATGTTTAGCTTGTGTTACTGGAAAAATCTTTTCGTTACAAAATGTAGTAGGGAAATTAGTATGTTTAAGAACACAATTTCTGAACAATTGTGTGGAGAGCCGAGCTAGTTGGAATGCATGTGTGAAGATTACAGAGAAGGCAATAGAAGAATCGCAATTTTGGTCACAAAATGTAAGAATCTTGAACGACAAGGGAAGAGACGTAAGAGGGTTAAAACGTAAGGTAGAAATGCGCATGTACTCGGATGCAAGCGGAGTAGGGTACGGTGGTTGTGTTATTGGCACAGGCACATATAGCCAGAATTCAGGCAGTACAGGTGTGTTTAATAATACACATAGTTTTAGAGTCAAACCTGTATCAAAATTAGAAAAGTATACAGACCAGTTAGACCCGAAAGTGGGTGATATAGTATCTCGCACGGATATAGACATAGAGACCTACAAAACAGGTCAGATCGGTAGTATAAACGGTTCAATAGTAGTGACAATGAAACCCAGGAAGCGGGTCGAGAAAAGAGTTACTGATCCACGGAATTGGGTCACAAAAAAGGTCATACGTCCCCGGAAGTGGACATGTTCAGTAATTATGAGCTCCCGGAAGCGAGTTCTAGAAAAATGAATAAAAACATCTGTAGCGGGTCATGAAAAAGTCTTAGGTCCCCGGAAGTGGACATTTGCAGAGGTTATGAGAGCCCGGAAATGAGTTCAAATATAGGAAATCCACTACCGGAAGTGGGTACTTTCATTGGTAATTTGCTCCCGGAAGTGGGCAAGGTCATGTGTAATATGACCCAGTATTGGGGAATCGCAATAGCAATGCACAGTCGGATAGAATTGGTGAAAGTAGAGATGAGGGTAGCACTGTACATAAGGATTATGTAGTAAGAGGCGCATGGACACGTTCGGAATCATATACAAGTTCAACATGGCGTGAGTTGGAAGCTGTTTACAGAATTGTGATAAACAGTTTAGATTTATTACAAAAATAAAAATATTGTGATATATACAAATAACAAAAATTTGACTTATATTTTAGAATCCGGCAGCACAGTGACAGAATTACAGGAAACCTGTGTAAAAGTCAACCAAGCGTGCACACCGGCTAACATTACATTTTCAGTAGAGTAGATTCCCAGAAAAGAGAATAATAATGCTGATTATCTTAGCAGGTGCCTTGATACAGATGATTGGTCCATAACTTTACAAGTACTTATGTATTTAAACAAGATATGGAGACCATATACAGTAGATAGGTTCGCTGCACATTATAACAGTAACTGTATACGATTTAATTATATATGGTGGGTACCAGGTACGGAAGCAGTAAATTGTTTCAGTGAGAATTGGTTTGGAAAAGTAAATTGGTTGGTTCCACCACCAAGATTAATAGCAGCATGCATACGGAAAATGAGATCTGATAGATCAACAGATACATTAGTAATACCCGAGTGGAAATCGGCGTCATATTGGCCTTTGGTACTGCAGATAGAGAGGTATATAATAGACATGTTTGTTTTACCAGTTGTAGGTGCTGTGAAAAGCGGGAAAGGAAACAATGGAATGTTTTCCAAAGAGCCATTTTCTTTCAGGATGTTGGCACTACAATACAACTGCAGAGAGTAGGGTTAAGTTACATGTCCCATACTTATAGGAACGTTCTATTGCAGTTGTTGGCTTAAGGCAGTCTTTTAAACGGAGGTTTGAGGATGCGGGCGTAGACATAAATGACAGTCATGAAGTGATTAGTAGAATGGCCACACACGTGTTATCATCAAAAGAGGACAATACGGTAACCAAATATTCACAACAGACGAAGGTCTTCAAAGAATTTTGTCCCAGTAAAGGATTTCCTTACAACCCCGCACAATCCATTCATGTGTACCTTTCTACATTAATTGATGAAGGACAGTCGGACAGTGGCATTTTACGCCATCAAGTGGTTACACAACATAAATGATACCACGGACCCGACAGAGAGTGCTATAGTTAAAAGCATGTTAGAATGTGCGAAACGATCCAATTCAAAACCCATTAAGGACATAATAAATTCCGAACATTTAATAGCTTTATGCGATATGTTCGCGGAATCTACAGATACATTAGTAATGAGATATTTAGCCATGATAATGTTATGCTAATCTGGTTTTCTACGATTTAGTGAAGTCAGTGAGTTACAAGGTTGTGACGTAAACTTTAAGACGGAACATTGTTCATTATGCATTAAGAAAAGTAAAACAGACATATACAGAGCAGGCAGCGAGGTCGTTATAGCAAACGGCATTACGTCCGCTTGTCCAGTGTTGAAAAAGTACATGCATTTAATAGGTTTGACAACAGAGTCGGATTTTTTCTTGTTCAGACCCGGTTGTAGGTCAGGAAATAAATAATTTTTGTTGAACAAAAACAAGAAACTTAGCTACACTAGAGCAAGGGAATGTATTATGTTTAGACCAATTCGTAGCACCAAGTTTAAATCTGGAGACTCCACAGCAGCTAATGCTGAAGGTGTGACGGATAGATGTTTGAAGAGACATGGTCGCTGGAGGAGCGACACTGCCAAAGACGGATACATTGATGATTCCTTAGACAAAAAGCTTTTTATAACAAAGCAGTTGCATTTATGAGCATTCGATGTAGAATAATATCTAGAAATTGAACAGCGAAACACTTCTATCATTTGCATTTGTTCTATCGCACGTCATTGCCCACCGCAAAAATGTGTTTTGTGCGTAAAGGAGTTAATACTTTGAAGTTCTGAGCGTTACGTAGTATAGCCCAGAACGTATGTCTTAAAGTACTGTAAGCACTACATTAGTTAATGTGCTGTTCAGTCATGTATGCGATCACATGACTGAGTGGTCAAACAGGTTTGTGGCGCTAACACGCCACGAGGAAATCGTTTAGTAGAATCAGTTCTAGTTCTGACTGCGATACACACGGACGTTTATTTAAATTTCGCTATTCAAATTCTCATATGTACAAAGATATATTGAAAATTAATATTAACATTTATTTAATGCAAGCAACCCAAGCTCTCAACGATGTTGAGCGACGGAAAAAGTAAAGTAATAATTGAATAATACTATATGTATGCAAGATGGGTGGAATGTGGTGGACCAGGTGCAGTTTTCCAGAGTAGTTTACATAACTACAGTGGGTGAAGTTTTCTCTCTGGTTTTTACCCTGGCTTGGTACATCACATGTCGCATCTGACATAGTTATATAGCGTTTAGAAAGATACAGTATATGCGAAGCATCTTGGAAAGTATGTTATTATGTATATTTACTAGTATGTATAGTTATGAGTACACGAATAAACTAGTGGCGTCTGTCTGTCTATCGCACGTCATTGCCCACCGCAAAAATGTGTTTTGTGCGTAAAGGAGTTAAGACATACATTTACAAGGCATGTTGCTCTATTGTAACCGACAGCGAAGGCTTGACTAACGGTAAGCTGGTTTCCTCGCGCATGAATGAACATACATGTATATAAGCTTTCGTCCCAGCCAAACACCCTACTAATTACATTGTTAAGTTCGTACATGTACTCGTAGGATTTAATATATTAAACTTGCCTTTTAATAATAATAGACTGCAAGTACAAAGGTATGTCGTCACGGAAGTGTTTTAATACAGTTTATAAAAGAAGAGCATGTAACATATATGGTACTAACAGACGGATCTGTAGTCCAGTGGTAACACGCTGGGCTGGTAATCCAGGGATCGCAGGTTCGATCACCCGTCTGACCCTAATCAAGTTAACAGTCTTTTAGATGGGACGTTAAACCGAGGTCTCGTGTCGGTGCTTTACACCGTGCACGTAAAAGAACCAGAGGAGACTCTGGAAAGAGTCCCTGTCAGTATCATTGCACTATCCTCCAAAAATCTAAAATGACTAATCTCTTCAGGAGGTGTCGCTCATATGGGTAACCGGTAGCGACGATACATAAACGTAAAACCACCACCTAGTTACACGAAGTTGGACACAGTCTGGTGTGTGCGATGGATGGGTCCATTGACCGTTCTGCACCCAGTCAGAGTAATTAGAAGTGGTGACATCTTATTATGCCCCATGTGCTTGTCTAAGTGAAACTAAATGTTGGTGTTGTAAATACAGCATATAGACGAACATGTTACATTAAGCCCGTTGTTATAGTTAGTGTTTCTTATTTGTGTTGTTCTGTTAAAAAAGAACTGTTGTTTACACATTTTTGTCAATACTATACGCAATTTCCACAGTTAGGTGAAAACTGATAACGTCATTCCGAATTACTGGGAATGAGTTTTATCAACTGTTCCCAAAAAGTAAACAATCCATTTACTTCGAGAATGAAAGGTACAATGTTGTTTATTTAGTCGCTTGAAATTGTTTGCAGTGTATGAACATTCAAAGTATATAGGAGGTCGTTATGTACTACATCGCCGGAAGCCAGTGACCAGTCTCTTCACAAGACGCAAATCAATTATATATATATTAATTTCAATTACCTGTGGTCGAGTACCATGCACACATTGCAGCAGACAGCATCGTGGTTTCCACAGAACATGTTGATCATTTCGCTGGAGTGTTTCTTGCAGCGTTTCGTCGGAAAAGACACTAGAGCAGATAATCCGGCTGTCGCAAACTGTGTCTGATCCACCATTGTGTGCCTCTTGTTTAGCGGGAATCTGTCGTGCTTCTGGATGCATGCATTACACATGTACACCGCACAATCTTCGCAGTATTGTGCGGCCTTCAGGTGCTTCCCTTCTTGGCCACACAGAGAACACGAAAAGTCATAATAAGATTCATGTGCGCCTGCTAAGGTCCTTGAGTAATTAAAACCAGACGCCATTTTAATTTAACTGATTCATACTACAACTAAAACGACACGACTTCCTAGTTGCGCACCGTATCTTATCATATGTTTACGTTGCCCGTAACTACCCAGTGTGTGTGTGTGTATGTGTCTATTGCTATCGTTGGTAAGATTGTTGAGGTATTTCTGCATACATGTATGAATATGATCAATAATTTGATATAATCCACATACGCTTGGGTCTGGAAAGTGGTTTCTTGTTCAAAACAAATGTTATGAACATTTTGATAAACCATAAGCTTGACACTATACATACAAATACTCAAGGTCATATCCAAGTATATTTAAAAATAACACACCGTCTAAGACTTAAATGGACTATACGTACTCTGACGGGGCGTCATTTTTAAATATGATTGGATATGGCGGCCTAAATGAGAGCCATCGGTCAGTTACTTCCTTGAATACTCAATAAAAAATGAAGGTCATCTTAAGTGGTTTACTCTATTTTTATCGTTGTTTCCTTTTCACAACATGCTATCTTGTTCATCCGCTTTCTCATCTTATGATTTGGGGAGGGGAATCGCTAATGTTGGTAAAACTTGTTGCCCAACCCATTTGCTTCTAGATTTTATTCTTGCAGTGTGCAAGTATAAGCATAGCGTTGCAGTTGTATCATTTTGCTTATATATTTACCATGTTTATATTTGTAATTGTATTGTACATAAATAAGCAATACAATATGATTAAACAAACAATCTTATGAATATTATGTTACTATATCTCGCCAGATACCCTGCAGTATATATAATAGGCACTGATATGTCAATTTGTTTTATCAATTAACCAACATGATTTGGATACAATCATATTTATCATAACGCAACTTGTTAGGGAACAACGATAAAAACAAAGGATTCCAACTGAAAGGCCCGCAATACATTTCGGGATAAATCAGATTTTATCTGCCAAGGGAGGTAATAGAAAAGCCAGCGCGGTCCCTCGTTGTGTGTATGTACAGTGTCAAGCATAATATTATGGCTTATTAACATGTTCTTAAAAAAGAAAATAAACCCGAAACCACTTGTCCAAACCCCAAGCGCCTGTGATATAATCTAGATATCGGGTATTCAGTCAGGTGATGTCTGCTTACAGTTTATTGCATTCGTGTATGTATGTTATCTATGATCTATTAATGTTTAGAAAACGAATAAATCACTTGTTATATTTCGTTAAGACGGGTAAATTCGTGATATATCCTATACCAAAGCAATTGCTGTGACCTAGACATGCTCTCATGCACAGGCTTAGTTGACACGTAACGTCTGATTACTACGTCAATGATGTTATCCCACTCTTGCACGAGGGCGTTTGCCAAGTCCCTCAGATTGTGGATATTTCCTCGGGATCGCACCCTTCTGCCAAGGTAATCCCAGATATGCTCGATTGGGTTCATATCCGGGGATATAGCATGCCAGGGAAGCACTTCAACGTTGTTCCTGTTGAGAATGCTTGGATACGTTGATTTTCGCTCAATCTAGGCATGTTCGTTGTGTACAAATGTGAACTCAAATGTGATTTAGCCGTTATGTAAGACATAATGATAACACTAATACAAGTTTCCGGTGACATGTATATTTTCCTCGGGCTGCACGTGCAAATCATGCGAAATCAAGTCTCACAGACTGAACTGACAATTGTTGCATACCACGCGTCCAGAAGTACTAACCACTTGTTAGGGCATCGCCTCCAGAAGTACTAACTACCTGTTGGGGCAGCGCCTCCAGAAGTACTAACTGCCTGATGGGGCAGCGCCTCCAGAAGTACTAACTGCCTGTTGGGGCAGCGCATCCAGAAGTACTAACCGCCTGTTGGTGCAGCACATCCAGAAGTACTGACCGCCCGTTGGGGCAGTGCCTCCAGAAGTACCAACTGCCTGTTGGGGCAGCACGTCCAGAAGTACTAACCGCCTGTTGGGGCAGCACCTCGAGAAGTACTAACTGTCTGTTCGGGCAGCACATCCAGAAGTACTAACTGTCTGTTGGGGCAGCACCTCCAGAAGTACTAACTGTATGTTGGGGCAGTGCCTTCAGAAGTACTAACCGCCTGTTGGGGCAGCGCGTCCAGAAGTACTAACCGCCTGTTGGGGCAGCACATCCAGAAGTACTAACCACCTGTTGGGTCAGCGCATCCAGAAGTACTAACCGCCTGTTGGGGCAGCACCTCCAGAAGTACTAACCGTCTGTTGGGGCAGCGCCTCCAGAGGTACTAACCGCCTGTTGGGGGCAGCGCCTCCAGAAGTACTAACTGCCTGTTTGGTTGGTGCATCCAGAAGTACTAACCGCCTGTTGGGGGCAGCGCCTCCAGAAGTACTAACTGCCTGTTGGGGCAGCGCCTCCAGAAGTACTAACTGTCTGTTGGGGCAGCGCCTCCAGAAGTACTAACCGCCGGTTGGGGCAGCGCCTCCAGAAGTACTAACCGCCGGTTGGGACAGCGCCTCCAGAAGTACTAACTGCCAGTTGGGGCAGCACCTCCAGAAGTACTAAGCACCTGTTGGGGCGGCACCTCCTGAAGTACTAACTCCTGTTGGGGCGGCGCATCCAGAAGTACTAACCGCCTGTTGGGGCAGCGCAACAGGAAGTACTAACTGTATGTTGGGGCAGCACATCCAGAAGTACTAACCGCCTGTTGGGGCAGCACATCCAGAAGTACTAACTGTCTGTTGGGGCAGCGCATCCAGAAGTACTAACCGCCTGTTGGGGCAGCACATCCAGAAGTACTAACCGCCTGTTGGGGCAGCACCTCCAGAGATACTAACTGCCTGTTGGGGCAGTACCTCCAGAAGTACTAACCACCTGTTGGGGCAGCGCGTCCAGAAGTACTAACCGCCTATTGGGGCAGCACCTCCAGAAGTACTAACCGCCTGTTGGGGCAGCGCCTCCAGAAGTACTAACCGCCTGTTCGGGGCAGCGCCTACAGAAGTACTAACTGCCTGTTTGGTTGGTGCATCCAGAAGTACTAACCGCCTGTTGGGGTCAGCGCCTCCAGAAGTACTAACTGCCTATTTGGTTGGTGCATCCAGAAGTACTAACCGCCTGTTGGGGGCAGCGCATCCAGAAGTACTAACTGTCTGTTTGGTTGGTGCATCCAGAAGTACTAACCGCCTGTTGGGTGCAGCGCCTCCAGAAGTACTAACTTCTTTACGAACCGGTATATAGTCCATCTGAAAGAATGTACAGTCAAACCTGTGTTAAGCATCCAGCCAAGGGAATCACAGAAACTGGCTGCTTAGCACAGGTGGCTGCTTAATAGAGGTCAAATACATAATAAAACAACATATTGGTAATTTAGAAACTGGCTGCTTAATACAGGCTGGCTGCTTAATGGAGGTGACCACTAACACAAGTTTGACTGTATATTGTAATAGGATACATGAACGCAGGTCCAGCGACACCCCTGGATGAATTGGACACCCACTCCAAATGAACTGGTACGGTGCATAGACCGCACGTAACGTCTGATTACTACGTCAAGGATGTTATCCCACTCTTGCACGAGGGCGTTTGCCAAGTCCCTCAGATTGTGGATATTTCCTCGGGATCGCACCCTTCTGCCAAGGTAATCCCAGATATGCTCGATTGGGTTCATATCCGGGGATATAGCATGCCAGGGAAGCACGTCAACGTTGTTCCTGTTGAGAATGCTTGGATACGTTGATTTTCGCTCAATCTAGGCATGTTCGTTGTGTACCAATGTGAACTCAAATGTGATTTAGCCGTTATGTAAGACATAAGGATAACACTAATACAAGTTTACGGTGACATGTATATTTTCCTCGGGCTGCACGTGCAAATCATGCGAAATCAAGTCTCACAGACTGGACGAAATTTCTAACCGATACGTCTTCTAAATAGTGAAATATTCTAAATTCAAAAGTGCACACTTTATTTTGGAATTGAGTATAGTTTGATGTCCCCGTAGGGAAGTTCATAAATTGCGCTCGTCGACCATATTTCAGGGCGTCGGCTCGGGGTATTGGGTTGTTTTCAACTAGCAATAACTACGTCTCGGATAGACCTCATTGTCTATGGTACCGCCACTGCGCAAAGCTACTGAACATTAATAGTTATCGCTATATATATCACGCAAATCTAGCAAACTGTTGAGTTAATAGAGCAAATAAATTAGAATATTCTCCATAAAAGCCAGTTAATATTTGTAAATTAGAGCCATAGTAATAAAATTATAATAAATTATTTATTAATTTAATATAAAAACCAATGCATGACTATTATCTCCCTTTATCGTTCAGTTTTACACAGTTAACCTATGAAATACGTATATTATGTTACACAGGGAGACGGATTGTGTGTGGTACACGCTGGACTGGTCATCCAGAGATCGCAGGTTCGATCCCCCGTCTGACATAATAAAATTAACAGTCTTTCAGATGGGACGTTAAACCGAGGTCTCTGTCGGTGCTATTCCCGTGCAGTAAAAGAACAAGATGAGACTCTCGAATGGGTCTCTGTCTGTATCATGCACTATCCTCCAAAATCTAAAATACTAATCTCTTCAGGAGGCGTCGCTCATATGGGCAACCGGTAGCGACGATAAATAAAGTAAAAACACGAGTCTGTAGTCCAGTGGTTAACACGCTGGACTGGTAATCCAGGGATCGCAGGTTCAATCCCGCCGTCTGACCCTAATAAAATTAACAGTCTTTCTGATGGGACATTAAACCGAGGTCTCGTGTCGGTGCTTTACACCGTGCACGTAAAAGAACAAGATGAGACTCTCGAATGGGTCTCTGTCTGTATCGTTGCACTATTCTCCAAAAATCTAAAATGATTAATCTCTTCAGGAGGCGTCGCTCATATGGGCAACCGGTAGCGACGATAAATAAACGTAAAACATACTCGGCTTCATCTGAATCGTATTTACAGACGGATCTGTAGTCCAGTGGTAACACGCTGGATGGTATTCCAGGGTTCGCAGGTTCGACCCCCGTCTGACCCTAATAAAATTAACAGTCTTTCAGATGGGACATTAAACCGATGTCTCGTGTCGGTGCTGCACACCGTGTACGTAAAAGAACCAGAGGAGACTCTGGAATGGGTCTCTGTCTGTATCATTGTGTAACAGACTGAACTTTTGGACAGATCTGTAATCTGTATATATTAAGTTATTCCCCTTTATGGATACAATTCTATTTATAACTTCCCACCAAAGATATCACATGATTCAATTTTGATCAATCAAAGCTCAGTTTGTGTTCAGTGTTGGACAATGACACACCTGTACGTTTGTTTTATTAGAGTTAAAATAAACGGATATTATGGAAGGTTAGTATATATTTATCTATTGAGGGTGTTGAACAATAAGTTGTATGTTTCAGCTAACAGATTTCTGATTTATTTATTTAAGTAACATTTGAACGAATATGGTTTAAATCTAGCAGTGTTATGCATGGTATCTTTGTCTCTTATAAACTACACACTATATTCTCTAAACTTTACACACTGTTTACTATGCATTGTTCCTCCTAACTTACAGCACCAGGTTATCACTGTGTAGACTAAGGAGTGTGGCGAAGTTGAATGAAGGCACTCAATCCCTTGGACTGGTAAGTTTGCCATGTATTAGTCCAAATATTTAGACTTGTGACATTTTACTATCCAGGCATTTTTCAGCCGATATTTTTTTTTATGTAGAGGTCTTATTTATAGGACTAGTCATGTATATGTAATTGTATTGATAATGGCCACTACACCTCTACATGTATAATTTGGCATAGAGCTAATGATGAAAGTAATGTTGACTGTGTTTGTATGTTCATAATTGATGACATGTATTGTATATGTTGATATATATTTTGATATTACTTTATTTTCCACGTTCATCGGCTTGGAAACTCGCTCAGCTATCTGGTAAAATAATTTCCATGGCCTCTGTGCTCGGTAATGTTTGTTTGCTTCAAACTAAAGCTTTTTACAGGATTATTGACATTATGTGTTCTGCAGGGTGCGATGCTGCATTGTGTGTTCTGCAGCGGTGCGATGCCGCATTATGTGTTATGCCACGGTGCGATGCCGCATTATGTGTTCTGTAGGGGTGCGATGCCGCATTATGTGTTCTGCCACATAGCGATGCCGCAGTATGTGTTCTGCAGTGGTGCGATGCTGCATTATGTGTTCTGCAGCGGTGCGATGCCGCATTATGTGTTCTGCAGCGGTGTGATGCCGCATTATGTGTTCTGCAGTGGTGCGATGCCGCATTATGTGTTCTGCAGTGGTGCGATGCTGCATTATGTGTTCTGCAGTGGTGCGATGCCGCATTATGTTCTGCGGTGGATGCCGCATTATGTGTTCTGCTGGGGATGCTGCATTATGGTTCTGCGGGATGCCGCATTATGTGTTCTGCAGTGGTGATCATTATGTTTCTGGGGTGGATGCATAGTGTTGTGGTGCCCATTAGTTTTGCAGGGTGTGATGCCGCATTATGTGTTTGTGCATTGGTGTGTGCGCATTATGTGTTATGTATGGTGCGATGCCGCATTATGTGTTCTGCACGGTGTGATGCCGTTATGTGTTCTGCGCGTGGATGCTGCATTATGTGTTATGTAATGTGCGATGCCGCATTATGTGTTCTGCGCGGTGTGATGCCGCATTATGTGTTCTGCAGCGGTGCGATGCCGCATTATGTGTTCTGCAGTGGTGCGATGCCGCATTATGTGTTCTGCAGTGGTGCGATGCCACATTATGTGTTCTGCAGTGGTGCGATGCCGCATTATGTGTTCTGCAGCGGTGCGATGCTACATTATGTGTTCTGCAGTGGTGCTATGACACATGATGTGTTCTGCTTTGGTGCAATGCCGAATTATGTATTATGCAGTGGTGCGATGCCGCATTATGTGTTCTGCATTGGTGCGATGCCGCATTATGTGTACTGCAGTGGTGCGATGCCGCATTATGTGTTTTGCAGTGGTGCGACGCTGCATTATGTGTTCTGCAGCGGTGCGATGACACATTATGTGTTCTGCTTTGGTGCAATGCCGATTATGTATTATGCAGTTGTGGCATGCCGCATTATCTATTCTGCAGCGGTGTGATGCCGCATTATCTATTCTGCAGCGGTGTGATGCCGCATTATGTGTTCTGCAGTGGTGCGATGCCGCATTATGCATTCTGCAGCGGTGCGATGCCGCATTATGTGTTCTGCAGCGGTGCGATGCCGCATTATGTGTTCTGTAGTGGTGCGATGCCGCATTATGTATTCTGCAGTGTTGCGATGCCACATTATGTGTTCTACAGTTTGCCATCCAATTGTGTCTACAGTGTTGCCATGCCACATTATGTGTTCTACAGTGTTGCCATGCCGCATTATGTGTTCTACAGTGTTCCATGCCACATTATGTGTTCTGCAGTGGTGCGATGCTGCATTATGTGTTCTGCAGTGGTGCGATGCCGCATTATGTGTTCTGCAGTGGTGCGATGCCACATTATGTGTTTTGCAGCGGTGCGATGCCACATTATGTGTTCTGCAGTGGTTCGATGTCACATTATGTATTCTGCAGTGGTGCTATGCCGCATTATGTATTCTGCAGTGGTGTGATGTCACATTATGTGTTATGCAGTGGTGTGATGTCACATTATGTGTTATGCAGTGGTGCGATGTCACATTATGTGGTCTGCAGTGGTTCTATGTCACATTATGTATTCTGCAGTGGTTCTATGTCACATTATGTATTCTGCAGTGGTGTGATGTCACATTATGTGTTATGCAGTGGTGTGATGTCACATTATGTGTTATGCAGTGGTGCGATGTCACATTATGTGGTCTGCAGTGGTTCTATGTCACATTATGTATTCTGCAGTGGTTCTATGTCACATTATGTATTCTGCAGTGGTGTGATGTCACATTATGTTTTTTGCAGTGGTGCGATGTCACATTATGTGGTCTGCAGTGGTTCTATGTCACATTATGTATTCTGCAGTGGTGTGATGCTGCATTATGTGTTATGTAGTGGTGCGATGCCTCATTATGTATTCTGCAGCAGTGCGATGTCACATTATGTGTTCTGCAGTGGTGTGATGTCACATTATGTGTTATGCAGTGGTGCGATGTCACATTATGTGTTCTGCAGTGGTGCAATGCCGCATTATGTGTTCTGCAGCAGTGCGATGTCACATTATGTATGGTGCGATGCCACATTATGTGTTCGGCAGTTGTGCGATGCGCATTATGTGTTCTGTAGTGGTGCGATGCCGCATTATGCATTCTGCAGTGGTGCTGCCGCATTATGTTCTGTAGTGGTGCGATGCCGCATTATGCTGTAGTGTTGCGATGCCGCATTATGTGTTCTGTAGTGGTGCGATGCCGCATTATGTGTTCTGTAGTGGTGCGATGCCGCATTATGCATTCTGTAGCGGTGCGATGCCGCATTATGCATTCTGTAGCGGTGCGATGCCGCATTATGCATTCTGCAGCGGTGCGATGCCGCATTATTCTGCAGTGGTGCGATGCCGCATTATGCATTCTGTAGTGGTGCGATGCCGCATTATGTGTTCTGCAGTGGTGCGATGCCGCATTATGTGTTCTGTAGTGGTGCGATGCCGCATTATATGTTCTACAGTGGTGCGATGCCGCATTATGTGTTCTGTAGTGGAGCGATGCCGCATTATGTGTTCTGTAGTGGAGCGATGCCGCATTATGCATTCTGTAGTGGTGCGATGCCGCATTATATATTCTACAGTGGTGCGATGCCGCATTATGTGTTCTGGTTCTGCAGCAGTGCAATGCCGCATTATGTGTTCTGTAGTGGTGCGATGCCGCATTATATATTCTACAGTCGTGCGATGCCGCATTATGTGTTCTGGTTCTGCAGTAGTGCAATGCCGCAAGTAACTTGTTTCGCAATCGAGCTAAAATAAATTTGTATAAATTAAATAAAATTGTTCGGCATAGTCGAGTATTTGGTTAGCACAAACCTCGAACAATAAATCATGCACACATTGTTGAGCATTTGGTTAGCACAAACCTCGGACAATAAATCATGCACACATAGTTGAGCATTTGGTTAGCACAAACCTCGAACAATAAATCATGCACACATTGTTGAGCATTTGGTTAGCACAAACCTCGAACAATAAATCATGCACAAATAGTTGAGCATTTGGCGAGCACAAACCTCGAACAATAAATCATGCACAAATAGTTGAGCATTTGGCGAGCACAAACCTCGGACAATAAATCATGCACAAATAGTTGAGCATTTGGTTAGCACAAACCTCGGACAATAAATCATGCACACATTGTTGAGCATTTGGCGAGCACAAACATCGGACAATAAATCTGCAATTGCTGAGCACAACCCTCTGGTAATAGATATTGCAGCCATCGCTGAGCATTTGGCAAGCACAAACATTGGACAATAAATCATGCAGCAATTGCTGAGCATTTGGCGAGCACAAACATTTGACAATTATAATCATGCATAGTTTGCGCCCTGCTGTAGCCGCTATGATTGTGCCCTTAGGCAAGGCATTTAAATTCCACATTGCCCTTTCTCTCTCCCTCGTGGCGATGGATTCCGTCAGTTATGAGGTCTCGAGACTGATTAAAGTTGTAAGAACATCAATGCAATCAAGCTAAAATAAATGTGTGTATTTTGATTTGGCATTTGTAGGGAGTATAACTCTTGAAATCAAGAATGTTGGATTGGACACCATTGGACAATACACGTGTTACGCAGAGAACCCTAGTGGTGCTGCCGTTAAACTTGTAACTTTCGAATTAGCAGGTAAGAATTCAAACACATATTATTCTAGATCTTTTGTTGTTTATTTTTGTTTTGTATTGGTGGGGTAAAGGGTAAATTCTATATTTTTGTATTGGTAGGTGGGTGGGGTAAGGGGTAAATTCTATATTTATGTTTTGTATTGGTAGGTGGGTGGGGTAAGGGGTAAATTCTATAGTTTTGTTTTGTATTGGTAGGTGGGTGGGGTAAGGGGTAAATTATATATATTTGTTTTGTATTGGTAGGTGGGTGGGGTAAGGGGTAAATTATATATATGTGTTTTGTATTGGTAGGTGGGTGGGGTAAGGGGTAAATGCTATGTGTTTGTATTGGTAGGTGGGTGGGGTAAGGGGTAAATTATATATATTTGTTTTGTATTGGTAGGTGGGTGGGTAAGGGGTAAATTCTATATATTTGTTTTGTATTGGTAGGTGGGTGGGGTAAGGGGTAAATTCAATATTTTTGTTTTGTATTGGTAGGTGGGTGGGGTAAGGGGTAAATTATATATTTTTGTTTTGTATTGGTAGGTGGGTGGGGTAAGGGGTAAATTATATATATTTGTTTTGTATTGGTAGGTGGGTGGGGTAAGGGGTAAATTATATATATGTGTTTTGTATTGGTAGGTGGGTGGGGTAAGGGGTAAATGCTATGTGTTTGTATTGGTAGGTGGGTGGGGTAAGGGTAATTATGTGTTTGTATTGGTAGGTGGGTGGGGTAAGGGGTAAATTATATATTTTTGTTTTGTATTGGTAGGTGGGTGGGGTAAGGGGTAAATGCTATGTGTTTGTATTGGTAGGTGGGTGGGGTAAGGGGTAACTTCTATATGTATGTTTTGTATTGGTAGGTGGGTGGGTAAGGGGTAAATTCTATATATTTGTTTTGTATTGGTAGGTGGGAGGGATAAGGGGTAAATTCAATATTTTTGTTTTGTATTGGTAGGTGGGTGGGGTAAGGGGTAAATTATATATTTTTGTTTTGTATTGGTAGGTGGGTGGGGTAAGGGGTAAATGTTATGTGTTTGTATTGGTAGGTGGGTGGGGTAAGGGGTAAATTCAATATTTATGTTTTGTATTGGTAGGTGGGTGGGTAAGGGGTAAATTATATAGTTTTGTTTTGTATTGGTAGGTGGGTGGGGTAAGGGGTAAATTATATATATTTGTTTTGTATTGGTATGTGGGTGGGGTAAGGGGTAAATTATATATATGTGTTTTGTATTGGTAGGTGGGTGGGGTAAGGGGTAACTGCTATGTGTTTGTATTGGTAGGTGGGTGGGGTAAGGGGTAAATTATATATTTTTGTTTTGTATTGGTAGGTGGGTGGGGTAAATGCTATGTGTTTGTATTGGTAGGTGGGTGGGGTAAGGGGTAACTTCTATATGTATGTTTTGTATTGGTAGGTGGGTGGGTAAGGGGTAAATTCTATATATTTGTTTTGTATTGGTGGGGTAAAGGGTAAATTCTATATTTTTGTATTGGTAGGTGGATATTTGTTTTGTATTGGTATGTGGGTGGGGTAAGGGGTAAATTATATATGTGTTTTGTATTGGTAGGTGGGTGGGGTAAGGGGTAACTGCTATGTGTTTGTATTGGTAGGTGGGTGGGGTAAGGGGTAAATTATATATTTTTGTTTTGTATTGGTAGGTGGGTAGGGTAAGGGGTAAATGCTATGTGTTTGTATTGGTAGGTGGGTGGGGTAAGGGGTAACTTCTATATGTATGTTTTGTATTGGTAGGTGGGTGGGTAAGGGGTAAATTCTATATATTTGTTTTGTATTGGTAGGTGGGAGGGATAAGGGGTAAATTCAATATTTTTGTTTTGTATTGGTAGGTGGGTGGGGTAAGGGGTAAATTATATATTTTTGTTTTGTATTGGTAGGTGGGTGGGGTAAGGGGTAAATGTTATGTGTTTGTATTGGTAGGTGGGTGGGGTAAGGGGTAAATTCAATATTTATGTTTTGTATTGGTAGGTGGGTGGGTAAGGGGTAAATTATATAGTTTTGTTTTGTATTGGTAGGTGGGTGGGGTAAGGGGTAAATTATATATTTTTGTTTTGTATTGGTAGGTGGGTGGGGTAAGGGTAAATTATATATATTTGTTTTGTATTGGTAGGTGGGTGGGGTAAGGGGTAAATGCTATGTGTTTGTATTGGTAGGTGGGTGGGGTAAGGGGTAAATTATATATTTTTGTTTTGTATTGGTAGGTGGGTGGGGTAAGGGGTAAATGCTATGTGTTTGTATTGGTAGGTGGGTGGGGTAAGGGGTAAATTCTATATTTTTGTTTTGTATTGGTAGGTGGGTGGGGTAAGGGGTAAATTATATATATTTGTTTTGTATTGGTAGGTGGGTGGGGTAAGGGGTAAATTCTATGTGTTTGTATTGGTAGGTGGGTGGGGTAAGGGGTAAATGTTATGTGTTTGTATTGGTAGGTGGGTGGGGTAAGGGGTAAATGCTATGTGTTTGTATTGGTAGGTGGGTGGGGTAAGGGGTAAATTATATATTTTGTTTTGTATTGGTAGGTGGGTGGGTAAGGGGTAAATGCTATGTTTTGTATTGGTAGGTGGGTGGGGTAAGGGGTAAATTCAATATTTTTGTTTTGTATTGGTAGGTGGGTGGGGTAAGGGGTAAATTATATATTTTTGTTTTGTATTGGTAGGTGGGTGGGGTAAGGGGTAAATGTTATGTGTTTGTATTGGTAGGTGGGTGGGGTAAGGGGTAAATTCAATATTTATGTTTTGTATTGGTAGGTGGGTGGGTAAGGGGTAAATTATATAGTTTTGTTTTGTATTGGTAGGTGGGTGGGGTAAGGGGTAAATTATATATTTTTGTTTTGTATTGGTAGGTGGGTGGGGTAAGGGGTAAATGCTGTGTTTGTATTGGTAGGTGGGTGGGGTAAGGGGTAACTTCTATATGTATGTTTTGTATTGGTAGGTGGGTGGGTAAGGGGTAAATTCTATATATTTGTTTTGTATTGGTAGGTGGGAGGGATAAGGGGTAAATTCAATATTTTTGTTTTGTATTGGTAGGTGGGTGGGGTAAGGGGTAAATTATATATTTTTGTTTTGTATTGGTAGGTGGGTGGGGTAAGGGGTAAATGTTATGTGTTTGTATTGGTAGGTGGGTGGGGTAAGGGGTAAATTCAATATTTATGTTTTGTATTGGTAGGTGGGTGGGTAAGGGGTAAATTATATAGTTTTGTATTGGTAGGTGGGTGGGGTAAGGGGTAAATTATATATATTTGTTTTGTATTGGTAGGTGGGTGGGGTAAGGGGTAAATTATATATATGTGTTTTGTATTGGTAGGTGGGTGGGGTAAGGGGTAACTGCTATGTGTTTGTATTGGTAGGTGGGTGGGGTAAGGGGTAAATTATATATTTTTGTTTTGTATTGGTAGGTGGGTGGGGTAAGGGGTAAATTCATATTTTTGTTTTGTATTGGTAGGTGGGTGGGGTAAGGGGTAAATTATATATTTTTGTTTTGTATTGGTAGGTGGGTGGGGTAAGGGGTAAATGTTATGTGTTTGTATTGGTAGGTGGGTGGGGTAAGGGGTAAATTCTATATTTATGTTTTGTATTGGTAGGTGGGTGGGTAAGGGGTAAATTATATAGTTTTGTATTGGTAGGTGGGTGGGGTAAGGGGTAAATTATATATATTTGTTTTGTATTGGTAGGTGGGTGGGGTAAGGGGTAACTGCTATGTGTTTGTATTGGTAGGTGGGTGGGGTAAGGGGTAAATTATATATTTTTGTTTTGTATTGGTAGGTGGGTGGGGTAAGGGGTAAATGCTATGTGTTTGTATTGGTAGGTGGGTGGGGTAAGGGGTAAATTATATATTTTTGTTTTGTATTGGTAGGTGGGTGGGGTAAGGGGTAAATGCTATGTGTTTGTATTGGTAGGTGGGTGGGGTAAGGGGTAAATTATATATTTTTGTTTTGTATTGGTAGGTGGGTGGGGTAAGGGGTAAATGCTATGTGTTTGTATTGGTAGGTGGGTGGGGTAAGGGGTAAATTATATATTTTTGTTTTGTATTGGTAGGTGGGTGGGGTAAGGGGTAAATGCTATGTGTTTGTATTGGTAGGTGGGTGGGGTAAGGGGTAAATTATATATTTTTGTTTTGTATTGGTAGGTGGGTGGGGTAAGGGGTAAATGCTATGTGTTTGTATTGGTAGGTGGGTGGGGTAAGGGGTAAATTCTATATTTATGTTTTGTATTGGTAGGTGGGTGGGTAAGGGGTAAATTCTATATATTTGTTTTGTATTGGTAGGTGGGAGGGGTAAGGGGTAAATTCAATATTTTTGTTTTGTATTGGTAGGTGGGTGGGGTAAGGGGTAAATTATATATTTTTGTTTTGTATTGGTAGGTGGGTGGGGTAAGGGGTAAATGTTATGTGTTTGTATTGGTAGGTGGGTGGGGTAAGGGGTAAATTCAATATTTATGTTTTGTATTGGTAGGTGGGTGGGTAAGGGGTAAATTATATTGTTTTGTATTGGTAGGTGGGTGGGGTAAGGGGTAAATTATATATATTTGTTTTGTATTGGTAGGTGGGTGGGGTAAGGGGTAAATTATATATATGTGTTTTGTATTGGTAGGTGGGTGGGGTAAGGGGTAACTGCTATGTGTTTGTATTGGTAGGTGGGTGGGGTAAGGGGTAAATTATATATTTTTGTTTTGTATTGGTAGGTGGGTGGGGTAAGGGGTAAATGCTATGTGTTTGTATTGGTAGGTGGGTGGGGTAAGGGGTAACTTCTATATGTATGTTTTGTATTGGTAGGTGGGTGGGTAAGGGGTAAATTCTATATATTTGTTTTGTATTGGTGGGGTAAAAGGTAAATTCTATATTTTTGTATTGGTAGGTGGATATTTGTTTTGTATTGGTATGTGGGTGGGGTAAGGGGTAAATTATATATATGTGTTTTGTATTGGTAGGTGGGTGGGGTAAGGGGTAACTGCTATGTGTTTGTATTGGTAGGTGGGTGGGGTAAGGGGTAAATTATATATTTTTGTTTTGTATTGGTAGGTGGGTAGGGTAAGGGGTAAATGCTATGTGTTTGTATTGGTAGGTGGGTGGGGTAAGGGGTACTTCTATATGTATGTTTTGTATTGGTAGGTGGGTGGGTAAGGGGTAAATTCTATATATTTGTTTTGTATTGGTAGGTGGGAGGGATAAGGGGTAAATTCAATATTTTTGTATTGGTAGGTGGGTGGGGTAAGGGGTAAATTATATATTTTTGTTTTGTATTGGTAGGTGGGTGGGGTAAGGGGTAAATGTTATGTGTTTGTATTGGTAGGTGGGTGGGGTAAGGGGTAAATTCAATATTTATGTTTTGTATTGGTAGGTGGGTGGGTAAGGGGTAAATTATATAGTTTTGTTTTGTATTGGTAGGTGGGTGGGGTAAGGGGTAAATTATATATATTTGTTTTGTATTGGTATGTGGGTGGGGTAAGGGGTAAATTATATATATGTGTTTTGTATTGGTAGGTGGGTGGGGTAAGGGGTAACTGCTATGTGTTTGTATTGGTAGGTGGGTGGGGTAAGGGGTAAATTATATATTTTTGTTTTGTATTGGTAGGTGGGTGGGGTAAGGGGTAAATGCTATGTGTTTGTATTGGTAGGTGGGTGGGGTAAGGGGTAAATTCTATATGTATGTTTTGTATTGGTAGGTGGGTGGGTAAGGGGTAAATATATTATTTGTTTTGTATTGGTAGGTGGTGGGGTAAGGGGTAAATTATATATTGTTTTGTATTGGTAGGTGGGTGGGGTAAGGGGTAAATGCTATGTGTTTGTATTGGTAGGTGGGTGGGGTAAGGGGTAAATTATATATTTTTGTTTTGTATTGGTAGGTGGGTGGGGTAAGGGGTAAATTATATATTTGTGTATTGGTAGGTGGGTGGGGTAAGGGGTAAATTCTATATTTTTGTTTTGTATTGGTAGGTGGGTGGGGTAAGGGGTAAATTCATATTTTTGTTTTGTATTGGTAGGTGGGTGGGGTAAGGGGTAAATTATATATATTTGTTTTGTATTGGTAGGTGGGTGGGGTAAGGGGTAAATTATATATATTTGTTTTGTATTGGTAGGTGGGTGGGGTAAGGGGTAAATTCTATATTTTTGTTTTGTATTGGTAGGTGGGTGGGGTAAGGGTAATGTTATTGTTTGTATTGGTAGGTGGGTGGGGTAAGGGGTAAATTATATTATGTGTTTTGTATTGGTAGGTGGGTGGGGTAAGGGGTAAATTATATTATTTGTTTTGTATTGGTAGGTGTGGGGTAAGGGGTAAATGCTATGTGTTTGTATTGGTAGGTGGGTGGGGTAAGGGGTAAATTCTATATGTATGTTTTGTATTGGTAGGTGGGGGGGTAAGGGGTAAATTCTATATATTTGTTTTGTATTGGTAGGTGGGTGGGAAGGGGTAAATTCATATTTTTTTTGTATTGGTAGGTGGGTGGGGTAAGGGGTAAATTATATATTTTTGTTTTGTATTGGTAGGTGGGTGGGGTAAGGGGTAAATGTTATGTGTTTGTATTGGTAGGTGGGTGGGGTAAGGGGTAAATTCAATATTTATGTTTTGTATTGGTAGGTGGGTGGGTAAGGGGTAAATTATATAGTTTTGTTTTGTATTGGTAGGTGGGTGGGGTAAGGGGTAAATTATATATATTTGTTTTGTATTGGTAGGTGGGTGGGGTAAGGGGTAAATTATATATATGTGTTTTGTATTGGTAGGTGGGTGGGGTAAGGGGTAAATGCTATGTGTTTGTATTGGTAGGTGGGTGGGGTAAGGGGTAAATTATATATGTATGTTTTGTATTGGTAGGTGGGTGGGTAAGGGGTAAATTCTATATATTTGTTTTGTATTGGTGGGGTAAGGGTAAATTCTATATTTTTGTTATTTGTTTTGTATTGGTAGGTGGGTGGGGTAAGGGGTAAATTATATAATGTGTTTGTATTGGTAGGTGGGTGGGGTAAGGGGTAAATTCTATATTTTTGTATTGGTAGGTGGGTGGGGTAAGGGGTAAATTATATATGTGTGTATTGGTAGGTGGGTGGGGTAAGGGGTAACTTATATATATATTGTTTTGTATTGGTAGGTGGGTGGGGTAAGGGGTAAATTATATATATTTGTTTTGTATTGGTAGGTGGGTGGGGTAAGGGGTAAATTATATATATCTGTTTTGTATTGGTAGGTGGGTGGGGTAAGGGGTAAATGTTATGTGTTTGTATTGGTAGGTGGGTGGGGTAAGGGGTAAATTCAATATTTTTGTTTTGTATTGGTAGGTGGGTGGGGTAAGGGGTAAATGTTATTTATTTTTATTGGTAGGTAGGTGGGGTAATGGGTAAATTATATATATTTTTTTGTATTGGTATGTGGGTGGGGTAAGGGGTAAATTATATTTATTTGTTTTGTATTGGTAGGTGGGTGGGGTAAGGGGTAAATTATATATATTTGTTTTGTATTGGTAGGTGGGTGGGGTAAGGGGTAAATTATATATATTTGTTTTGTATTGGTAGGTGGGTGGGGTAAGGGGTAAATTCTATATATTTGTTTTGTATTGGTAGGTGGGTGGGGTAAGGGGTAAATGTTATGTATTTTTATTGGTAGGTGGGTGGGGTAAGGGGTAAA
>CM026401.1:56963464-57029700 GCA_014843695.1 Archivesica marissinica
GATTAACAAGGGAGACCGTGGTAGATTAACGCAGATTAACAAGGGAGACCGTAGTAGATTAACACAGATTAACAAGGGAGACCGTGGCAGATTAACGCAGATTAACAAGAGAGACCGTGGCAGATTAACGCAGATTAACAAGCGAGAACGCGGCAAATTAACGCAGATTAACAAGCGAGATCATGCAGATTAACGCAATTTAACAAGAGAGAACAAGCCGATTAACAAGCGAGACCGTGGCAGATTAACGCAGATTAACAAGGGAGACCGTGGCAGATTAACACAGATTAACAAGGGAGACCGTGGCAGATTAACAAGTAAGACCGTGACAGATTAACACAGATCAACAAGGGAGACCGTGGCAGATTAACACAGATTAACAAGCGAGAACGCGGCAGATTAACACAGATTAACAAGCGAGACCGTGACAGATTAACATAGATTAACAAGCGAGACCGTGACAGATTAACGCAGATTAACAAGCGAGACCGTGACAGATTAACACAGATTAACATGCGAGATCGTGGCAGATTAACAAGGAAGACCGTGACAGATTAACACAGATTAACAAAGGAGACCGTGGCAGATTAACATAGATTAACAAGCGAGAACGCGGCAAAGTAACACAGATTAACAAGCGAGACCGTGACAGATTAACATAGATTAACAAGCGAGACCGTGACAGATTATGGCAGATTAATAAGCAAGACCGTGACAGATTAACACAGATTAACATGCGAGACCGTGGCAGATTAACACAGATTAACAAGCGAGACCGTGCAGATTAATGCAGATTAACAAGCGAGACCGTGACAGATTAACACAAATTAACAAGCGAGAACGCGGCAGATTAACGCAGATTAACAAGCGAGACCGTGACAGATTAACACAGATTAACAAGCGAGGACGCGGCAGATTAACGCAGATTAACAAGCGAGACCGTGACAGACTAACGCAGATTAACAAGCGAGACCGTGGCAGATTAACACAGATTAACAAGGGAGACCGTGGTAGATTAACGCAGATTAACAAGGGAGACCGTGGTAGATTAACACATATTAACAAGGGAGACCGTGGCAGATTAACGCAGATTAACAAGAGAGACCGTGGCATATTAACGCAGATTAACAAGCGAGAACGCGGCAGATTAACGCAGATTAACAAGCGAGATCATGCAGATTAACGCAATTTAACAAGAGAGAACAAGCCGATTAACAAGCGAGAACGTGCAGATTAACACAGATTAACATGCGAGACCGTGGCAGATTAACACAGATTAACAAGCGAGAACGCGGCAGATTAACACAGATTAACACGCGAAACCGTGGCAGATTAACGCAGATTAACAAGCGAGACCTTGCAGATTAACGCATATTAACAAGCGAGACCGCGGCAGATTAACGCAGATTTAACATGCGAGACCGCGGCAGATTTACACAGATTAACAAGGGAGACCGTGGCAGATTAACGCAGATCAACAAGCGAGACCGTGCAGATTAACAAGAGAGACCGTGGCAGATTAACAAGGGAGACCGTGGCAGATTAACACAGATTAACAAGGGAGACCGTGGCAGATTAACAAGGGAGACCGTGGCAGATTAACACAGATTAACATGCGAGACCGTGGTAGAATAACACAGATTAACAAGTTAGATCGTGGCAGATTAACACAGATTAACAAGAGAGATCGTGGCAGATT
Source organism: Archivesica marissinica (assembly GCA_014843695.1). Lineage (NCBI taxonomy): Eukaryota > Metazoa > Mollusca > Bivalvia > Venerida > Vesicomyidae > Archivesica > Archivesica marissinica. Next base: position 56,965,164 of record CM026401.1, read on the forward strand.
AACACAGATTAACAAGGGAGACCGTGGCAGATTAACACAGATTAACAATGGAGAACATTGAGATTAACGTTGATTAACAAGCGAGAACGCATCAGATTAACGCTAATTAATACGTGAGACCGTGCAGATTAACACAGATTAACAAGCGAGAACATGCATATTAACACAGATTAACAAGCGAAACCGTGGCAGATTAACGCAGATTAACAAGCGAGACCGTGTCAGATTAACGCAGATTAACAAGCGAAACCGTGCAGATTAACTCAGATTAACAAACGAGACCGCGGCAGATTAACGCAGATTAACAAGCGAGACCGTGGCAGATTAACACAGATTAACATGCGAGACCGTGGCAGATTAACGCAGATTAACAAGCGAGACCGTGCAGATTAACGCAGATTAACGCAGATTAACAAGCGAGACCGCGGCAGATTAACACAGATTAACATGCGAGACCGTGGCAGATTAACGCAAATTAACATGCGAGATCGTAGCAGATTAACACAGATTAACAAGCGAGACCGCGGCAGATTAACACAGATTAACATGCGAGACCGTGGCAGATTAACGCAAATTAACATGCGAGATCGTAGCAGATTAACACAGATTAACAAGCGAGACCGCGGCAGATTAACACAGATTAACAAGCGAGACCGCGGCAGATTAACGCAGATTAACAAGCGAGACCGTGACAGATTAACACAGATTAACATGGGAGACCGTGGCAGATTAACACAGATTAACAAGCGAGACCGTGCAGATTAACGCAGATTAACAAGCGAGACCGTGACAGATTAACACAAATTAACAAGCGAGAACGCGGCAAATCTAAGATGAATTCCTAGCCAAACAACCAATTAAAAAGCTGCACTTTTCTCTAATCTAAGTGTATATCCTAATCGCCCTAGGATATAACTATGCACAGGTAAATATTAAACGTTGTTGTCTTAAAACATAAGTAGTTTGCTAATGAAATTGGGACGTAGATCAGATCAAAACATGTCTAAATGACTCAATTATTCGATGTAAGATCACGTAGTCGAATGCCAAGAAAGATGATTGCCATTTTACCTATGCATGGATTTTCAACAGTTGGAAAAAAAAGTTAATATATTTGATTCAAATGTTTAAGTCAGCAATATTCATAAAGGGAGTAATTTAGCGCCACAACAATTTCCCCATCAGAGTAAAGCGGAAATAATCGGTAACATTTAGCGACTTAGGTAGGGGGTAGTTTGCATAATTGCAAGCGTATGTGTATATAGAACGAGAGCAGCTTTCTTTATGTATGCAAGTAATGGGTCGTGCCATAGATCAATCAACTTATTATGCACTTGTGGGATTGCGTGATTTTTTTTATCTTAAAGCACCCGTGTGTTTCAAATTGAATTTGCACATAGTGTCTGTAAAACTTGCATGCTTTAACTTGCAATAGATAATGCAGTGACATGGATAGAGCGATATATGCCACGCCCTCTTCTGACTTCTAAGCTTTCTAAGGTCCAAAACCGAAATATGACACCCCCTCTTCTGGCTTCTAAGCTTTCGAGGAGAAGAATTATATAAAACTATGTCGTCAATTCTAATCCTGTTTCTGTATTCTGATTATGTGTGATTGTTCAATATGTATTATATTGGGAAATACAATATGTTTAAACTAAGCTTTCTAAGGTCCAATTCCGAAATAGTACACCCCCCCCCTCTTCTGGGTTATTAGCTTTCTAAGGTCCAAACCCGAAATGTGACTACTACTGGGTTTAAACTTAGGAAAAGAAAATAGCCACGTTTTAAAAAAAAATATGATACGTACTATAAACTGTATTTGTTTTACAACGATTGCGAAACAAGCTTTAACAACTTGGCGCGGATGATATCATATATGTGGGCCTTTGTGTGGGAAGAAACTGGCGAACCCGGAGAAAACCCATATTCCAATATGGCGGCAACCATACCAGCTCAGATTCTTCTGAGTCAGAGGATCGAACCCAGGTTGCATTGGTGAGAGTCGAGCGTGCTAACCACTGCGCTGAACTGACAGCCGGACACTCGAAATAGAACGTCATCCGTACGCATATGTCCATGTGACAACATGGTTAGTAAATCTAGGGCCTACTTTTGAAATGAAATTCAATTATTCGGCTCAGTCTGTATTTCTGCAAAGATTGCAGAGGAATGTGTAAGCAAAATTACAAATATTACCATTTGAATAGAAATTGCTGAAACATATTAGTTTAGTTTATACACATTTATTTTAGCTCGATTGGGAAACAAGTTATTACAACTTATATTTATTACTCTCGAGACCTCATTCCTGATGGAATCCATCGCCATGAGGGAGAGAGAAGAGGCAATGTGGAATTTAAATGCCTTGCCTAAGGGTATAATCGTAACGACTCCAGCGGGGCTCGAACTCCAGACCTTTCGCACCTGAAGCGAACGCGCATCCACTGCGCTATCACGACTTCCACTGTATAAACATATTCAAGATTGAGTTTGCATTGAACATATTTTAGTATGGTGTCAAACAATTAATCGTTTCAATAATTCCTAACATGTGCTTAGCGATCTTTCACGTAATTGTGTACATTGTCAACATGACTGGCTGTCTGCACTTCACCTATTTGATTCTGGATACCGTTCAAACAATATTTGCAAATAACATAGATCCAGATCAGCTGCCACGACGGAACGTGCCGTCTTGTCACGTTCTATGCTGTTTGCTATTCAGATGATCTTGCTAAGACATTTGACTATGTAGCAAACAACATAGATCCTGATCAGCACACAGCGTGACGCTACAGCTGATCTGGATCTTTGTATGTATGTATGTATGTATGTATGTATGTATGTATGTGTGTTCCATTAATGTCAAACCCCTTGCGGGGACCTATATATGTTTTCCTGGGCATGCTTAGCCGACCATAGCGGTTAACCAGTAGTAAGCAATGTGTGTGAGGTGCCTTGCTCAATTACACTACATACGTGGCCTGACTGAGTATCGAACCCGGACCGTTCGATTCCAAATCCGACGCTCTAACATTGGACCACGGACGCCACACATCAATGTTGTTTGCAAAGCCATTAAATGTATCCAGAATGAAATGGGTTAACTGTAAAATCCAAGGTGGTAGCGCAACACAAGACAGCTTGGTAACGCACGTACCCACCAGCTAAATGTTTGTACATTAAGCCTTATGGAACGCATGCACACCGCTAGTTTCATGCGAATACTAGTACTAGCTATACTAGTTACCGGACTGTAATAGTGAATTACATCCGCGACGAATCACTTAACTGTAACATACGCGACGAATCACTTAACTGTAACATCCGCGATGAATCACTTAACGGTAACATCCGCGGTGAATCACTTAACGGTAAAATCCGCGATGAATCACTTAACTGTAACATCCGCGACGAATCACTTAACGTTTACATCCGCGACGAATCACTTAACTGTAACATCCGCGACGAATCACTTAACTGTAACATCCGCGACTCGCGGCGAGGAATCACTTAACTGTAACATCCGCGATGAATCACTTAACTGTAACATCCGCGACGAATCACTTAACGGTAACATCCGCGACGAATCACTTAACTGTAACATCCGCGACGAATCACTTAACTGTCACCTCCGCGATGAATAACCTAACTGTAACATCCGTAACGAATCACTTAACTGTAACATCCGCGACACGGGGCGAGGAAACACTTAACTGTAACATTGGCGGAGAATCACTTAACTGTCACATCCGCGACGAATCATGTTTCAAACATCAACATTATACAATTCATAAATAACACTAAATGTCAGAAAATGGACAGAATAACTCCAATGTCATCTGGCTATTTCGAGGATCACTACCTGTCGAAGATTATGCTCGCGCATTTCTCAGACCAAATCACGAAATGTCGTGTCAAGGAGTCAAACAAATGAGACAATGTATCTATGCATGGTACCAGTCAATGTATGTATGCATGGTACCAGTCAATGTATGTATGCATGGTACCAGTCAATATATGTATGCATGGTACCAGTCAATGTATGTATGCAGGGTAGCAGTCAATGTATGTATGCAGGGTAGCAGTCAATATATCTATGCATGGTACAAGTCAATGTATCTATGCAGGGTACCAGTCAATGTATCTATGCATGGTACCAGTCAATGTATGTATGCATGGTACCAGTCAATGTATGTATGCATGGTACCAGTCAATGTATGTATGCATGGTACCAGTCAATGTATGTATGCAGGGTAGCAGTCAATGTATCTATGCAGGGTACCAGTCAATGTATATATGCATGGTACCAGTCAATGTATGTATGCAGGGTACCAGTCAATGTATATATGCAGGGTACCAGTCAATGTATATATGCAGGGTACCAGTCAATGTATATATGCAGGGTACCAGTCAATGTATGTATGCAGGGTACCAGTCAATGTATGTATGCAGGGTAGCAGTCAATGTATATATGTATGGTACCAGTCAATGTATCTATGCAGGGTACCAGTCAATGTATCTATGCATGGTACCAGTTAATGTATCTATGCATGGTATCAGTCAATGTATGTATGCAGGGTACCAGTTAATGTATGTATGCAGGGTACCAGTCAATGTATATATGCAGGGTACCAGTCAATGTATGTATGAATGGTACAAGTCAATGTATGTATGTATGCAGGGTACCAGTCAATGTATGTATGCAGGGTACCAGTCAATGTATATATGCAGGGTACCAGTCAATGTATCAATGCAGGGTACCAGTCAATGTATCTAAGCATGGTACCAGTCAATGTATCTATGCATGGTACCAGTCAATGAATGTATGCAGGGTGCCAGTCAATGTATGTATGCAGGGTACCAGTCAATGTATGTATGCTGGGTACCAGTCAATGTATCTATGCATTGTACCAGTCAATGTATGTATGCTGGGTACCAGTCAATGTATATATGCATGGTACCAGTCAATGTATGTATGCATGGTACCAGTCAATGTATATATGCAGGGCACCAGTCAATGTATATATGCAGGGTACCAGTCAATGTATCTATGCATGGTACCAGTCAATGTATCTATACAGGGTACCAGTCAATGTATCTATGCAGGGTACAAGTCAATGTATATATGCATGGTGCCAGTCAATGTATATGTGCATGGTACAAGTCAATGTATATATGCAGGGTACCAGTCAATGTATATATGCAGGGCACCAGTCAACGTATGTATGCAGGGTACCAGTCAATGTATCTATGCATGGTACCAGTCAATGTATCTATGCATGGTACCAGTCAATGTATTTATGTAGGGTACCAGTCAATGTATATGTGCAGGGTACCAGTCAATGTATGTATGCCTGGTACCAGTCAATGTATCTATGCATGGTGCCAGTCAATGTATATATGCATGGTACCAGACAATGTATATATGCAGGGTACCAGTCAATGTATATATGCATGGTACCAGTCAATGTATCTATGCATTGTACCAGTAAATGTAATTACTGGGTACCAGTCAATGTAACTAGGCAGGGTACCAGTCAATGTATCTATGCAGGGTACCAGTCAATGTATGTATGTATGCAGGGTACCAGTCAATGTATATATGCAGGGTACCAGTCAATGTATCTATGCAGGGTACTAGTCAATGTATCTATGCAGGGTACACGTCAATGTATCTATGCATGGTGCCAGTCAATGTATATGTGCATGGTACAAGTCAATGTATATATGCAGGGTACCAGTCAATGTATCTATGCATGGTACCAGTCAATGTATGTATGCATGGTACCAGTCAATGTATGTATGCAGGGTGCCAGTCAATGTATCTATGCATGGTACCAGTCAATGTATCTATACATGGTACCAGTCAATGTATATATGCATGGTACCAGTCAATGTATGTATGCAGGGTACCAGTCAATGTATATATGCAGGGTACCAGTCAATGTATGTATGAATGGTACAAGTCAATGTATGTATGCCGGCTACCAGTCAATGTAAATATGCATGGTACCAATCAACATAATAATCGTGTTTGTTTTACAGATGTTGGAATGTCTGAAGGATCTTCCCAAACTGGAGAGATTTGAACACGAGCAGGATGACAGTGGGATAACTTACGGTAATATGTCGTAGAGAATTGTGGTATTTATTCGTATTTGTTTAAAGCCCCACTAACCTCTCACCGATATACTATAAAAGGTCATTTGAGTAGTCATGGAGAGAGGAATTGAATCATAAATTACTTATATACCGACTGACCTGAATCATAAATTCCTTATATACCGTCTGTCCTGAATCATAAATTACTTATATACCGACTGTCCTGAATCATAAATTTCTTATATACCGTCTGTCCTGAATCATAAATTACTTATATACTGACTTACTTGAATCATAAATTACTTATATACCGTCTGTCCTGAATCATAAATTACTTATATACTGACTTACTTGAATCATAAATTACTTATATACCGTCTGTCCTGAATCATAAGTTACTTATATACTGACTTACCTGAATCATAAATTACTTATATACTGACTGTCCTGAATCATAAATTTCTTATATACCGACTGTCCTGAATCATAAATTTCTTATAATATTATACTGACTGTCCTGAATCATAATAAATTATTTATATACCGACTGTCCTGAATCATAAATTTCTTATATACCGACTGTCCTGAATCATAAATTTCATATATACTGAACGTTGTAAGAACTTGTTTCACAATCATGTTAAATTAAATTTGTATAAACTAAATCCATCCATTTTAACAGTTTCTATTAACTTTAACATTATTGAAATTTAAATAATCTTATTTTGACTACATTCAGCTCTCGATCGTGGCTCCGTTTCTCCTTACCAAATCATAATAACAAAGAATTTAATGTGCATACACCATCTTTAGCATGTTTCATTAGCTTACCTGAGCACATGCGTTGTCGTCCATCGGCCTTCGGCGGCCATTGTCAACATTTTGCTTCAATCTACATCTCCTTAAACAGTGATCTAAGAATCATGAAACTTCATTGCAATCATCATTGATGCCACAATATTATTAGCCCTTTCAGATGTTCACCTTGGGTGGGCGATCCAGGGCCTTCATGGCCTGGCCCTCTTGTTGAAATTGTTAACATAAAAACTGGGACACTCTCATACATTGCAATATTTTTTCAGGAATATATCTTTGCCCATTACTGTTTCTGTATAATATTCATGTCATGAAAGTTACATCATTTGTGTTTCTGTGAAATATGCATGTCATGAAGGTTACACCATTTGTGTTTCTGTGAAATATGCATGTCATGAAGGTTACATCATTTTTGTTTCTGTGAAAAATGCATGTCATGAAAGTTACATCATTTATGTTTCTGTGAAAAATGCATGTCATGAAAGTTACACCATTTGTGTTTCTGTGAAATATGCATGTCATGAAAGTTACATTATTCTTATTATTTCAGCACACAAATTGAAACACCGTAGTGCTAACATAGACTGGGAGAATCAGACAGCCAGGGAGGTAGACCATCAGTACCTGGCCATCTCAGAACTGGTTTGTATTTACTTCACACGCAGTTTGCTTAGCAAAGTTTACTTAGCAAATTAGCTTTGTCTTTCACCCGAAACCCTACCCAAAGCTCTTCATCCATTTGTTGTTTGCCACGAAGCAATGCATCAATTTATCTTTCACCTGAAGCGCTACATCCATTTATCTTTCGCTTGAAGCCCAACATCCATTTGTCTTTCACTCAAAGCCCAACAACCATTTGTCTTTCACTCAAAGCCCAACATCATTTGTCTTTCACTCAAAGCCCAACATCCATTTGTCTTTCACTCAAAGCTCTACATCCATTTGTCTTTCACTCAAAGCTCTACATCCATTTGTCTTTCACCCAAAGCCCAACATCCATTTGTCTTTCACCCAAAGCCCAACATCCATTTGTCTTTCACCCAAAGCTCTACATCCATTTGTCTTTCACTCAAAGTCCAACATCCATTTGTCTTTCACTCAAAGCTCTACATCCATTTGTCTTTCGCTTGAAGCCCAACATCCATTTGTCTTTCACCCAAAGCTCTACATCCATTTGTCTTTCACCCAAAGCCCAACATCCATTTATCTTTCACCCAAAGCCCAACATCCATTTGTCTTTCACTCAAAGCTCTACATCCATTTGTCTTTCACTCTCACTCATGGCGATAAATTCCCAGAAATTAGATCTGATCATCTCGAGATTGCTTTGTTTAAAGTTGTTAGTATTTGTTTATCAAATGATATCAATTAACTTGTATATAATGTACTGATTTATTGACAGATGATATTAAAAACAGAGTTGGCAGGCCATCCAGTAAAACTTGTAGATGTTGTGGACCCAGCACTTCTAACAGGTCAGTAGTTGTCTGTATGCACACACTTTAAACCTTAGAATTTACTACAGACGAATACTTAGTCCTGTGGTTAACACGATGGACTGGGAATCCAGGGATCGCAGGTTTGATCCACCTTCTGACCCTAATAAAATTAACAATCTTCCAGATGGGACGTTAAACCAAGGTCTTGTGTTGGTGCTTACATCGTGCAAATAAAAGAACCAGAGGAAACTCTGGAATGGGTCTCTGTCTGTATCATTGCACTGCCCTCCAAAAATCTAAAATGACTAATCTGTTCAAGAAGCGTCGCTCATATGGGCAACCAGTAGCGACGATAAATAAACGTAAAAAACACAATGTTATAAACTGATATTATAATCAATTTATTTTCAAATTTAAAATAAATTAACATAATAACAAAGTTCTAGCAATCACTCTATAACATTAAATCCAACACTACTTACCTACCTTAGCACCTAATGAGAGACATCGCTAATTTCCTATTACCTCCCTTGGCAGATAAAGTCTGATTTATCCCAAAATATAAATACCCGGTATGTTGCTGTATGATAAATGTGATTTTATCAAAATTGTGTTAATTAACTGATAATATTGTTTTACAAATAAGTACCCATTGCATATACTGTAGGAGATCTGTGGAGATATAGTAATTTAATAATTATAAGAAGCGATAGTGGAATAAAATTGCTAGCATGTTGTGCAAAGGAAACAATGATAAAAACGGAGGAAAACAGTTAATATGACCTATCTCCTTATGGGGAGTATTCAGGGGCAGTAACTCACCGATGTCTCATTTTCTGATTACCTGGCAGAGTGTCAATTGTTAACTTTCTTTATTTCACAACGATTCCGAAGAAAGTTTTAACAACTTATATTAATCACTTTCCTTGGCACATGTGAAAAAGCATAAATGTGGTCATTCTTGTGGGAGGAAACCGGAGTACCCGGAGAAAACCCACCTGTCTGATCTGGTGTCCACCGTACCATCTCACATACAACCCGGTCCAAGGATCAAACCCGGGTTGCATTGGTGAGAAGCGAGCGCGCTAACCACTGCGCTAATATGACAGTCAATTAACACCAGTGACCTGAGGGAACCTGGTTTATTCACACCAGTGACCTGAGGGAACCTGGTTTATTAATACCGGTGATCTGAGGGAACCTGGTTTATTCACACCCCCTGGGGCGACCTCTTTTGTACTGTATGGTAATAGGAACGATTCAATAGAAAACATTGATGTGTCTGACATTTATTTTCATTTTCGCAAATTTTTGGTATTTTTATGTCCCCCGGAGAAATTTGTTGTGGGCCATATAATTTTCACACACTGACCATATGTTCGTCCATTGTAAATTCTTCAGCTATGGAGGGATTTCGAAACTAATGTACCACATGTTTGTCATAAAGATATGATTTATCTAACAGATCCGTCGCTTCAATGTCTTGCATCTTTATCAATATGTGTCCATCTTGCCTCATTTAGATGGCCATATTATATAACCGTAATAGTTTAAAGCGACACTACATCAATGAAAACGCAAATGTCTGCAGAATGTAATTTGCTATTATATGATATAATTTCTTTCCAAATATTTGCCTCAAAAACTGAGTATTTCAACAATTAAACAAATGTCGTATACGCTGTTTGTTGACATAGCAAAATAATGTAAATAGGGTCGATATTTATGTGTAATACAAAGCATTTATTTCTGAATAACACGAGTTATGGTACAGTTTTGCCGTTATATCTCATGTACCTATGTATATTTATTTGTAGACTAATCTTAATTAAATTATCTCTAACCGAAAGTATCGCGTGTTTAGTATTGACTTCAATGACAACAAACGTCAATTCAGGAGCGTGGGTGACTGTACTACAACTGTGCTTGCAATGTTTCTAATGCACGTATAGTTCAGCTGCGAGTACTCAACTGACAATTAACAAAGTTATTTGTGCATTTATATTATACTGTTTGTTATTTTTATGTTATATTTCGGGTTTTACGCCTGCATCAGCACCATTTCGGGCTATATCGCCGGCGGGCAGTTTACCTAACAACACCTTTCCTGGGCAGGTTCCAGCGGTTAACCAGTACTTGGGTGCACCAACCTCCGTAAGAAACTGCCAACTTTCTCATATAAATGAGACACGGCCTGAGCGGGGCTCGAACCCGTGACCATCAGTGATGATAGGTTACAGTATACAAGTCAGCGACCTTAACCACTCGACCACGGAGGCGGACAATATACTGTTTGTACATACATATTAATAATGATTTGTAAATATGTTATGCTCTTCAGAAATGGAGGAAATAAAAGTATCTATCTATATAGTTATATGAAATCCTACTTTCACGTTTGAAAGTTTACATACCACAAAAACACTGTTTATTGATTCAATGTTAGTGTTCAATGTATTCAGAAGAATTTGTAGTAGCATTGCATATATATGTGAACAAAATGCATTGTATTTACTTTTTGCGATGTAATGTCGCTTTAAAGCACAATAAAGAATTTGTTGTTCAGAAATGTTGTGGCAGAGATATTTATGTTTAAAAGCATTCGTGATTTTAACAAGGCAAAAAGCCACATAAAATTAACTCTTAGATGTATCGAGCATCCTTGGCTTCCAAGAGGTAATAATTCCACATAAAATTTACTCTTAGATGTATCGAGCATCCTTGGCTGCCAAGGGGTAATAATTCCACATAAAATTAACTCTTTCATTCAGATGTATCGAGCATCCTTGGCTGCCAAGGGGTAATATTCCACATAAAAATAACTCTTAGATGTATCGAGCATCCTTGGCTGCCAAGAGGTAATATTCCACATAAAATTTACTCTTTCAGCTAGCTGTATCGAGCATCCTTGGCTGCCAAGTGGTAATAATTACACATAAAATGTACTCTTTCAGATGTATCGAGCATCCGTGGCTACCAAGGGGACATAACTCATGCGGCAGCAGGAACCATAGCGTACCATAAATGTTTGAGCTGTATTGTTGTAAAATGCAAGGTTAGCAAAATTATTTTGAAAGTATCGCAGTAATCGTCGTAATATATTCAACTTCTTCAGTATTTGCCGGATGATTGTTTAAAGTTTAAACTTTATTTATTTTACAAAGATTGCCAAACAAGCTTTAACAACTCTTGTTGACTCGGATGAAAGCGTAAATGTGGTGATTCGTGTGGGAGGAAACCAGAGTACCCGGAGCAAAAACACCTGTCCGATCTGGCCATCTCACATACTTCACGGTCAGAGGATCGAACCTGTGTCGCATTGGTGAGAAACGAGCGCGCTAACAACTGCGCTAATCGGATGATGGTTATCTATATTCTCTGCGCTCAAACTTCAATGTTGCATATTTAACTCACTTAAGCTATGATCTAGACGAACTACTTTTATGCAGTGTCTCGGTGTCTAACCGCCTCCGTGGTCGAGTGATTACGGTCACTGACTTGTATACCACTGTAACCTATCATCACTGATGTTTACCGGTTCGAGCCCCGCTCAGACCGTGTCTCTTTATATGAAAAAGTTGGTAGTTTCTTACAGAGGTTGGTGCACTGAGTACTGGTTAACCGCTGGAGCCTGTCCAGGATAGGTGTTGTTAGGTAAACCTCCCGTCGTTGATATGGACAACCTATAGTGACATTAAATAAACTTAAATTTGTTGCTATGCAGTTTTGTGATGATTTTTGTTACTTTTGCAGACTGGTTTGATTGGTTTCCGCAGTATTATCTTAAAGAAAAAACTGACGGCCATGGATTTCTTCAACGGGTATATAAATAAGAACAATAGCACGACATTTACGAGCCTCGAAAATGACTTAAATAAATACATTAAGGTTGAGAAAATGTGCCAGTCGAATGGTTGACGAGAATGCCAGCAATGAACAGTTTGGTTTTTACATTGAGAAGTGTAATGGATGCAGCCATCTTAGATTTGTCATGTCACATGACTCTTGTGAAAGCAATACATTAAATGTACCAATTCTGTTAAAATGTTCATATTCATGTGGAGCTTGTTTTATATACAGTCAAACCTGTATTAAGCAGCCAGCCAAGGGAATCACAGAAAGTGGCTGCTTAGTACAGGTGGCTGCCTAATAGAGGTCAAATGTATAGCAAAACAACATATTGGGAATCTGGAAACTGGCTGCTTAATGCAGGTTGGCTGCTTAATAGAGGTGACCACTAGCACAGGTGTGACTGTATATATATAGTGTGTGATTTACATGGTTGGAGAAATTAGCATGAGGTTGCATCATTTTCTATCATAAAAACATTTTTCAGCCTAAAATAAAAAGGTGCGAAAGGTCCGGAGTTTGAGCCCTGCTGGAGCCGTTACGATTGTGCCCTTAGGCAAGGCATTTAAATTCCACGTTGACTCTTCTCTCTCCCTCGTGGTGATGGATTCCATCAGGAATGAGGTCTCGAGAGTGATTAATATAAGTTGTAAGAACTTGTTTTGCAATCAAGCTAAAATAAATTTGTATAAACTAAAATAACTTTGTTTAAGTGAATGATCGAATAATATTTTCCTGTTGAACATAGAAAGCTATTATTATCCTCTCTGTGGCCGAGTGGTTAAGACATCCACCTACGGAGGGGGAGATCGAAGGTTCGAACCTTGTCAGGGGTTCGTTCTGATATGGCGTGGTGAGCCGCCAACTAGTTAAATAATGGTTACCGATTGCATACCAGCCTGGCGCCTTGCATACAAGCATAGGATTCCGGAAGTACTGATATTCATAAAAGAGTGGTCTCAGTCAGAACTGGATGGATGGCCCTTTGAATAGGGGTGACACTATAATAAACAGACACTAATATCATTCCTGGCTAGCGTCACTCGTGATAATAATGCTTTTTTAATGTTCATTCGGTGAAATATAATTTGTTCGTACACTGAAACAAATAACTTATTATTCCACTGATAAATTTCTATATTTCATTGGCAAGTAAAAAACAAGAGATTAATAAATCAATCAATTTAATGAAATCTTGCATTGATTTGGGATTGAGGATTGAGCCCATCTCGAGCAGTGTCTTATTTATATGAAAATATTGGCAGTTTCTTAGGCAGGTTGGTGCACCAAATACTGGTTAACCACTGGAGCCTGCCCAGGAAAGGTGATGTTAGGTAAACTATCCGCCTGAAATATAGCCCAAAATGGTGTTGGTGAAGGCTTAAATCACAAAACAAACAAACAATGCTATGATGGTTTAACTTGGGTTTTACATGCTCTAGTCAGTTACAATATGTTTACCTGGTACCCATTTGAAGATGTTCCTGGCTTGAGAAATTAATGATTTATTATTGCTTGCTGTCTTTCAAACAACTTAAATTATAGTAATATTGCAATAATTATCATCAAGTTTTATTGAGAATTTAGGCACGCGAGGGCGGGCATTTTTAGGGAACTGGTGCGGCTTCAAACAGGGGAAACACTATTACCAACCTACATAATGGAGCCAGATATTATTTTACATGATAGGCCAACCATAAGCTGTGCGGCTTTCTGTCTAATCCCTTTTTAGCTCATCTAAGTTGTTGTTATCGCAATGTGCCTGCGCAATGGTTTGGTTCGGCCAACCCGACCCTACCTATAAAATCATGCCGACCCTAGCGTTTTTAGAGACCAATCCGAAATGGAAAAAAAACGTTAATTTCTTTTTTTGTCATTTTCGGGTTTTACTGTACTTTTCGCTACTTTTTGCTCAGTATCACATAGACGATCATAAAGACGCTATGCCTATGAACGCCCTGTACGTCAAGCGCCTTGTAATACAGAACGACAAAATAAAAATGTCGGTTATAAATATTTGGAAAACGCATTGCAGTCAACATAACACCCCAGAAACGCGTGTTTTTAAACTTTTATCACCAACAACAACATCCGCACAAATCGAAGAAGAATATCAGTGTACACCAGATGGATTATCAGAGGTGTCGATGGCAAAAACCGCCCATGGACCATCTTGAACGACCTACATGTACCCTACATAACAATTTCTGGCATGTTACCCGAACCAAACCATTTTTTTTTAGGCCTCAGTAACCATTTGATGTATAGCCATTTACGGTCATGATACTTGGGTAGGTGGGGGATTACATAATTGGTATTATCACGTCATTACGCAATCCAAGATGGCCGCTGTCTAAAAATAACACAAATTCTCACAAACAATCTCACAAACCAATGGTTGGATTTTGGGCAGTTAGTAGGAATGATCCATGTATAGTGCTCTTCCAAAGTTGTTAAAATGGTGACACAGGGGTAACAAATGGAGTCAGGTGAGCGATATAGGGTATACCGGCCATCATGGCTGGCCCATTTATTTCAATGAGAGATGTCGGTCAGTTACTGCCCCTGAATACTCTCTAAAAGTATGTAGGTCATCTTAAGGTGTTTCCTCTGTTTCTATCGCTGTTTCCTTTGCACTACATGCCATCAACTTTCTCATCTTATAATTATTATGTCGCTATATCTCGACAGATATCCTACAGTATACCCAATGGGTAAAAATCTTTTATATTTTTATCAATTAATGAACATGATTTGGATGAAATCACATTTATCATAACGTAACATCCAGTTAGGGAACAACTGTAAAAACAAAGGATTCCAACTGAAAGAACCGCTATACATTTAGGGATAAATCAGACTTTAGCTGTCAAGGGAGGTAATAGAAAAGCCAATGACGTTCCTCATTCTTTTATATAATCTTGTATTGACTGAAAATAAATATGTTTCGACTAAGTATTATTTTGACAGCCAGCTTCCACATCCATTGCAAATGCTATTGATATGTATTTATGAATACCTTTGAATAAATACTATTAAAGGTACTGTTCGTGTATTTATTATTTTTGACAATAATGGAAATAAAAATATCTAATTAATTTAAGACATTGTAAAGGTGCTAGAGGATGACTTTAACAGTGTAAAGCTGCTAGAGGATGACTTTAACATTGTAAAGCTGCTAGAGTATGACTTTAACATTGTAAAGCTGCTTAGAGAATGACTTTAAATTGTAAAGCTGCTAGAGGATGACTTTAACATTGTAAAGCTGCTAGAGGATGACTTTAACATTGTAAAGCTGCTAGAGGATGACTTTAACATTGTAAAGGTGCTAGAGGATGACTTTAACATTGTAAAGCTGCTAGAGGATGACTTTAACATTGTAAAGCTGCTAGAGGATGACTTTAACATTGTAAAGCTGCTTAGAGAATGACTTTAACATTGCAAAGCTGCTAGAGGATGACTTTAACATTGTAAAGCTACTAGAGGATGACTTTAACATTGTAAAGCTGCTAGAGGATGACATTAACATTGCAAAGCTGCTAGAGGATGACTTTAACATTGTAAAGCTACTAGAGGATGACTTTAACATTGTAAAGCTGCTAGAGGATGACTTTAACATTGCAAAGCTGCTAGAGGATGACTTTAACATTGTAAAGCTGCTTAGAGAATGACTTTAACATTGTAAAGCTGCTTAGAGGATGACTTTAACATTGTAAAGCTGCTAGAAGATAACTTTAACATTGTAAAGCTGCTAGAGGATGACTTTAACATTGTAAAGGTGCTAGAGGATGACTTTAGTACAGTAAAGCTGCTAGAGGATGACTTTAACACTGTAAAGCTGCTATAGGATGACTTTAACATTGTAAAGGTGCTAGAGGATGACTTTAGTACTGTAAAGCTGCTGGAGGATGACTTTAACACTGTAAAGCTGCTACAGGATGACTTTAACATTGTAAAGCTGCTACAGAATGACTTTAACATTGTAAAGCTGCTTAGAGGATGACTTTAACATTGTAAAGCTGCTAGAAGATAACTTTAACATTGTAAAGCTGCTAGAGTATGACTTTAACATTGTAAAGGTGCTAGAGGATGACTTTAGTACTGTAAAGCTGCTAGAGGATGACTTTAACACTGTAAAGCTGCTACAGGATGACTTTAACATTGTAAAGCTGCTACAGAATGACTTTAACATTGTAAAGCTGCTTAGAGGATGACTCTAACATTGTACAACTGCTAGAGGATGACTTTAACATTGTAAAGCTGCTAGAAGATGACCTTAACATTGTGAAGCTGCTTAGAGGATGACTTTAACATTGTAAAGCTGCTTAGAGGATGACTTTAGCATTGTAAAGCTGCTAGAGGATGACTTTAACATTGTAAAGCTACTAGAGGATGGCTCTCCGGTCCCTACTAATTAGGGATCATTCTATGTCAGAATCTGTAGTAGAAGTGAGTAAGCGCGCGTCCTTAAATTGTGTTATTTAATCAATTTCAACATGATACAGTGTATCTTACACGGCACTATTCTGTATGAAAATTGTAAAACAAAAATTTTGAGGATGACGTCGTGGTCCTTAGGGCGACAATGTCGCCATCAAGAATGAGCCCTGCTAGTTATAGATAATAAAGGAGGTAACCCATATGGGGATTGAAACGTAAATAAACCTAACTCCCTGTAACAAAGAATAAGCCAGATACATCTTAATGGCTGTATGCTTGTGGAACCAGCTGCCAGAGCATCTAGCTACAGTATGCACCCTGGAGGACTTCAAAGGGTTTTTGGCACAGCAGTAACCTGTTTTCACCTCACCATAAAATAGCATTTTAAAATCACCATGTAAGACAATGGTCTAGAGCGGACCCTATACATTTTTGGACGATTAATTATAATAAATCTTGCTGTCCGATTAGCGCAGTGGTTAGCGCGCTCACTTCTCACCAATGCAACCCGGGTTCGATCCTCAGACTGGGAAGTATGTGAGATGGTACGGTGGTCGCCAGATCGGACAAGCGGGTTTTCTCTGGTTTCCTCCCACACGATTGACCACATTTACGCTTTCATCCGCGCCAACGAGAGTGATTAATATAAGTTGTTAAAGCTTGCTTCGCAATCGTCAAATAAATAAAGTAGAGGTGGCAACGAATAGCGAGTTTTGTATAATGAAGCTCAAACTAAAATCTTGCGATAATAAACCAATAGATTTCTGTCCGTATAAAACCCTTGACTGCTTAAGGAAAGGCGATAATAAACCAATGGATTTCTGTCCGTATAAAACCCTTGACTGCTTAAGGAAAGGTGATAATAAACCAATGGATTTCTGTCCGTATAAAACCCTTGACTGCTTAAGGAAAGGCGATAATAAACCAATGGATTTCTGTCTGTAGAAAACCCTTGACTGCTTAAGGAAAGGCGATAATAAACCAATGGATTTCTGTCCGTATAAAACCCTTGACTGCTTAAGGAAAGACGATAATAAACCAATGGATTTCTGTCCGTATAAAACCCTTGACTGCTTAAGGAAAGACGATAATAAACCAATGGATTTCTGTCGGTATAAAACCCTTGACTGCTTAAGGAAAGACGATAATAAACCAATGGATTTCTGTCGGTATAAAACCCTTGACTGCTTAAGGAAAGGCGATAA
The DNA here is from genome assembly GCA_014843695.1 of Archivesica marissinica. Classification (NCBI taxonomy): domain Eukaryota; kingdom Metazoa; phylum Mollusca; class Bivalvia; order Venerida; family Vesicomyidae; genus Archivesica; species Archivesica marissinica. The sequence goes on from CM026401.1 coordinate 56,983,021, forward strand.
TAAACCAATGGATTTCTGTCTGTAGAAACGCTTGACTGCTTAAGGAAAGACGATAACAAACCAATGGATTTCTGTCCGTATAAAACCCTTGACTGCTTAAGGAAAGACGATAATAAACCAATGGATTTCTGTCCGTATAAAACCCTTGACTGCTTAAGGAAAGACGATAATAAACCAATGGATTTCTGTCGGTATAAAACCCTTGACTGCTTAAGGAAGCGATAATAAACCAATGGATTTCTGTCGGTATAAACACTTGACTGCTTAAGAAAGACGATAATAAACCAATGGATTTCTGTTGGTATAAAACACTTGACTGCTTAAGGGAAGGCGATAATAAACCAATGGATTTCTGTCGGTAGAAACACTTGACTGCTTAAAGAAAGACGATAATAAACTAATGGATTTCTGTTGGTATAAAACACTTGACTGCTTAAGGGAAGGCGATAATAAACCAATGGATTTCTGTCGGTATGAAACACTTGACTGCTTAAAGAAAGACGATAATAAACTAATGGATTTCTGTTGGTATAAAACACTTGACTGCTTAAGGGAAGGCGATAATAAACCAATGGATTTCTGTCGGTATGAAACACTTGACTGCTTAAAGAAAGACGATAATAAACTAATGGATTTCTGTTGGTATAAAACACTTGACTGCTTAAGGGAAGGCGATAATAAACCAATGGATTTCTGTCGGTATGAAACACTTGACTGCTTAAAGAAAGACGATAATAAACCAATGGATTTCTGTAGGTTGAAAACCCTTGACTGCTTAAGGAAAGTTCTACACAATGAATTGTAGTTCCATTTACATGCGCAATTTGTACAAGGAACTAAGCAAGTTTACTATACATCTCGCCTAGCATTAGTTCTATTTTAATGCCAAAATATTTGTCTACAGTCATACCTGTCATAAGCAGCCAGCCAAGGAATCACAGTAAGTGGCTGCTTAGCACAGATGGCTGCTTAATAGAGGTTAAATGTATAATAAAACAACATATTGGGAATCTGAAAACTGGCTGCTTAATGCAGGTTGGCTGTACAATTTATTCTAGCATGAATGTGAAACTTGTTCTTACGACGTTAGTTTAATCACTCTCGGTACCTTATACCTGATGGATTCCATCGCCATGAGGGAGAGAGATGAGGCAATGTGGAATTAAGGGCCTTGGACATCACCGCTGCGGTTCTGGCGGTGTTCGAACAGGTTTATAAAATGGCGATGACCCTGCTCACGTAAGTTATTCCTAACATCCTAAGAGGTATCGAGAGTGATTAATCTAACGTAAAAAACTTGTTTCGTAATCGGGCTAAAATAAATTTGTATAAACTTAATTAACATAAATTAATAACTCTCGAGAACGTGCTATCACGACTTCTAGCAATTGATGTTTATGCGTGTATCTATCGTCACCGCCCTTGTTGGGGTGGCGTGTCCAGAAGTACTAACCGCCTGTTGGGGCAGCGCCTCCAGAAGTACTAACCGCCTCTTGGGGCAGCACCTCCAGAAGTTCTAACTGCCTCTTGGGGTGGCGCGTCCAAAAGTACTAACCGCCTGTTGGGGCAGCACGTCCAGAAGTATTAACCGCCTGTTGGGGCAGCGCGTCCAGAAATACTAACCGCCTGTTGGGACAGCACCTCCAGAAGTACTAACCGCCTGTTGGGGTGGTGCATCCAGAAGTACTAACCACCTGTTGGGGCAGCGCCTCCAGAAGTACTAACCGCCTGTTGGGGCAGCACCTCCAGAAGTACTAACCGCCTGTTGGGACAGCACCTCCAGAAGTACTAACCGCCTGTTGGGGCAGCACCTCCAGAAGTACTAACTGCCTGTTGGGGTGGCGCGTCCAGAAGTACTAACCGCCTGTTAGCGCAGCGCATCCAGAAGTACTAACTGCCTGTTGTGGTGGCGCATCCAGAAGTACTAACTGCCTGTTGGGGTGGTGCATCCAGAAGTACTAACTGACTGTTGGGGTGGCGCGTCCAGAAGTACTAACCGCCTGTTAGCGCAGCGCATCCAGAAGTACTAACTACCTGTTGGGCAGCGCGTCCAGAAGTACTAACTGCCTGTTGGGGCAGCACGTCCAGAAGTACTAACCGCCTGTTGGGGCAGCGCGTCCAGAGGTACTAACTGCCTGTTGGGGGCAGCGCGTCCAGAAGTACTAAGTGCCTGTTGGGGCAGCACGTCCAGAAGTACTAACCGCCTGTTGGGGCAGCGCGTCCAGAAGTACTAACCGCCTGTTAAGGTAGCGCGTCCAGAAATACTCACTGTCTGTTGGGGCAGCGCATCCAGAAGTACTAACTGCCTGTTGGGGCAGCGCCTCCAGAAGTACTAACCGCCTGTTGGGGTAGCACCTCCAGAAGTACTAACTGCCTGTTGGGGCAGCGCGTCCAGAAGTACTAACTGCCTGTTGGGGCAGCGCCTCCAGAAGTACTAACTGCCTGTTGGGGCAGCACCTCCAGAAGTACTAACCGCCTGTTGGGGTAGCACGTCCAGAAGTACTAACTGTCTGTTGGGGCAGCGCCTCCAGAAGTACTAACTGCCTGTTGGGGCAGCACCTCCAGATGTACTAACTGCCTGTTGGGGCAGCACGTCCAGAAGTACTAACTGCCTGTTGGGGCAGCGCCTGCCTCCAGAAGTACTAACTGCCTGTTGGGGCAGCACCTCCAGATGTACTAACTGCCTGTTGGGGCAGCACGTCCAGAAGTACTAACTGCCTCTTGGGGCAGCGCCTGCCTCCAGAAGTACTAACTGCCTGTTGGGGCAGCACCTCCAGATGTACTAACTGCCTGTTGGGGCAGCACGTCCAGAAGTACTAACTGCCTGTTGGGGCAGCGCCTGCCTCCAGAAGTACTAACTGCCTGTTGGGGCAGCACCTCCAGAAGTACTAACTGTCTGTTGGGGCAGCGCCTCCGGAAGTACTAACCGCCTGTTGGGGCAGCACCTCCAGAAGTACTAACTGTCTGTTGGGGCAGCGCCTCCGGAAGTACTAACCGCCTGTTTGGGTCGCACCTCCAGAAGTACTAACTGCCTGTTTGGTTGGTGCATCCAGAAGTACTAACCGCCTGTTGGGGGCAGCGCCTCCAGAAGTACAAACTTCTTTACGAACCGGTTTATAGTCCATCTGAAAGAATGTACAGTCAAACCTGTGTTAAGCAGCCAGCCAAGGGAATCACAGAAACTGGCTGCTTAGCACAGGTGGCTGCTTAATAGAGGTCAAATATATAATAAAACAACATATTGGGAATTTAGAAACTGGCTACTTAATACAGGCTGGCTGCTTAATGGAGGTGACCACTAACACAGGTTTGACGGTATATATAATACAGGCTGGCTGCTCAATGGAGGTGACCACTAACACAGGTTTGACTGTATATATAATACAGGCTGGCTGCTTAATGGAGGTGACCACTAACACAGGTTTGACTGTATATTGTAATAGGATACATGACGTGTTCTTCCATTTTTGACGGGATTAAGTTTTTTATTTCAAAACTTTAATACGCAGCATACGCAGGTCCAGCGACACCCCTGGATGAATTGGACACCCACTCCAAATGAACTGGTACGGTGCATAGACCGCACGTAACGTCTGATTACTACGTCAAGGATGTTATCTCACTCTTGCTCGAGGGCGTTTGCCATGTCCCTCAGATTGTGCATATTTCCTCGAGATCGCACCCTTCTGCCAAGGTAATCCCAGATATGCTCGATTGGGTTCATATCCGGGGATATAGCATGCCAGGTAAGCACGTCAACGTTGTTCCTGTTGAGAATGCTTGGATACGTTGATTTTCGCTCAATCTAGGCATGTTCTTTGTGTACCAATGTGAACTCAAATGTGATTTAGCCGTTATGTAAGACATAAGGATAACACTAATACAGGTTTACGGTGACATGTATATTTTCCTCGGGCTGCACGTGCAAATCATGCGAAATCAAGTCTCACAGACTGGACTGAAAATGTTTGCATACCACGTGGTAGATTATGCAATTGATCGATGACAAATATACTTGAGGTATACTATGCGAAATTTCTAACCGATACGTCTTCTAAATAGTGAAATATTCTAAATTCAAAAGTGCACACTTTATTTTGGAATTGAGTATAGTTTGATGTCCCCGTAGGGACGTTCATAAATTGCGCTCGCCGCCCATATTTCAGGGCGTCGGCACGGGGTATTGGGTATAGTTTTCAACTAGCAATAACCACGCCTCGGATAGACCTCATTTGGCTATGGTACCGCCACTGCGCAAAGCTACTGAACATTAATAGTTATCGCTATATATATCACGCAAATCTAGCAAACTATTGAGTTAATAAAGCAAATAACTTAGAAATATTCTCCCTAAAAGCCAGTTAATATTTGTAAATTAGAGCCATAGTAATAAAATTATAATAAAATATTTATTAATTTAATATAAAAACCAATGCATGACTATTATCTCCCTTTATCGTTCAGTTTTACACAGTTAACCTATGAAATACGTATATAATGTTACACAGGGAGACGGATATGTAGTCCAGTGGTGACACGCTGGACTGGTCATCCAGAGATCGCAGGTTCGATCCCCCGTCTGACAATAATAAAATTAACAGTCTTTCAGATGGGACGTTAAACCGAGGTCTCGTGTCGGTGCTATTCACCGTGCAGGTAAAAGAACAAGATGAGACTCTCGAATGGGTCTCTGTCTGTATCATGCACTATCCTCCAAAATCTAAAATATCTAATCTCTTCAGGAGGCGTCGCTCATATGGGCAACCGGTAGCGACGATAAATAAACGTAAAAACACGAGTCTGTAGTCCAGTGGTTAACACGCTGGACTGGTAATCCAGGGATCGCAGGTTCAATCCCGCCGTCTGACCCTAATAAAATTAACAGTCTTTCTGATGGGACATTAAACCGAGGTCTCGTGTCGTTGCTTTACACCGTGCACGTAAAAGAACAAGATGAGACCCTCGAATGGGTCTCTGTCTGTATCGTTGCACTGTTCTCCAACAATCTAAAATGATTAATCTCTTCAGGAGGCGTCGCTCATATGGGCAACCGGTAGCGACGATAAATAAACGTAAGACATACTCGGCTTCATCTGAATCGTATTTACAGACGGATCTGTAGTCCAGTGGTAACACGCTGGACTGGTATTCCAGGGTTCGCAGGTTCGACCCCCGTCTGACCCTAATAAAATTAACAGTCTTTCAGATGGGACATTAAACCGATGTCTCGTGTCGGTGCTGCACACCGTGTACGTAACAGAACCAGAGGAGACTCTGGAATGGGTCTCTGCCTGTATCATTGTGTAACAGACTGAACCTTTGGTAATCAACATGTCTACGTCCCCGCGAGGGGTTCGACATTAAAGATAGATAGATAGATAGATAGATCTGTATATATTAAGTTATTCCCCTTTATGGATACAATTCTATTTATAACTTCCCACCAAAGATATCACATGATTCAATTTTGATCAATCAACGCTCAGTTTGTGTTCAGTGTTGGACAATGACACACCTGTACGTTTGTTTTATTAGAGTTAAAATAAACGGATATTATGGAAGCTTAGTATATATTTATCTATTGAGGGTGTTGAACAATAAGTTGTATGTTTCAGCTAACAGATTTCTGATTTATTTATTTAAGTAACATTTGAACGAATATGGTTTAAATCTAGCAGTGTTATGCATGGTATCTTTGTCTCTTATAAACTACACACTATATTCTCTAAACTTTACACACGGTTTACTGTGCATTGTTCCTCCTAACTTACAGCACCAGGTTATCACTGTGTAGACTCAGAATTGTGACGAAGTTGAATGAAGGCACTCAATCCCTTAGACTGGTAAGTTTGCCATGTATTAGTCCAAATAGTTAGACTTGAAAAATGTGACATTTTACTATCCAGGCATTTTTCAGCCGATATTTTTGTTTATGTAATGATGAAAGTAATGTTGACTGTGTTTGTATGTTCATAATTGATGACATGTATTGTATATGTGAGTGTTGATATCTATTTTGATATTACTTTATTTTCCACGTTCATCGGCTTGGAAACTCGCTCAGCTATCTGGTAAAATAATTGCCATGGCCTCTGTGCTCGGTAATGTTTGTTTGCTTCAAACTAAAGCTTTTTACAGGATTATTGACATTATGTGTTCTGCAGCGGTGCGATGCCGCATTGTGTGTTCTGCAGCGGTGCGATGCCGCATTATGTGTTTTGCCGCAGTGCGATGCCGCATTATGTGTTCTGTATGGGTACGATGTCACATTATGTGTTCTGCCACAGTGCGATGCCACAGTATGTGTTTTGCAGTGGTGCGATGCTGCATTATGTGTTTTGCCGCAGTGCGATGCCGCATTATGTGTTATGTAGGGGTGCGATGTCACATTATGTGTTCTACCGCAGTGCAATGCCGCATTATGTGTTCTGCAGCGGTGCGATGTCACATTATATGTTCTGCAGTGGGGTGATGCTGCATTATGTGTTATGTAGTGGTGCGATGCCTCAGTATGTATTCTGCAGCAGTGCGATGTCACATTATGTGTTCTGCAGTGGTGTGATGTCACATGATGTGTTATGCAGTGGTGCGATGTCACATTATGTGTTATGCAGTGGTGCAATGCCGCATTATGTGTTCTGCAGCAGTGCGATATCACATTATGTGTTCTGCAATGGTGCGATGCCGCATGATGTGTTCGGCAGTTGTGCGATGCTGCATTATGTGTTCTGCAGCGGTGTGATACCGCATTATGTGTTATGCAGTGGTGCGACGCCACATTATGTCTACTACAGTGGTGCAATGCCGCATTATGTGTTCTGCAGTGTTGCGATGCCGAATTATGTGTTCTGTAGTGGTGCAATGCCGCATTATGTGTTCTGTAGTGGTGCAATGCCGCATTATGCATTCTGTAGTAGTGCGATGCCGCATTATGCATTCTACAGCGGTGCGATGCCGCATTATGCATTCTGCAGTGGTGCGATGCCGCATTATGCATTATGTAGTGGTGCGATGCCGCATTATATGTTCTACAGTGGTGCGATGCCGCATTATGTGTTCTGCAGTTGTGCGATGCCGCATTATGTGTTCTGTAGTGGTGCGATGCCGCATTATGTGTTCTGTAGTGGAGCGATGCCGCATTATGCATTCTGTAGTGGAGCGATGCCGCATTATGCATTCTGGAGTGGTGCGATGCCGCATTATATGTTCTACAGTGGTGCGATGCCGCATTATGTGTTCTGGTTCTGCAGCAGTGCAATGCCGCATTATGTGTTCTGCAGTAGTGCAATGCAAATAACTTGTTTCGCAATCGAGCTAAAATTAATTTGTATAAATTAATTAAAATTGTTCGGCATAGTTGAGCATTTGGTTAGCACAAACCTTGAACAATAAATCATGCACACATTGTTGAGCATTTGGTTAGCACAAACCTCGGACAATAAATCATGCACAACTAGTTGAGCATTTGGGGAGCACAAACCTCGGACAATAAATCATGCACACATTGTTGAGCATTTGGCGAGCACAAACATCGGACAATAAATCTGCAATTGCTGAGCACAACCCTCTGGTAATAGATATTGCAGCCATCGCTGAGCATTTGGCAAGCACAAACATTGGACAATAAATCATGCAGCAATTGCTGAGCATTTGGCGAGCACAAACATTTGACAATTATAATCATGCATAGTTTGCGCCCTGCTGTAGCCGCTACGATTGTGCCCTTAGGCAAGGCATTTAAATTCCACATTGCCCTTTCTCTCTCCCTCTTGGCGATGGATTCCGTCAGTTATGAGGTCTCGAGACTGATTAAAGTTGTAAGAACATCAATGCAATCAAGCTAAAATAAATGTTTGTATTTTGATTTGGCATTTGTAGGGAGTATAACTCTTGAAATCAAGAATGTTGGATTGGACACCATTGGACAATACAAGTGTTACGCAGAGAACCCTAGTGGTGCTGCCGTTAAACTTGTAACTTTCGAATTAGCAGGTAAGAATTCAAACACATATTATTCTAGATCTTTTGTTGTTTATTTTTGTTTTGTATTGGTGGGGTAAAGGGTAAATTCTATATTTTTGTATTGGTAGGTGGGTGGGGTAAGGGGTAAATTCTATATTTATGTTTTGTATTGGTAGGTGGGTGGGGTAAGGGGTAAATTCTATAGTTTTGTTTTGTATTGGTAGGTGGGTGGGGTAAGGGTAAATTATATATATTTGTTTTGTATTGGTATGTGGGTGGGGTAAGGGGTAAATTATATATATTTGTTTTGTATTGGTAGGTGGGTGGGGTAAGGGTAACTGCTATGGTTTGTATTGGTAGGTGGGTGGGGTAAGGGGTAAATTATATATTTTTGTTGTATTGGTAGGTGGGGGTAAGGGGTAATTATGTTTTGATTGTAGGTGGGTGGGGTAAGGGGTAATTCTATATATGTTTGTATTGGTAGGTGGGGGTAAGGGGTAAATTATATATTTTGTTTTGGTAGGTGGGTGGGGTAAGGGGTAAATGTTATGTGTTTGTATTGGTAGGTGGGTGGGGTAAGGGGTAAATTCTATATTTATGTTTTGTATTGGTAGGTGGGTGGGTAAGGGGTAAATTATATATATTTGTTTTGTATTGGTAGGTGGGTGGGGTAAGGGGTAAATTATATATATTTGTTTTGTATTGGTAGGTGGGTGGGGTAAGGGGTAAATTCAATATTTTTGTTTTGTATTGGTAGGTGGGTGGGGTAAGGGGTAAATGTTATTTGTTTTTATTGGTAGGTGGGTGGGGTAAGGGGTAAATTATATATATATTTTTTGTATTGGTAGGTGGGTGGGGTAAGGGGTAAATTATATATATTTGTTTTGTATTGGTAGGTGGGTGGGGTAAGGGGTAAATTATATATTATTTGTTTTGTATTGGTAGGTGGGTGGGGTAAGGGGTAAATTATATATATTTGTTTTGTATTGGTAGGTGGGTGGGGTAAGGGGTAAATGTTATGTGTTTGTATTGGTAGGTGGGTGGGGTAAGGGGTAAATTATATATATTTGTTTTGTATTGGTAGGTGGGTGGGGTAAGGGGTAAATTATATATATTTGTTTTGTATTGGTAGGTGGGTGGGGTAAGGGGTAAATGATATGTGTTTGTATTGGTAGGTGGGTGGGGTAAGGGGTAAATTCTATATATTTGTTTTGTATTGGTAGGTGGGTGGGTAAGGGGTAAATTCTATATATTTGTTTTGTATTGGTAGGTGGGAGGGATAAGGGGTAAATTCAATATTTTTGTTTTGTATTGGTAGGTGGGTGGGGTAAGGGGTAAATGTTATGTGTTTGTATTGGTAAGGGGTAAATTCAATATTTATGTTTTGTATTGGTAGGTGGGTGGGTAAGGGGTAAATTATATATTTTTGTTTTGTATTGGTAGGTGGGTGGGGTAAGGGGTAAATTATATATATTTGTTTTGTATTGGTAGGTGGGTGGGGTAAGGGGTAACTGCTATGTGTTTGTATTGGTAGGTGGGTGGGGTAAGGGGTAAATTATATATATTTGTTTTGTATTGGTAGGTGGGTGGGGTAAGGGGTAAATTATATATATTTTTTTGTATTAGGTAGGTGGGTGGGGTAAGGGTAAATTATATATATTTGTTTTGTATTGGTAGGTGGGTGGGGTAAGGGGTAAATGTTATGTGTTTGTATTGGTAGGTGGGAGGGATAAGGGGTAAATTCAATAGTTTTGTTTTGTATTGGTAGGTGGGTGGGGTAAGGGGTAAATTATATATATGTGTTTTGTATTGGTAGGTGGGTGGGGTAAGGGGTAACTGCTATGTGTTTGTATTGGTAGGTGGGTGGGGTAAGGGGTAACTTCTATATTTATGTTTTGTATTGGTAGGTGAGTGGGTAAGGGGTAAATTCTAATTTTTTTGTATGGTAGGTGGGTGGGGTAAGGGGTAAATTTATATTTTGTTTTGTATTGGTAGGTGGGGGGGTAAGGGGTAAATGCTATGTGTTTGTATTGGTAGGTGGGAGGGATAAGGGGTAATTCAATAGTTTTGTTTGCATGGTAGGTGGGTGGGGTAAGGGGTAAATTATATATATTGTTTTGTATTGGTAGGTGGGAGGGATAAGGGGTAAATTCAATATTTTGTTTTGTATTGGTAGGTGGGTGGGGTAAGGGAAAAGCTATGTGTTTGTATTGGTAGGTGGGTGGGTTAAGGGGTAAATTATATATTTTTGTTTTGTATTGGTAGGTGGGTGGGTAAGGGGTAAATGCTATGTGTTTGTATTGGTAGGTGGGTGGGGTAAGGGGTAAATTCAATATTTTGTTTTGTATTGGTAGGTGGGTGGGTAAGGGGTAAATTCTATATATTTGTTTTGTATTGGTAGGTGGGAGGGATAAGGGGTAAATTCAATATTTTTGTTTTGTATTGGTAGGTGGGTGGGGTAAGGGGAAAATGCTATGTGTTTGTATTGGTAGGTGGGTGGGTTAAGGGGTAAATTATATATTTTTGTTTTGTATTGGTAGGTGGGTGGGGTAAGGGGTAAATTCTATATATTTGTTTTGTATTGGTAGGTGGGTGGGGTAAATTATATTTAGTTAATCAGGGCAATGCCTCTAGAAGTATTTTAATCGTTTTATTTTATGGAGGTAAATGCAAGCTACAGAAGATGTTTATTTTATGGAGGTAAATGCAAGCTACAGGTATAGCATTTTAGAAAATTAATTGTAGGATATAGGAATGTATAGCATTTTAGAACATTAGTTGTTGTAATACATGTATATAGGAAGGTATTGCATTTTAGAACATCAGTTGTTGTACTATATAGGAAGATATAGCATTTTAGAAAATTAATTGATGTAAGATATAGGAAGGTATATCATTTTAGAACATTATTTGTTGTAAGATATAGGATGGTATAGCATTTTAGAACATTAGTTGTTGTAATATATAGGAAGGTATTGCATTTTAGAACATTAGTTGCTGTAAGATATAGGAAGGTATAGCATTTTAGAAAAATAGTTGCTGTAAGAAATAGGAAGGTATAGCATTTTAGAAAATTAGTTGTTGTAATATATAGGAAGGTATAGCATTTTAGAAAATTAGTTTTTGTAAGATATAGGAAGGTATAGCATGAGTATCATGTACATGATGAGTAAATGCGTACCATGTATATGATGAGTAAATGCGTACCATGTACATGATGAGTAAATGGGTACCATGTACATGATGAATAAATGGGTACCATGTACATGATGAGTAAATGGGATGAGTAAATGCGTAACATGTACATGAGTGAATGGGTACCTTTAAATGGGTACCATGTACATGATGAGTAAATGGGATGAGTAAATGCGTAACATGTACATGAGTAAATGGGTACCATTAAATGGGTACCATGTACATGATCGAGTAAATGAGTACCATGTACATGATGAGTAAATGGGTACAATGTGCATGATGAGTAAATGGGTACCATGTGCATGATGAGTAAATGGGTACCATGTGCATGATGAGTAAATGGGTACCATGTACATGATGAGTAAATGGGTATCATGTACATGCTGAGTAAATGGGATGAGTAATTGGGTACCATGTACATGATGAGTAAATGGGTACCATGTACATGATGAGTAAATGAGTACGATGTACATGATGAGTAAATGGGTACCATGTACATGGTGAGTAAATGGGTACGATGTACATGATGAGTAAATGGGTACCATGTACATGATGAGTAAATGGGTACCATGTACATGATGAGTAAATGGGATGAGCAAATGCGTACCATGTACATGATGAGTAAATGGGTACCATGTACATGATGAGTAAATGGGTACCATGTACATGATGAGTAAATGGGTACCATGTATATGATGAATAAATGGGTACCATGTACATGATGAGTAAATGGGTACCATGTACATGTATTGTAGAGTAAATGGGTACCATGTACATGATGAGTAAACGGGTCCCATGTACATGATGAATAAATGGGTGCCATGTACATGTATTGTAGAGTAAATGGGTACCATGTACATGTATTGTAGCCAAGCAACATCAGCATGACTGGTACCGGGCTGGATGAAATCAAGCTTATTGGCTTCGGACTGTCCCGCATTCTCCAACCAGGGGAGGACAACACGCACAACTACGGCAGTATGGGATATGCTTCATCAGAACAAGTGACCAATGTAGTCCTCACAAGTACAACAGAGTTACGGTCCGTTGGAGTGCTCGCATACATTTTGTAGGTGAAATGGCAATATTGATTTAGTTGTTACCCCACCCACCTCCAAAAATTGCATTCTTTTACTGTTTGTTTAATCCAACATCTAACAATGTATGTCAAACTCCTTGCAGGACATAGACAGGTGTAGGATTTATTCTAGAGTGGAGAAAATGGCAGGGTGAGTCAGACAATGGGCAGGGTGCAGTTTTAGCTGCAATGAGTTGCAGGAGGAGTTATTTTGGGGTTAGCCCAAAATATTCTAAATTGGCAAATGGGCGGTGCTAATTGGCAAATGGGTGGTACTAATTTGTAAATGGGCGGTGCTAAAAAGGGCAGGGCAGCGCCATTCCACTCTAGAAAAAACCTCACATGTGTGTCCTTGTCAGGATTAATCCTTTCCCTCATACAGATTTAGGTTAATATACTATAATACCTCCATACAAACTACAGCCATTTAACTCTTTCCCTCATAGAGATTTAGGTTAATACTATTATATCTCCATACAAACTACAGCCATTTAGCTATCATGCAGTGGATAAGTAGTCGCCATATTTAGCGAGTGTATATTTATCTTCGCTACCGGTTGCCCATATGAGCCACGACTCCTGAAGAGATTAGTTATTTTAGATTTTGAAGGATAGTGCATGATACAGACAGAGACGCATTCCAGAGTCTTCTCTGGTTCTTTTACGTGCACGGTGTAAAGCACCGACACGAGACCTCGATTTAACGTCCCATCTGAAAGACTGTTAATTTTAGACGGGGGATCGAACCTGTGATCCCTGGATTACCAGTCCAGCATGTTACCACTGGACTACATATCCGTCTGCGAGGACACCATAAAAAGTCATACTTTAAATGAAACAATTTTAAAATCATATCAGAGACCCCCGATATTTACCCGGCAGCAACAATTTGCAAACAAATTAGTTTGCAATATTGAATTGGTTCAATCAGTAATATAGATTAACATGTTTATAAATTAAGCAATACAATTAAAACACTACCTACCTTAGAACCTACTGTAATTATCCAATTTCATGGCAAGTGTAAATTAACACCTGTCGTGGTTGCGATCACAACATGGTTTATTCACACCTCCTCGGGCGATTTAATTTGTATTGTAAATTTGTAAGGTTTTATGATATATTGAAAAGAAAACAACGACGACGTATCTGATTATATGACAGTTTATTTAAATTTTGCAAATATATATTTTTTTCCCTTCCGGATATTTGAATACTGTAATAGTATTCGAATATTCGGACGTTCGAACGAATATTCGTTGCCATCCCTAGTTATAATAGACACCTCTGATAGGCCACCTCTGATAGACCACATCTGATAGACAACCTCTGATAGGCCACCTCTGATAGACAACCTCTGATAGGCCACCTCTGATGGACCACCTCTGATATACCACCTCTGATAGACAACCTCTGATAGGCCACCTCTGATAGACAACCTCTGATAGACAACCTCTGATAGACCACCTCTGATGGGCCACCTCTGATGGACCACCTCTGATAGACTACCTCTGATAGACCACCTCTGATAGACCACCTCTGAATAAAGACCTGTCTCTAAAGACCTTCAATATGATCCCCCATCAAGTCATTATCCATGCATTAAGACCACATGTTTCTGTTGACCTCGATTTGATATCCCATCAAATCATTATCCATGTAGTCAAACCTGTCTTAAGCAGCCAGCCAAAGGAATCAAGAATGTGGCTGCTTAGCACATGTGGCTGCTTAATATGGGGCAAATGTATAGTAAAATAACATATTGGGAATCTGGAAACTGGCTGAAACAGGTTGGCTGCTCAATATAGGTGACCATTAACACAGGTTTGACTGTATATTAACCTCTATATAAAGAACTCCTGAGAACAAAGACCATCTGTTGCCCCTTCCCATGGATGGTCTTTATCGACAGGTTTGAGGGTAGATAATACAATAGCGAGCAATGCAGTTTACCAATATGGCCGAGTGGTTACAGTCGTTGAATTCAAATCAAATCACTTACCACGATGTAGGTACGAATCCCACTGCTTGTGGAAGGTCAGTGGTTCTATCCGGGTTCCCGTTTGGGTGCCTCTCTCCTCCCTTCCTAGTTCCATTCTTTCACCTCCCTTCCTAGCTCCGTTCATTCACCTCTCTTCCTAGCTCCGTTCTCTCGCCTCTCTTCCTAGCTCCAATCTCTCACCGCTTCCTAGTTCCATTCTCCCACCTCTTCCTAGCTCCATTCTCTCACCTCTTCCTAGTTCCATTCTCTCACCTCTTCCTAGTTCCATTCTCTCACCTCTTCCTAGCTCCATTCTCTCACCTCTCTTCCTAGCTCCTCCTAGCTCCGTTTTATCGCCTCTTCCTAGCTCCGTTCTCTCGCCTCTCTTCCTAGCTCTGTTCTCTCGCCTCTCTTCCTAGCTCCATTCTCTCACCTCTCATCCTAGCTCCTCCTAGCTCCGTTCTCTCGCCTCTTCCTAGCTCCGTTCTTTCACCTCTCTTCCTAGTTGCTCCGTTTCTCCATATTGAATCATAATAGCAATAAAACATAATGTACGTAAATCACATTTAGAATGTTTTATAAAAAGTGCAGGTATAACTAGTTGGACATTTATATACAGTGCAATTTCAGTTTTGTGAACAGGAATATTCCATTTTCTTTCAGATGATTCTAGGAAAAGTTTGGATCTTCCGGAAATGAGGGGTATGTACGTAAAAGTGTTGATGGTTTCCCAGACAATGAGTGAATAGTGAGAATTGTGTACGTTTTAGGTCTATTTATCGTCGCTACCGGTTACTCATATGAGCGACGCCTCCTGAAGAGATTAGTCATTTTAGATATTCGGAGGATAGTGCAATGATACAGACAGAGACCCATTCCAGAATATCCTCTGGTTCTTTTATGTGCACGGTGTAAAGCACTGACACGAGACCTCGGTTTCAATTCTCATCTGTTAATTTAATTTAAGACTGTTAATTTTATTAGGGTCAGACGGGGGATCAAACCTGTGACCCCTGGATTACTACAAATTAGGTGTTTATTATGATATCTATAGCTCTATATTTATGTATTTTACACCATAAAACACAGTTTGTGTACAGTCAAACCTGTGTTACCCATCACCTCTATTTAATATACAGTCAAACTGGTGTTGGTGGTCATCTATTATACATTCAAACTTGTGTCGGTGGTCATCTTTATTGTATAGTCAAACTTGTGTCGGTGGTCACCTTTATTGTGTAGTCAAACTGGTGTCGGTGGTCACCTTTATTGTATAGTCAAACTGGTGTCGGTGGTCACCTTTATTGTATAGTCAAACTGGTGTCGGTGGTCACCTTTATTGTATAGTCAAACTGGTGTTGGTGGTCACCTTTATTATACAGTCAAACTGGTGTCATGTTCACCGTTATTATACAGTCATACCTGTGTTGGTGGCCACCTTTATTGTATTGTCAAACTGGTGTCGGTGGTCACCTTTATTGTATAGTCAAACCTGTGTCGGTGGTCACCTTTATTGCTTAGTCAAACTGGTGTCGGTGGTCACCTTTATTGCATAGTCAAACTGGTGTCGGTGGTCACCTTTATTGTGTAGTCAAACTGGTGTCGGTGGTCACCTTTATTGCATAGTCAAACTGGTGTCGGTGGTCACCTTTATTGTGTAGTCAAACTGGTGTTGGTGGTCACCTTTATTATACAGTCAAACTGGTGTCATGGTCACCTTTATTATACAGTCAAACCTGTGTTGGTGGTCACCTTTATTGCAGTCAAACCTGTGTTGGTGGCCACCTCTATTATACAGTCAAACCTGTGTTGGTGGCCACCTCTATAATACAGTTAAACCTGTGTTGGTGGTCACCTTTATTGCATAGTCAAACCTGTGTTGGTGGCCACCTCTATTATACAGTCAAACCTGTGTTGGTGGCCACCTCTATACAGAAGCATCCCTTGTCTAGTATTAGACAGATATGTGAGACCTGGGTTTATTGTCCCATTTGAACGACTGTTATTATGGTAGGATGGGGGGATTGAACCGGCTAACC
The DNA here is from genome assembly GCA_014843695.1 of Archivesica marissinica. Lineage (NCBI taxonomy): Eukaryota > Metazoa > Mollusca > Bivalvia > Venerida > Vesicomyidae > Archivesica > Archivesica marissinica. Next base: position 56,999,276 of record CM026401.1, read on the forward strand.
CTGGAGGCACAGTGCAATGTGTTAGCCACTAGACCAGTCGGTAGGTTGGGGGGATCAAACCTGCTGACCCTGGATGTGCAGTGCAATATGTTAGCTACTAGAACAGTGGGTATGTTGGGGGGATCAAACCTGCTAACCCTGGATGTGCAGTGCAATGTGTTAGCCACAAGACCAGTGGGTATGTTGGGGGGATCAAACCTGCTAACCCTGGATGTGCAGTGCAATGTGTTAGCCACTAGACCAGTGGGTAGGTTGGGGGATCAAACCTGCTATGCCTGGATGTGCAGTGCAATGTGTTAGCCACTAGACCAGTGGGTAGGTTGGGGGATCAAACCTGCTATGACTGGATGTGCAGTGCAATGTGTTAGCCACTAGACCAGTGGGTAGGTTGGGGGATCAAACCTGCTGACCCTGGATGTGCAATGCAATGTGTTAGCCACTAGACCAGTGGGTAGGTTGGGGATCAAATCTGCTATGCCTGGATGTGCAATGCAATGTGTTAGCCACTAGACCAGTGGGTAGGTTGGGGGATCAAACCTGCTATGCCTGGATGTGTAGTGCAATGTGTTAGCCACTAGACCAGTGGGTAGGTTGGGGGATCAAACCTGCTATGCCTGGATGTGCAATGCAATGTGTTAGCCACTAGACCAGTGGGTAGGTTGGGGGATCAAACCTGCTATGCCTGGATGTGCAATGCAATGTGTTAGCCACTAGACCAGTGATCAATTGAGTATTGACTCAGATGACAAACAAACGGCAATTCAGGAGCATGGATGACCATTATATGAAATCATACTTTCAATCGACAAAAACATTGTTTATTGATTCAATGTAAATGTTCGAATGTATTCGGAAGGATTTGTAGTAGCAATGCATTTATGCGTGAACAAATGCATTTTATTTGCTTTTTGTGATGTAATGTCGTTTTAAGTTATACTATTTTGTGATGTAATGTCGTTTTAAGTTAAACTATTTTGCGATGTAATGTCGCTTTAAGTTATACTATTTTGTGATGTAATGTCGCTTTAAGTTATACTATTTGTTCTAACCAATTTCTTTCCAATCTTTAGCTCCTCCCAGATTGCCAACACATCGGCCAATCATAACAGACTTAGGCGAAGAGACTCTGAGATTGGCATGGCGACCAGTAGAGACATACCAGGCTAAGAGAACGCCCCCCCTGTCTCTTACAGACTAGAAGCTAAGGAACTTCCAGGTTATGTTATTTCATGTTTTCCAACGTTATTTTATGTTTTCTGTCAAGAGGATACTGGGTAGTGTGGGGCGCTAGTGCACTACATGCTACCTTTTGTAATACATCTATAGCACCCAAACCATATTAGCATCGTGATATAAACAAGTTCGTCTGTACGGTGATAATATCATAATTATACTGACAACTTATTATCAAAAATAACAGTATTTGTGAGTATTTTTATCATTTATTTCACACAACACACATACAAGAAGGACATGTAATTGTTTTATACACATTTATTTTAGCAAGTTCTTACAACTTATATTAATCACTATCGAGACCTCATACTGGTGGAATCCATCACAACGAAGTGAGAGAGGAGGCAATGTGGGATTTAAATGCCTTTTAAGGGCACAGTCGTAATGGCTCCAGCGGGGCTCAAACTCTGGGCCTTTCGCGAATGCATACCACTAATTGGACTTATAATTAATGGATAGGGTAACTATATAGAGCTTCTGTGCAATCACTGAAGATAATTTTGACTTTGGTTTGTTTTGGTCGCGAAATTAGGTGATACAATCTATCTTGAAAAATCTTTTAGAAGCCCTGCATAGTTACCCATGTATAAAATATTGACAAACTGTTCGTTTCTTAATATAGTCGATACGATGCTCAATAAATAATCAATTATTCTAGAAATTCATTAATTAACCATAACTTTTCAAATACAAGTTTCTATTTCACCGTAGTTAGTCCAATATTTAAATTAATAAAAATGATCATGGTGACAGTGCGTGTTGTTTTTTCAAATTATTTATTTTGGGTCAATATCTAGTACATTTAGAAGCCATAGCCCCTTAATACAATAAATTACACATTTAGGCTTATCTGCACTTGGACTCCATATTGACCATATAAGCAACACAAATTGTCATATTCGATAGGGTAATTAACTCGGTATAGATTCTCACCAACTTATCAGATTGGATCATGTTCTTCAACCTATATCAACAAGCTAGTATATCACAACATATATCAACATGCTGGTAGATCACAACATATATCAACATGCTGGTTTATCACAACATATATCAACATGCTGGTAGATCACAACATATATCAACATGCTGGTTTATCACAACATATATCAACATGCTGGTAGATCACAACACATATCAACATGCTGGTAGATCACAACACATATCAACATGCTGGTAGATCACAACACATATCAACATGCTGGTTTATCACAACACATATCAACATGCTGGTTTATCACTACATATATCAACAAGCTGGTTTATCACAACATATATCAACATGCTGGTAGATCACAACACATATCAACATGCTGGTAGATCACAACACATATCAACATGCTGGTAGATCACAACACATATCAACATGCTGGTTTATCACAACACATATCAACATGCTGGTTTATCACAACATATATCAACATGCTGGTTTATCACAACATATATCAACAAGCTGGTTTATCACAACACATATCAACATGCTGGTTTATCACAACATATATCAACAAACTGGTTTATCACAACATATATCAACATGCTGGTTTAACACAAGATATATAAACATGCTGGTATATCATAACATATATCAACATGCTGGTTTAATGTGTTGATATATCTTGTGTTAATATATATGAACATATATCAATATACTGGTAGATCACAACATATATCAATATACTGGTAGATCACAACATATATCAATATACTGGTAGATCACAACATATATCAATATACTGGTAGATCACAACATATATCAATATACTGGTAGATCACAACATATATCAATATACTGGTAGATCACAACATATATTAAACACACGTTAAGACGAGGCATAACCCTGTCCCCCTTAGAAGCGCCTCTCGACGCCAGTGCCTATTGACATAGATCGACACATTAGTAGTCAAACAAGCTATAATAAAGACAACATAGTGTATACAACACTTAATAATTCCTAGTAACCTCTATGAAGGTAGACTAGGCAAGTTCACAGCTTATCCATAGCTTATGATTGGTAAATTACAGCCAAATGTATGAAATAAAACTACATATCTATGGGGGAAAGGCTTAAGCCATTACCTAATAGTAGACATGCCTTTAGCAATATGACAAACACAGATATTTATACTTATTTTCTCACCAACAAAACATCTAAACCGTATATATACGTTTACTGGGAAAACACATTCTCAGTACACGTTCATTGGATCCGTTTTTACATAATGCTTCAAAATAGCATAGATAATAGATACAAACAATATAAGTACTAACTTATTTTACCAAATAGGCACCGCTTTTCCCAAAATTCGCTCCATCTAAATTTCATACGGTTTGTCGCGCTGATTATTGTACGCGCGGACAAAATTCGCCTCGGGTAGCGAATTGTGTACGAGCGTTCAAGCGATAATTAACTAGTTTATGTAATATGTCATAGGACATGACGTCATTTCCACCATTTACTCACGAGGCGAAATTTTTAATTGTCAATAATTGAGCAAACAATCAAAATGAAATTCAATTTTTAGAAGTCTATGAAAAGTTAACAGAGTTGGTGAGGATTCATCCGTGTTTATACGACGCATCACTACCAGACTACAAAGACCATAATCATCAAAAAACATATGGAAAGCTATCACCAAAGATCTGTGTTGTCTTTTATTTAACTGTTTCTGCTTAACCCGTTCCTTCATAGAGACTTAGGTTAATATACTATTATATCTGCATACAAACGACAGCCATTTATCTATCATGCAGTGGATAAGTATTCACCATATATATCCCACCTCCATAGATATTACTGGGACTACATAGAGATTTAGGTTAATATACTATTATATCTGCATACAAACGACAGCCATTTATCTATCATGCAGTCGATAAGTTGTCGCCATATCTATCCCACCTCCATAAATATTACTGGGACTACATGAGATTTTGACCTTTATTATTAACATTGGTTTGGTTACTACATAGTAGGGATGGCAACGGATAGCGATTTCGGTATTCGGTCAGTAAGATATTCGAATATCATTTTGTGAAAAACTCAAAATATCTCAAACACATAAATTTTCACAATTAATCTACTTTCTGTTTTATGGCCTACATCATATCTTCTTCCTGTAAATTTGGCGTCGACTCAATCAGTTATTATTATCGTCTACTGTACACGCTACCATTCCCGATGAGAATTAAGTTAGTACACCAAATTAATACCTATGCTACTATATATAATAAATGAAACATTCTATATAAGAACATGCTAAACTTTATTCAAATTCAATTACTTGGAAACATTTCAATGTGTACTAAATTTCATACATACAATATATATGTCCATAAATGTCAACGGGTAGTACCGTACGATCTCACCATGCGTGCACATTAAAACTCAATGTCACAACCTTTTTGAACGTTGTTCTTGTTCAAAAAAATAATGTTGTTAACAAAAGAATTGGATAATCTGTCCCTTAGCTTGTTGATAAGTAGACCAGTTGCGTAGAAGATGCGTTTGGATGGGACTGACGTTGCTGGCACTGACAGTAGTCTATGGGCGACGTGAGCGACAGTGGGGAATTTCAGTTCATTTTTCCGCCACCACTCAAGGGGTTTCACATGGGGAACCATTTTCTCGAGCAGATAGCTCTTTAACTGATCAGACTGTTCCTTTTCGTTTGTCTCAAACACTAGAAAGTTCAATTTCCTACGCTTAGGCGTAGGCTCACAGTCAAGACTAGTATCACGTGAAGACAGTTTCAGTAGTACGTCCTCCACGTATTCTTCCAGTGTTTCCTCAGAGATCTGACGTTATTCATTGGTGAGAAACGGGAGACGTTTGTAGCGCGGATCTAGTAGAGACGCTAGCATATGTGGCGTCTTGGCGGCATCAAGCGACGACGGCTGAAATTGTCGCACAAGTTCACCACTGATGACCTTCTTCACTTTCACTATCAGACCACTATCAGCACTATCAATACTCGGGCAGTCATTCAGAAGCCCATGCACTATTGGAAATATTTCCGAACAACACACATCCATTTCGGAGCACATGTATGTGGTGACGTCTGTCCTAAATTAAGCATTAACATTTAATTACGACACCATCTGTTTGTTTTTACGTTTATTTATCGTCGCTACCGGTTGCCCATATGTACGACGCCTCCTGAAGAGATTAGTCATTTTAGATGTTGGAGGATAACTTTGTAAGGTTTTATGATATATTGAAAAGAAAACAACGACGACGTATCTGATTATATGACAGTTTATTTAAATTTTGCAAATATATATTTTTTTCCTTCCGGATATTTGAATACTGTAATAGTATTCGAATATTCGGACGTTCGAACGAATATTCGTTGCCATCCCTAGTTATAATAGACACCTCTGATAGGCCACCTCTGATAGACCACCTTTGATAGACCACCTCTGATAGGCCACCTCTGATAGACAACCTCTGATAGACAATCTCTGATAGGCCACCTCTGATAGGCCACCTCTGATATACCACCTCTGATAGACCACCTCTGATAGGCCACCTCTGATAGGCAACCTCTGATAGGCCACCTCTGATAGGCCACCTCTGATAGACCACCTCTGAATAAAGACATGTCTCTAAAGACCTTCAATATGATACCCCCATCAAGTCAGTATCCATGCATTAAGACCACCTGTTTCTATTGACCTCAATTTTGATATCCCATCAAATCATTATCCATGAAAAGTCAAAGCTGTCTTAAGCAGCCAGCCAAAGGAATCAAGAAAGTGGCTCTTAATAGAGGGCAAATGTATAGTAAAATAACATATTGGGAATCTGGAAACTGGCTGAAACAGGTTGGCGGCTCAATTATGGTGACCATTAACACAGGTTTGACTGTATAATAACCTCTATATAATGAACTCCTGAGAACAAAGACCATTTGTTGCCCTTCCCATGGATGGTCTTTATCGACAGGTTTGAGGGTAAATAATACAATAGCGAGCAATACAGTTTACCAATATGGCTGAGTGGTTACAGTCGCTGAATTCAAATCACCTACCCCCTCACCGATGTAGGTACGAATCCCACTGACGTGACAAACTCTTTCATGTAGGGAACATATCTAGCTTGCTTGTGGAAGGTCAGTGGTTCTATCCGGGTTCCCGTTTGGGTGCCTCTCTCGCCTCCCTTCCTAGCTCCATTCTCTCGCCTCCCTTCCTAGCTCCATTCTCTCGCCTCCCTTCCTATCTCCATTCTCTCGCCTCCCTTCCTAGCTCCGTTCAACGCCTCCCTTCCTAGCTCCATTCTATCACCTCCCTTCCTAGCTCCGTTCATTCACCTCTCTTCCTAGCTCCGTTCTCTCGCCTCTCTTCCTAGCTCCATTATCTCACCTCTTCCTAGTTCCATTCTCTCACCTCTTCCTAGCTCCATTCTCTCACCTCTCTTCCTAGCTCCTCCTAGCTCCGTTCTCTCGCCTCTTCCTAGCTCCGTTCTCTCGCCTCTCTTCCTAGCTCTGTTCTCTCGCCTCTCTTCCTAGCTCCATTCTCTCACCTCTCATCCTAGCTCCTCCTAGCTCCGTTCTTTCACCTCTTCCTAGCTCCGTTCTTTCACCTCTCTTCCTAGTTGCTCCGTTTCTCCATATTGAATCATAATAGCAATAAAAAATAATGTACGTAAATCACATTTAGAATGTTTTATAAGAAGTGCAGGCATAACTAGTTGGACATTCATATACAGTGCAATTTCAGTTTTGTGAACAGGACTATTCCATTTTCTTTCAGATGATTCTAGTATAAGTTTGGATCTTCCGGAAATGAGGGGTACGTACGTAAAAGTGTTTATGGTTTCCCAGACTTTATGACAATGAGTGAATAGTGAGAATTGTGTGTGTTTTAGGTCTATTTATCATCGCTACCGGTTACCCATATGAGCGACGCCTCCTGAAGAGATTAGTCATTTTAGATATTCGAAGGATAGTGCAATGATACAGACAGAGACCCATTTTATGTGCACGATGTAAAGCACCGACACGAGACCTCGGTTTCAATTCCCATCTGTAAATTTAATTTAAGACTGTTAATTATATTATGGTCAGACGGGGGATCAAACCTGTGACCCCTGGATTACTACAAATTAGGTGTTTATTATTATATCTATAGCTCTATATTTATGTATTTTACACCATAAAACACAGTTTGTGTACAGTCAAACCTGTGTTACCCATCACCTCTATTTAATATACAGTCAAACTGGTGTTGGTGGCCACCTTTATTGTATAGTCAAACTGGTGTCGGTGGTCACCTTTATTGTATAGTCAAACTGGTGTCGGTGTTCACCTTTATTGTATAGTCAAACTGGTGTCGGTGGTCACCTTTATTGTATAGTCAAACTGGTGACGGTGGTCTCCTTTATTGTATTGTCAAACTGGTGTCGGTGGTCACCTTTATTGTATAGTCAAACTGGTGTCGGTGGTCACCTTTATTGTATAGTCAAACTGGTGTCGGTGGTCACCTTTATTGTATAGTCAAACTGGTGTCGGTGGTCACCTTTATTGTATAGTCAAACTGGTGTCGGTGGTCTCCTTTATTGTATTGTCAAACTGGTGTCGGTGGTCTCCTTTATTGTATTGTCAAACTGGTGTCGGTGGTCACCTTTATTGTATAGTCAAACTGGTGTCGGTGGTCACCTTTATTGTATTGTCAAACTGGTGTCGGTGGTCACCTTTATTGTATAGTCAAACTGGTGTCGGTGGTCACCTTTATTGTATAGTCAAACTGGTGTTGGTGGTCACCGTTATTGTATAGTCAAACTTATGTTGGTGGCCACCTTTATTGTATAGTCAAACTGGTGTCGGTGGTCACCTTTATTGTATAGTCAAACTGGTGTCGGTGGTCACCTTTATTGCATAGTCAAACTGGTGTCGGTGGTCACCTTTATTGTATAGTCAAACTGGTGTCGGTGGTCACCTTTATTGTATAGTCAAACTTGTGTTGGTGGCCACCTTTATTGTATAGTCAAACTGGTGTCGGTGGTCACCTTTATTGCATAGTCAAACTGGTGTTGGTGGCCACCTCTATTATACAGTCAAACCTGTGTTGGTGGCCACCTTTATTGTATAGTCAAACTGGTGTCGGTGGTCACCTTTATTGTATAGTCAAACTGGTGTCGGTGGTCACCTTTATTGTATAGTCAAACTGGTGTCGGTGGTCTCCTTTATTGTGTAGTCAAACTGGTGTCGGTGGTCACCTTTAGTGTTTAGTCAAACTGGTGTCGGTGGTCACCTTTATTGTATAGTCAAACTTGTGTTGGTGGCCACCTTTATTGTATAGTCAAACTGGTGTCGGTGCTCACCTTTATTGCATAGTCAAACTGGTGTTGGTGGCCACCTCTATTATACAGTCAAACCTGTGTTGGTGGCCACCTTTATTGTATAGTCATACTGGTGTCGGTGGTCACCTTTATTGTATAGTCAAACTTGTGTTGGTGGCCACCTTTATTGTATAGTCAAACTGGTGTCGGTGGTCACCTTTATTGCATAGTCAAACTGGTGTTGGTGGCCACCTCTATTATACAGTCAAACCTGTGTTGGTGGCCACCTTTATTGTGTAGTCAAACTGGTGTCGGTGGTCACCTTTATTGTACAGTCAAACTGGTGTCGGTGGTCACCTTTATTATACAGTCAAACTGGTGTCGGTGGTCACCTTTATTGCAGTCAAACCTGTGTTGGTGGCCACCTCTATTATACAGTCAAACCTGTGTTGGTGGCCACCTCTATACAGAATGTGGAATTTAAATGCCTTGCCTAAGGGCACAATCGTAACGGCTCCAGTGGGGCTCGAACTCCGGACCTTTCGCACCCGAAGCGAACGCGCATCCACTGCGCTATCACGACTTCCGTCAAACTGGTGTCGGTGGTCACCTTTATTGTATAGTCAAACTGGTGTCGGTGGTCACCTTTATTGTATAGTCAAACTGGTGTCGGTAGTCACCTTTATTGTATAGTCAAACTGGTGTCGGTGGTCACCTTTATTGTGTAGTCAAACTGGTGTTGGTGGTCACCTTTATTATACAGTCAAACTGGTGTTGGTGGTCACCTTTATTATACAGTCAAACCTGTGTTGGTGACCACCTTTATTGCAGTCAAACCTGTGTTGGTGGCCACCTCTATTACACAGTCAAACCTGTGTTGGTGGCCACCTCTATACAGAAAAATCCCTTGTCTAGTATTAGACAGATATGTGAGACCTGGGTTTATTGTCCCATTTGAACGACTGTTATTATGGTAGGATGGGGGATTGAACCGGCTAACCCTGGATGCACAGTGCAATGTGTTAGCTACTAGACCAGTGGGTAGGTTGGGGGATCAAACCTGCTATGCCTTGATGTGTAGTGCAATGTGTTAGCCACTATACCAGTGATCAATTGAGTATTGACTCCGATGACAAACAAACGTCAATTCAGGAGCATGGATGACCATTATATGAAATCATACTTTCAATCGACAGAAACATTGTTTATTGATTCAATGTTAATGTTCGAATGTATTCGGAAGAATTTGTAGTAGCAATGCATTTATACGTGAAAAACTGCATTTTATTTGCTTTTTGTGATGTAATGTCGTTTTAAGTTATACTATTTCGTGATGTAATGTCGCTTTAAGTTATACTATTTTGTGATGTAATGTCGCTTTAAGTTATACTATTTTGCGATGTAATGTCGCTTTAAGTTATACTATTTTGTGATGTAATGTCGCTTTAAGTTATACTATTTTGTGATGTAATGTCGCTTTAAGTTATACTATTTTGTGATCTAATGTCGCTTTAAGTTATATTATTTGTTCTAACCAATTTCTTTCCAATCTTTAGCTCCTCCCAGATTGCCAACACATCGGCCAATCATAACAGGCCTAGGCAAAGAGACTCTGAGATTGGCATGGCGACCAGTAGAGACATACCAGGCTAAGAGAACGCCCCCTGTCTCTTACAGACTAGAAGCTAAGGAACGTCCAGGTTAGATGTTATTTTATGTTTTCCAACGTTATTTCATGTTTTCCAACGTTATTTTATGCTTTCTGTCAAGAGGATACTGGGTAGTGTGGGACGCTAGTGCGCTACATGCTACCTTTCATATAATTGTAATACATTTATAGCACCCAAACCATATTAGCATCGTGATATAAAACAAGTTCGTCTGTACGGTGACAATAAGTTGTCAGTATAATTATGATATTATCAAAAATAACAGTATTTGTGAGTATTTTTATCATTTATTTCACACAACACACATACAAGAAGGACATGTAATTGTTTTATACACATTTATTTTAGCAAGTTCTTACAACTTATATTAATCACTCTCGAGACCTCATACTGGTGGAATCCATCACCACAAAGGGAGAGAGGAGGCAATGTGGGATTTAAATGGCTTTAAGGGCACAATTGTAATGGCTCCAGCGGGGCTCAAACTCCGGGCGTTTCGCGAATGCATACCACTAATGGGACTTAATGGATAAGGTAACTATATAGAGCTTCTATGCAGAAGGTGTGCACTCACTGAAGATAAGTTTGACTTTGGTTTGTTTTGGTCGCGAAATTAGGTGACACATGTTTTGGGGGGCAAAACATTTATCATAGATACAATCTATCTTGACAAAAACTGTTAGAAGACCTGTTCGTTTCTTAATATAGTCGATACGATCACAACATATATCAACATGCTGTGATGATATGTTAAAGTGGTAGGATAATATAGCATCTCATTTAATGTTATTAAACTCCGGACCTTTCGCACCTGAAGCGAATGCGTGACTGCACTATCATGATTTCCACTACTTTTGCAGTTTTGTTTTCAGAGCTTGTGTACCGGTAGGTCCAGGTTTACAAGGCCTATTGGCAGCTACGCGCCTGAACTTAGAATAACATAATATGGATATAACGAGGTGTTCAAAAATGTAAATCATTCACTTATTATGCAGGTAAAGACTGGATGCCGCTGTCAACCCGTCTTCGTGATACAACCGAGCTTCCACATGATAGAGATTACATGATCAGGGTTAGGGCAGAGCATGATTTCGGAGTTAGTGAGCCTACTGAAGCATTATGGTTGCTCACAAATGCAACACGGGTTCGATCCTTAGACCGGGAAGTTTGCGAGATGGTACGGTGGTCGCCAGATCGGACACGTGGGTTTTCTCCGGGTACTCCGGTTTCCTCCCACATGAATATTTGTTGTTAAAACTTGTTTCGCAATCGTTAAATCTAGCCAGGTGTATAATGTTGTACACTGTCTGTTTGAGATTTAGTGTTGAAAAATTAAAACTTTAAATAACATTTTTGTTTGTTTGTATGTATTGTTGTACCATCAGGAAATAAGTTCATGAACACCAGCCTTTCACTGCGGAAAATGGTTCCACATACGCGAGTTTATCCGAGTATATGGGTTCACATGTGTATCTTGACCGGGTACTTAGAAGCCCTGCATAGTTACCCATGTATACACTATTGACATAAACTGTTTGTTTCTTGATATAGTCGATACGATGCTCAATAAATAATTAATTCTTCTAGAAATTCATTAATTAACCATAACTTTTCAAATACAAGTTTCTATTTCTAAACACCGTATTTAGTCCAATATTTAAATTAATAAAAATATCTAGTACATTTAGAAGGCATAGCCCCTTAATACAATAAATTACACATTTTTCGCTTATCTGCACTTGGACTCCATATTGACCATATAAGCAACACAAATTGTCATATTCGATAGGGTAATTAACTCAGTATAGATTCTCACCAACTTATCAGATTGGATCATGTTCTTCAACATATATCAACAAGCTGGTTTAACACAAGATATATCAACATGCTGGTTTAACACAATGTTCTTCAACCTATATCAACACATTGGTATATCACAACATATATCAACATGCTGGTAGATCACTACATATATCAACATGCTAGTAGATCACTACATATATCAACATTCTGGTAGATCACAACATATATCAACATGCTGGTAGATCACTACTAACACTACTAAGATTAGAGTGTTATGCAACCAGACGCATTCTCAATGTGCCAGGTGAACGTATACAAAAGAAACTAAATTTACATAATTTATATGGTTTCACATTCACACCGTACGTATATAAAGCTAAAAACTATATGCTAATGGCGTATGATGTTACACTTGACATAAAGTAAAATGCACTTGGGATAATTAAGTCTATGTACATAGCATAAATCTGATACGCTCGTTTCTCACCAATGCAACACATCTGGAGCAAGTTAAGTTAACAGGCTGCATTTACTTCAAACCTTTGTACCTTTGAATAAGATGCGGAGAAGCCCATGGTTGAAAGGCTATCTATCAAGAACCGTGACCTGTACAAATGGTGCATTTGCGCCGCGAGACCAAACTGTAATGGTGCTATAACAGCCCTTGGACGCACTGCTTGAATGACTGCTTGTCCAATACCAGCAACCTTACTTGGCGTATCCTTCCCAACAAACAGGTGCTGCAGCAAGTATCGCAAGCTTGCTGGGACATAGTCCAATGCTGCCGCAAGGGTTAGTTCTGCCTGCGTTGGATATGTATCCTCATGTGGCGCAACTGTTGTCTTTATGTCACTTTTTATTAGTTTCGCGGCAGTCTGAAGAATTGCCCGTTTTTGTGCTTCCTCGTCATCTTCTCGTGGCGAGTTGTAATGATTACGAAGTATCTGACAGGTTGTTTCCCTGAAGGTCACAATGTTTTCCACTCCCTTGCCCTCTGCCACTCTCCATATCGTTTCAGAAGCTTTTCCTTCAAGTACTGGTTGCCATAGGCCTTAGATAGATTTGCTATCGCCTAGGTATTGTTCCATTTTAGCCACAAGGTCTGGTATTGTCAACTGTTCCTCGTCGTTTTCCTCGATGAAAGAGCTCACCATTTCAAAAGCCTCATTCTGGTCACAGTCCTGAGGCCTTCCCATATTTGGTCTTTTGTTCGAGTGTGCTAATCTGAACCGTTGTGGAATTTCTCGCATCGTGCGAAAATTGATGCTGCACGACTGGTGATACACAGCTGCATGAAGGTCACAGCCGAAATATTCGATGCGGCCTTGAACAGCAATGGCCCATTCATCAATCCGTGTTTTACAATGAACTAATATTGTTTCGGCAAATGCGTCTGTCTTAACATTATAACTGGCCGTTTCTGCATGACCTCGCTTTGGGCCTTCTAAATTCACTTCGGTGCCACAGAAAAGGCAATGTTTTTTACTGTCATATGGTCCCAAGGAAATACGAGCACTCCTCTTCATCAAGCGACCTGACTCTGTCCGTTCTTGCTTGCTTAAAGCAATGGCCTCCTTGTTGATGTGGTTCGCCCGACATGTTTTGTGCACACTTGTCCCAGCCTCGACACCTCTTTCGGCACTAGCATGGTTGATGCCTTCAGCTCCTTTCTGGCGAACCACCACTGTTTCCTCCCCATCCAGTCCTCTTTGGCATATAGGGCAGGTCTCTTCACCAGAGTTCATTTTCTATCCCTGGAAATATAAATGTTAGGTATATGAGAAGCATGCCATCAGTTGGACTACAGATTGAATCTCACTATACATCATTTTCTACTCCTGAAACAAAAATTATGAAAATGAGGTTTGATAATGCTAAGCAAAACATGCCGTCGGTTGACCTACATGTGGATCCTCACAACATGGTCTACTCCTGAAAAATAATAATGGAAGTTAGTTCTATTGGAAACATGTCAACAACTGAAAATGCATATTGGTCATCATCAAACAAGGGCGCGCTTACGCTAAGCGGAACTTTTGTAGAAATCATTTTATTCCTTGACCCCAGAAATGTGGGCGTAGACGCTAAGATCATCGTTCTATGTGCCTTAATTACCGAGATAGAAGCAAAACCAGGTAATCGCCAACGGCCATCTTGAAATCCAAGATGGCTGCCTTACAAAACAGACATTAGGGCAGCCCATTAATTACTGAAACTGATGTTATTGTATTCCTTGACCCCAAAAATGTGGGTATAGGCACTGGAATCATCGTCCTATCTGGCTTAATTACTGAGATAATGATGATTCTAGGTTGATGGTGGCGGCCATCTTGAATTTCAAAATGGCCGCCACCAATCAAACCTATATGGTTAAATTTAACTTTCTTGAGCCCTTGGATAATTTGTTTGTGTCCAAAAATGTATTTCTGGCTGTTTAAAATGTATCTTCAGCACACATAATGTCCAAAAGGCTGATTTCTAGTACATTTTTATGTTTGGTGGCCATCTTGTTTATGATGTCATTTTAGGCACTTTCCCGTAGGTCAAATTTAGTAAACTTTTGATATGGTGTTTTCCACATCCTAAACTGCAAGAAACAACCAAAACACAAACATGCAATTTGTTTGGGGTCAGGTGGTATATTGACCCGCCTAATATAGTATCATTCCATGTCTATAGTGTATTAGATGACTTATACTATGTCATGTATTTCAGCTTGTGGAAAGACCACCTTTGTGAAGGACTTGCTACAGTATCATGCTTCTAGAATTCAGCCCAAGATTCAGAGAATAGTATGGTTATACAGAAGTTGGCAATCGCTCTATGACGTCATTATGGCTACAGTTTTACCCGCTGTAGAGTTTGTACAGGAAATTCCTGCGGATTGAGCGGATAATGATTTCTTTGATCCCAAAGTGAACACTTTCCTGGTGTTGGATGACCTAATGTCACTTTGTGGCAAAGATCAACGTATTACTGATCTGTTTACAGAAGGTTCCCATCATAGATCCCTTACAATCGTCTCAATCCAGCCGAATCTATATGCGAGCAAGAACCCAACGCAGAGAAGAAACTGTCATTATCTAGTTATATTTAACAACCCTATTGACAGACAGTCTATTATGAAACTGGCGAGACAAATGTACCCGGCACATTCGGAAAAGTTCATGAAAGCTTTTGAAAAATCTACTAAACAACAATACGGATATCTATAAGTGGATTTAAAACCATTTACTGCGGAGAGTGATAGACTGGTAGTCAATCAAACATGGACCAATCAGATTCAAGAACGTGAGCTAGAGAACAGTGCTATAAATTAAAGAATTGATCATCCGATAAATCATTCTTGTCTCGGACGCGGTAGTGTTCACATCGCAGAATCTAAGGAAACTTCTTAGGAATTATTTACTGAAAACATGCCAGACAACGTCTGTGATGACTGTGGACTGTTGTTCGACTCTGCACACGATGTCCAGAGACATGTGAAACGTGGGTGGTGTCCAGAGAACAATGAACCACCATTTAAGAAACAAAAACTGGAAGTTACTAATGAGAGTGACTCCGACAACAATGAAGATATAGAAGAAAATAAAGGTTATCAGAAGCTATGGGAAAAGGCGAAAGAGAGAGGCGAAGATAAACATGAATTGATTTATGGTCAATATGTATCAGCAGGCGAAACGGAAACAGATGCCAAGGACATGACAAAAGAACGTATGGAACATTATTATGAACGTTCCTTTATACAGCTGTATGAACAACTGTTGGATAATTACATTCTACCTCTAAGAAGCAGTGAAACACATAGAAAGGACATCGTTAAATTAATGGGAAACGGTTCAGAGGTTCTGAAATGAAGAAGAGGTCCGGCGTACAACGTACTTTGCACAGAATAAACCAGGAATAAAACCCGAGGCAGGCAGACGATTCAAATATGAAATGGGTGATCATGTTAGAATAACATATTTGAGAAATGTGCTTACTTGTGCATCTGATCAGACTTACTCAGGGGAAGTATTTGTTATTTCCAAACGTTATTATAGAGGAAATATTCCGGTGTACAGACTACAAGACTTACAACATGACGACATCAAGGGCACGTTCTACGAGAGTGAACTCCAGAAAATTGACTATGATCCTAATCAGGAGTTTAAAATAGAAAATATGTTGAGTACCATAGGCAACGGAAAAGACAAACAATACTTGGTTAAATGGAAATATTATCCAAACAGATTCAATTCCTTCGTCAAAGCCAGTGACCTACAATGATTGTACAAACTATTATATATCTACTGTGTTCTTATAATCTGTTTTGAATCACTATTGAACCTATGACATAGATCTGTACATATTATATGTATCGTATATTAGTTTTGTAAATACAATATTAACCTAGTATTGGTCTTGTTTTAATCATTAAAAGCATATTGTATGTAGGTGTATCCGTCTAGTATGCAGAGCTATTTTTCATACCCATACGTAATTATAACGACCCGTTTAGGATGGCATACTAGACGGAGAACTCCTACTGTATTTTAAACCAGTACTGAACTTACAGTACTTCAAACACCTACATGCAGTTGTATGAATCACTTTTTATCCGTATATATATAAAGTGTTTCACTTACCAATTGTACTAGTTGAAATTCGGTTATATACTGAGTCAAAAAAGAAACGATACCTGGTGTTTATGTGTCTATAATTTCAACATTTATTAAGAAAATTCTTTGAATATTCATAAGATGATAGTCCAACATGTTTGAAAGAGGAACTCGTACAGCATAATGAGCCTCCGAAACTGTCTGCTGCGTGATGACGTAATTCGTCGGACAGGGGTCTAATGGAGTTTTCACACAGATGTCAATACCGAGTATGGGCACCATTTGCGTCTCTCAGTGCAATGCACCGCCGTCGCATCGTACGGAAGAGTGTCTGAATCTCTTGCTGGTCAATATTTGTCCACTCCTGACGCAAAACATCCCTCAGTTGGTTTAACGTTACCGGCTGACGTCGTCTGACGCGGCGGTCTAACGTATCCCACAAATGTTCTATGGGTGACCAGTCTGGTGACAAAGCAGGCCACGGCAGGGTTTCAATATTGTTCTGCTCCAATAATGTGGTGGAAATCCGAGCAGTATGACACCTGGCGTTGTCCTGTTGGAACAGTGTGACGTTTCTGTTGGCGTTAAATAACGGCACAACAACTGGCGCAAGGATCTCATCACAGTACCGCTTGGCGTTTAGGTTCCCGTCCACCACTAACAGTTCAGTGCGACTGCCGAAGGTGATACCGCCCCACGCCATAACGCTTCCGCCCCCGAACAGATCGACCTGACGTACACATGCTTCGGCGTAACGTTCACCGCGTCTGCGATATACCCGCTCTCTGCCATCCGCTCGACGCAAACAGAACCGCGATTCATCGCTAAACATCACCGAATTCCACTGTAACCGAGTCCAGCGAGCACGTTCCGTCGTCCATTCCCACCGTACGTCACGGTGACGTCGTATCAGGATGGGTCCAACGTATGGCCGATAGGCACGAATGCCACGTTCACCGAGCCGGTTCCTGACTGTTTGTGCACTGATGCGATTGTTGGTCATCCCAGGAGTAACGGCAGCTGTGTGCGAAGCAGGTAGGAACCGGTCACGTAAATGTGACGTCCGAATGTGACGGTCCTGTTCACGCGTCGTCACACGTGGTCGACCAGATCTTGGACGGTCGTCCACCGATCCATGTGTTCGATAACGTCGAAGTAGACGTGTTATCGTGATCCGCGTAACCCCGAGTCGATTTGCGACGTCACGCTGACGTAAACCGCCGTCAATCATGCCAATGGCCCGCATTCTCTGATTGCGGTTTAGCCTAGGCATTTTGTTAGAGGTAACAATGGGTATGTAAGGTGTTTTTCCTCGATGATAATGCAATACCAGTACAATAAACCGGTTTTTCGATTTGTACATGTGTAGGAAGTTGTCTTTGTTGAGGAGCACGTGCAAATCGGAAATTCGGCGTTCCAGGATTATCGGGTGTTTATTTACCTGTGTTTATGGTTGGCTGACGTTGCAATAAGATACCCGGTACTGATACGTAATAATATATTAAACCTTTCTATGGGTTTATCCGTTTTACGTCATTTTTAGTTTGGTATCGTTTCTTTTTTGACTCTGAGTGTGTTCTCTGATCTGTAAGTGCATTATTTTCTGCTATTTTATACTGAGAGATTTATCTATTTGACATATAGGTAATGCTGCATAGATTTATTAATTACAGTTATATAGTTTCCCATATTTTGTTTGTACATGTCCATGGTCCATTTTTAAGGATTTATTTCATTTTAGTCTCATTTTGACAGCTGTGACGAAGGAAACGTTGTTTTCTTACCTCTCACAGAACTATGTATTTAACAATTTCAGATAGGAAAGAATATTTTCCTCAATTTTGAGTATACCTCTGGCTAGTATCGAACCTCAGACATTTCGTGTACAAGGCGGACACGCTAACCACTACACCACGAAGCTATCTAGTGTTGCTATATGAAATGTAAACTTATAAACAGATGCGCGATCAGGCGTTAAACTAAGTAGATACATTAACGGGATTAAAATACCTGTATAATGGGGATATGTAAAGAAGTGTTTTTATATCGAGGTTTATGCCAGGGGTTTATGTCACTGCAAATGTTGAATATTATAGATTTAAAACAGAGAGACACTAGTGTTATTTTATTTGAATATATTTCACCACAGACGATTTTAACACTGAACCAAACTGACAAGTTATAACCTGACTCAGATAACAGACATGATATGATGGTTTAAATTTGCCACACAGAATGGACTTCCGAAAATTCACTTCTTCGAAGTCACGCAGAATGGACTTCCGAAAATTCACTTCTTCGAAGTCACGTAGAATGGACTTCCGAAAATTCACTTCTCCGAAGCGTAACGTTTGTATAGTCAAACAACTAGGTCTGAACGATCAAAGATCAGACAGGTTCATTTCATACACAATAATAGGGTGGATAATATTTTAGTGTATTGGAAATTTGGTTTATATTATAAAAAATTACAACAGTCATGTATATACATCATACTTGGCTATGACAGTTAGACCTTAGTTTTAAGAACTAGTGGTATTGTGGAGTGTGGGTTCGATCCCTACTTTGGAAAAAAACATTTAATTATATTTATTTTATGCACGAAATAGTCGTGAAACATTTAAAATACACACGCTATGTGGCTATATAAGTGCATTTTTGCACATACCAGTCATATTCAGTACACAATGAGCAAGCAAACACGACATAATTATAGCTGTGATGCTAGAGAAATTGTTAAAAATGTACATGCATTTTGTACGAAGGAGAAGGAGTCTGGATTGCAGGTGGCGCTAAATCAAACCAAGCCATAGATTCGTGGCGCTAAATCAAACCAAGCCAAAGATTCATTTACTATTGACCTCACTTCTGACAGTGATGGGGACAGCGGCTCGGATACAGAGACAACCAGCGAAGGCGAAGACACTGATTGATACTGTGAAATGAACTGTAATTGTCATTACTTGAAATGAAATAAAGTTGAAAATTAAATTATGAGAAAAAAAATCAAAAAATGAGAAAAATACATACAATTCACTTTATATAAAATATAAATTTGAAAAAGAAAATAGCAATAATACACCCAGTGAGATTTGAACTCGCAACTACAAAATATATCACAAGATATTTTATCTGTATTCCTCCGTCGTTACCGTTTGGCCACGTATCATGTTCATTGATGTTGCGATGTTTATATTTTATTATACTAATGTTATTAATAATAAATGCCCCATGTTATACGAAAGCTTCCACCCCTCTGAAATGGATGTGGCCGATCTTTGATCGTTCAAAGTTGGAAGTTTATTTATATATGATATTTCAATATGTTGTGCAATATTTAATTCATGAGTCACACTTGCCGTCTGCAATACGGGTTAAGTATTATTATCTGCTGTCATGGCCTATAGAAGTACGCATAAAATATAAATTCTACCGACTAAAGAGTTATGTTAGCTATTAACCCGCTTATCTCACAGGGATTCGGCACGTTTGGGGGTACTAGTACGAACCCGTGTCCTAGTATGGAAATGTGACCTGCTATGGCCAATGTTTGTGGCAATTGTTTGCAAAGTATACATGCACGCAGCTTAAAGTTGTGTTTTATTTGAAGAACAATATAAAGACTCGGCATAGGCGTTATATTCGGATAGATGTGTACAAAATTGTTTCAGATAGGGCCATTTTACTGATCGATGCGAAATCTGTTGTTTTTGCAATACCTTTGATTATGTTTGCTGTGCAGACATACATGGCCATTATAATACAGTATTGCGCGCGAGATGTAGTCCTTTTAGAGATACATTTGCTCATTCGGATGCATCTCAATGGTATAAAAAGTGTTCATCACTGAATCATGGACGTCACACAGGGTCACGTCACACATACAGTAAGTGACGCACCATCACAATGAAGTCACATTGGAAAACAGAGAAGGATGTATTTGTTTAAAATGTTTTAATAAGATACTGTATTTTTTTCTTAATGGGATTCTAGCTGTTTATTTATGTACCTCATAGAAAATTCATTGCATTTACATTTTCATTGAGCATATGAGTGTTGAGAAGTTGCAGAATCTGGTATTCAATCTCCATCACCATAACCACGACCTTTACAGCCAGCTGTTAGTACACACTATTGGTGCAGGTGTGGACATTGCAATGAGATGGCGGCAGACTTGAACAAATAGTGTGGATGTCTGCCCAACAACTACATTTCAATGCGTAACGTAGGAATATAATTATTTCAGTCATATATAGAGTACCAGTCAAATATGACTGTGCCAGTGCAAGTCATAAATCTTTGAATGATATTTGCTTCACTTAAAGTGTTACAAATGGAAGTTGATTGTACAACGGCCAGGGGTACTGGACGTATGACCAGGGTACGAATTGACCGCGTAACTGTCTATGGCAGAGGTACAGGGGCGTAGCTATGCAACCGGCTGCCAATGACACAAACTATCAGTAAGACCATGTTCACCAAACTTGTATAACAATTGTCTAAATTATGCTAAAGCTAATCAAAGAATTGTAGGACATTCGCTAAACTCGCATGATTCATTAACATTCGTTATCAAAACCTAGTGTCATGTGGTAGCATGCCAACGCTATCTAGTTCGAGCCCCGCTGGAGCCATTACGATTGTGTCCTTATGCAAGGCATTTAAATTCCACGTTGCCTCTTCTCTCTCCCTCGTGGCGATAGATTCCATCAGGAATGAGGTCTCGAGAGTGATTAATATAAGTTGAAAGAACTTGTTTCGCAATCGAGCTAAAATAAATTTGTATAAACAACTCTATCTATGGAAGAGAACTACTACTTGAATATATCCTAGACAAGAGTAAACACTACTATTCAAACATGTTTTAAACAAGTGCGTTCTGCACGCATGCTACAAATAATACATCGGTCGGTATCATGTGCATAATACGTAATACGATATACGACTGATTGTATAATTTATTGTATACTTTATTGTCAATTGTGGTTTAAAGCGATAAAACTGCCCAAAAATGACAATGTGTGTGTGTTTTACGGATATTTAATCACAAATTATTATTCACTTGTTTATAAGTAACCTCATATATATAGTTGTGGCTGTCCGATTAGCGCAGTGGTTAATGTGCTCGCTTCTCACAAATACAACCCGAGTTCGATCATCCTCACACATGGAGGTATGTGAGATGGTACGGTGGTCACCAGATCAGACAGGTGGGTTTTCTCAGGGTACTCCGGTTTCCTCCGACACGAATGACCACAAATACTCTGTCATCCGCTCCAACAAGAGTGCTTAATATCATCCACTCCAACAAGAGTGATTAATATCATCCGCTCCAACAAGAGTGATTAATATCATCCGAACAGTAATTCAGACACAAGATGCAGACCGGTAGAACCATGGACCTTCCACAAGCCAACGATATACTTTCCTCACATGAACACATCATCTTCCGCAGTGTGATTGCAATATACAGTTGTGAGGGACAAGTGGTGTACGTGTCCCTTCTGCATATCTACATATATTTAAAGATGACGGAAATGACTCAGTCTCTTTCCTTGTGCAACACACAGAGACTGCTGAATCCGTTCTCATTGTGGCAATAGTTCGCCATGTGTATTAGACAAGTGTCCATTTATATGATCTGCAATACTACTTAATACAACACTCTATATACTCACATGAATAAAATAAACACAGTGTAACTGTATATTTTAATTCCACATCATTATGATTAAGACAGGACAAGTTAATGACAGTATAGTCCACGATATTGTCTTAATAAAGATAAATAATTGATTCAAATAATTAAATTGTACATTCACATTGTCGATTCCAACATGACCTTACGAACAAAGGATGTCACAAACATTTCATCAATAATAGAAATCGAAGGAATCCTAACATTAGCATATTATATTGTATGTCATACAGGTAATACCAATGGCATAATAATCCGTATACATTGTTTTAATTAAAGAGTATGATCCCAGCTGGGCAAACATGCAACAGTATTTAGAATTAAAGGGTATGATCCCGGCTTTGCAAACATGCAACAATATTTAAAATTAAAGGGAATGATTCCAGCTTTGCAAACATGCAACAATATTTAAAATCGGATATTGACTTTTATATAATTAATTGTTACAGCATGCACTAGACACCACAGTGTGGCATGGAGTACAGCATACACTAGACACCACAGTGTGGCATGGAGTACAGCATACACTAGACACCACAGTGTGGCATGGAGTACAGCATACACTAGACACCACAGTGTGGCATGGAGTACAGCATACACTAGACACCACAGTGTGGTATGGAGTAGTTCATGCACTAGACATCACAATGTGGTATGGAGTAGTTCATGCATTAGACAACACAGTGTGGCATGGAGTAGTTCATGCACTAGACACCACAGTGTGGCATGGAGTAGTTCATGCACTAGACATCACAGTGTGGTATGGAGTAGTTCATGCACTAGACATCACAGTATGGTATGGAGTAGTTCATGCAATAGACAACACAGTGTGGCATGGAGTAGTTCATGCACTAGACACCACAGTGTGGTATGGAGTAGAGCATGCAATAGACACCACGGTTTGGCATGGAGTACAGCATGCAATAGACACCACAGTATGGCATGGAGTAGTTCATGCACTAGACATCACAGTGTGGTATGGAGTAGTTCATGCACTAGACAACACAGTGTGGCATGGAGTAGTTCATGCACTAGACACCACAGTGTGGCATGGAGTACAGCATGCACTAGACACCACAGTGTGGCATGGAGTACAGCATGCACTAGACACCACAGTGTGGCATGGAGTAGTTCATGCACTAGACACCACAGTATGGCATGAAGTAGTTCATGCACTAGACACCACAGTGTGGCATGGAATATTTCCTACACTGGACAACACAGTGTGGTATGGAGTACAGCATGCACTAGACACGACCATGTGGCATGGATAAAGGCATGTACTGGACACCACAGTGTGGCATGGGTATTTCATGCACTGGACACCACAGTGTGGCAGGGAGTAATTCATGCACTAGTAACTACAGTATGGCATGGATAACAGAATGCACTAGACACAACATTGTGGTATGGAGTACAGCATGCACTGACACCACAGAGTGGCATGGAGTACAGCATGTACTAGACACCACAGAGTGGCATGGAGTACAGCATGCATTAGAAACCACAGTGTGGTATGGAGAACAGCATGCTCTAGACACCACTGTTTGGCATGGGTATTTCATGTATTAGACACCACAGTGTGGCAGGGAGTATTTCATACACTATACACCACAGTGTGGCATTGTGTATTGCATGCACTATTCACCACATTGTGCATGGAGTATTTCATGCACTAGACACCACAGTGTGGCATGGAGTATTATTTGGACTAGACACCACAGTGTGGCATTGAGTATTGCATGCAATATTCACCACAGTGTGTCATGGAGTTGTTCATGCACTAGACACCACAATGTGGCATGGAGTATTTCATGCACTAGACACCACAGTGTGGCATGGAGTATTACTTGGACTAGACACCACAGTGTGGCATTGAGTATTGCATGCACTATTCACCACAGTGTTTCATGGAGTAGTTCATGCACTAGACACCACAGTGTGGCATTGAGTATTGCATGCACTATTCACCACAGTGTGTTATGGTGTAGTTCATGCACTAGACACCACAATGTGGCATGGAGTACAGCATGTACTAGACACCACAATGTGACACTGTATAACGTTTTATTGTTAACCTGTACATCTTCGCGCCTCACCATAACATTGTTAATGTCCCGATATGCGAAACTGTTCCAGAGTGGTGGGCTCTGCACATTATTGGAAGAAGAACTTTCAATATTATTCAAGTAGAGTGGTAAACCTAATACTTGCTATGTAATAGCTTATGCGACAAATACCAAGTAGAACCATTGAAATGTTTGAATCTTGGGCATTGTTATTCAATTGAAATAACGCAATATCGAATTACGGAAGATTTTGCTGTTGAGCAGTTACTATCCATTCATCTTCATTCGTGCATTACCCAATGCACATTCAACACACTGAGCTCATTATGTGTACCACCTCATATTACAATTGTCACAAAGGGTCCTACCAACGCTCATCATAGATTGAATAGATAACATTATATTATGCAATCATAGACCATCATACTCCCGGCTTATTATCAGAACGATTTCATATTAATGTGTTACTGCATGCACAATGACAAATCGAGTACATATCTCAAACAAACATTAAAGCGACACTACATCAGTGAAAGCGCAAATTTATACAGATTGTAATTTCCTATTATATGATATAATTATTTTCCAAATATTTGCTTCAAAAACTGAGTATTTCAACTAATAAACAAGCGTCGTATACGCGGTTTGTTGACATAACACAATAATGTAAACAGGGTCGACATACATGCATAATACAACCTGTGTAATCCCGAATAACGAGATTTATGGTACAGATTTACCGTTATTTCTCACATTTGTGCCTATGCATATTTATTTGTAGACTAATCTTAGTTAAATTTATTATCTCTAAGCGACAGTATCAAGCGTTTAGTATTGGCTACAGTGACAAAGAAATGTCAATTCAGGAGCGTGGATGACAGGTATATGAAATCCTGCATTCACGTTTGAAAGTTTGTAGACCACAAACACAATCAACATTTGTGTTCGAATGTATTCGGAAGAATTTCTAATAGCAATGCATTTATACGTGAACAATGCATTTTTTTGGCATTTTGCTATGTAATGTCGCTTTAAAGTCACATTGATCATGAATACATGACATTGACAATTGCCAAGGTCGTTATTTAGCAATTATGCACGTTGCACAAACAATAGTACCCGAGTGTATCAGCTAAGAATCGGTAATGATATTCAACCT
The DNA here is from genome assembly GCA_014843695.1 of Archivesica marissinica. Classification (NCBI taxonomy): domain Eukaryota; kingdom Metazoa; phylum Mollusca; class Bivalvia; order Venerida; family Vesicomyidae; genus Archivesica; species Archivesica marissinica. The sequence goes on from CM026401.1 coordinate 57,024,792, forward strand.
AAAATAGTTTTTAATCGATTGACAAGAACAAATGAACATTGAGGTGTATTCTAAGTTGTGTGGTTCACTAAACGACGCTGTTCCACGTACTGTTTAATCATTGTCCTAGTAACGTTATTTTCCATGTCCATTATATATCATATACGTGATACCTTTTAGCTTAAATTAATAGAAAAACACCAACAGTGTACCTTCATTATTACTAATAATCATCACCTATGTATTTATTATATGATATATATAATCGAGAGCACTTAACGCTTACTATAACCAATTAACCATTAACCTGCTAATCAAAACTAACGTCGCTTTTGTGAACAGCATATAGCCAGATCGACGCAATGTGCAGTCTCATCAGGCTCTATCCTATTTGCTAAAGCTAAAACACTTGGCTGAATATCAAACAACATATTTGTTTGCACATTCCGTCCAATTTATACAGCATTTTAAGTGTTAATGACTTTGAACCCAAGTACTAAACAAATATAATTTCCTGTGCGCATGATATTTAAATATCGTGAACATAGAAAGCTCGGTTATCACTCGTGGCTAGAGCCACTCTTGATTATGTTGCTTTTCATTCTGTGACATACACCAGTGCCGTAGCCTGAATCTAAAAATAACCGAGGCCGATTATTTGTGTGTATGCTTGTATGTGCATTCTGAAGGTAGTTGTATCAGTTTTCAAATATATATGTCGTTACTTACCAAATTCTAACCAAGGCGAATGTCTCATTTTCCTCAGTGTGGCTACGAGACTGTACACTGACATCAATCCTGATTTTTTGTCTTAAGTCGCCACAGCCGATGCATACGGGCGACTGTATTTCTATGACACCTACGTTGCATATATTGTAGATACATCACGGAGAGGTTCTTCCTTCAAGCAGCAGGTGAGACATAACATACATTCTGACCGGCGGTCTTTAGGGCCACATCCACCAGATCTATCATCCCTCAGCAGCGGAAACCGTAGGCAGCTATCCTGGTCAAGGATCTTCATGACGTACCATCATCCCAGGTTGATTCTACGCCATGTCGCACCATCCCGACATAAAGATGAAAACTACGTACACCGGACGACATGAGGCAACCTGTAATATTGAAATAAACAATGGGAGACATTAAACGTAGATTGTTCTTCTTAATTGGTTTCCTCTGTCTTTATCGTTGTTTCCTTTTCATCACATGCTATCCAATTTCATCCGTTTTCTCATCTTATATGTATTAAAAACTATTAAATTATTAAATCTTGACAGATATCCTATATGATATCCAATCGATATTACTATAAAATGATGGTATTAATCTGAACTAACATCTAAGCGACAGCATCACGCAATTACCTCTACTGCCTTGTAGGAGTGAGCAAAAGGCAACTGTATTATTAAAGACTGTAACATAATGGGGTTATATATTGATTATGTTCATTAATTACCTCCATAATTAGTTGTATGGCATGGTACATTATCATGAGTATTGGTCTATTTCTAATACTGCTATATACGGTCTTTATACAAGACAATTATACATGGAACTGTACTGACAGTTTATGTTGCAGATACGCGAGTACATTTGGCAGAGAAACAAGTATACTTAGCGTGGACATCCCTTACATGTATGCCTGATCAGCATATTAAAGGTGTTCCAACAGATGTGTGCTATTACATCAGACATATACAGTTCTAAAATGTTAACTTGTTATGGTCCGTACAAGCGAGTGTTTGCACCAAAACAATATATCCGAATTGATGTATTGAGTTACAGTTATACCAAACATGTTTACTGGAACATCTGTAGCTTGACATTTTATGGAATACATGTTCAAGCTTGCTTCACTATAAAAAAAGTAGATACATTTAGATTAGAGGGAGACGAACTGGGATTTTGAAAGCGACGTATGGTGCTTATGCACATAGTAACAATTTGATGTAAAATAAATACTTATGTTGTCACTTGGACTTGGACCTTTTACTATACACCGGAAATACTATACGATTACTGTACAAGACCTACTTTCAAATCTAGCAAAATATGAAATGTTAATTGATGACACACAGTTGAAATATTTGGATGTCAACTTTTCAAATGAAACTTATTACAAAATACCACTCCATCTCGATCATGTCCTTAAAGTTACAGATACGTGAATGCAAATAATTATGTGCCTAGATTATATTTCTTTGTGAATTGAATATAATGGCTTATGATCAGCCGATTCGTCTTGAAAAAGCAGTATCAATGTAAAACATTATACACATTCCTGTGTTGAATTACTTGACTGAACATATTCAATGAAATAATTGCAACAAAACTACGTCAGATATAACATTGAGATAAGTTTCAAATATGATCTCTACATTCTAGGATCTAGATATGTAATGCATAATGAATCATTAGAATACAATGGTCCAAAAATAAGGGACTTCAAGTCATGTGGGTGAAGTCATGTGGGCACTTAGCAGTGTATTGCTGGCATGAGGCAGTTTGAAGCTTACATAGCAGGTAACAATGTACTACCATCAGTGTACAATGTACTACCATCAGTGGGTAGTGTACAATGTACTACCATCAGTGGGTAGTGTACAATGTACTACCATCAGTGTACAATGTACTACCATCAGTGGGTAGTGTACAATGTACTATCAGCAGTGTACAATGTACTACCATCAGTGTACAATGTACTACCATCAGTGGGTAGTGTACAATGTACTACCATCAGTGGGTAGTGTACAATGTACTACCATCAGTGTACAATGTACTACCATCAGTGTACAATGTACTACCATCAGTGGGTAGTGTACAATGTACTACCATCAGTGTACAATGTACTACCATCAGTGTACAATGTACTACCATCAGTGGGTAGTGTACAATGTACTACCATCAGTGTACAATGTACTACCATCAGTGTACAATGTACTACCATCAGTGGGTAGTGTACAATGTACTACCATCAGTGTACAATGTACTACCATCAGTGGGTAGTGTACAATGTACTACCATCAGTGTACAATGTACTACCATCAGTGGGTAGTGTACAATGTACTACCATCAGTGTACAATGTACTACCATCAGTGGGTAGTGTACAATGTACTACCATCAGTGGGTAGTGTACAATGTACTACCATCAGTGGGTAGTGTACAATGTACTACCATCAGTGGGTAGTGTACAATGTACTACCATCAGTGGGTAGTGTACAATGTACTACCATCAGTGGGTAGTGTACAATGTACTACCATCAGTGGGTAGTGTACAATGTACTACCATCAGTGGGTAGTGTACAATGTACTACCATCAGTGGGTAGTGTACAATGTACTACCATCAGTGGGTAGTGTACAATGTACTACCATCAGTGGGTAGTGTACAATGTACTACCATCAGTGGGTAGTGTACAATGTACTACCATCAGTGGGTAGTGTACAATGTACTACCATCAGTGGGTAGTGTACAATGTACTACCATCAGTGGGTAGTGTACAATGTACTACCATCAGTGGGTAGTGTACAATGTACTACCATCAGTGGGTAGTGTACAATGTACTACCATCAGTGGGTAGTGTACAATGTACTACCATCAGTGGGTAGTGTACAATGTACTACCATCAGTGGGTAGTGTACAATGTACTACCATCAGTGGGTAGTGTACAATGTACTACCATCAGTGGGTAGTGTACAATGTACTACCATCAGTGGGTAGTGTACAATGTACTACCATCAGTGGGTAGTGTACAATGTACTACCATCAGTGGGTAGTGTACAATGTACTACCATCAGTGGGTAGTGTACAATGTACTACCATCAGTGGGTAGTGTACAATGTACTACCATCAGTGGGTAGTGTACAATGTACTACCATCAGTGGGTAGTGTACAATGTACTACCATCAGTGGGTAGTGTACAATGTACTACCATCAGTGGGTAGTGTACAATGTACTACCATCAGTGGGTAGTGTACAATGTACTACCATCAGTGGGTAGTGTACAATGTACTACCATCAGTGGGTAGTGTACAATGTACTACCATCAGTGGGTAGTGTACAATGTACTACCATCAGTGGGTAGTGTACAATGTACTACCATCAGTGGGTAGTGTACAATGTACTACCATCAGTGGGTAGTGTACAATGTACTACCATCAGTGGGTAGTGTACAATGTACTACCATCAGTGGGTAGTGTACAATGTACTACCATCAGTGGGTAGTGTACAATGTACTACCATCAGTGGGTAGTGTACAATGTACTACCATCAGTGGGTAGTGTACAATGTACTACCATCAGTGGGTAGTGTACAATGTACTACCATCAGTGGGTAGTGTACAATGTACTACCATCAGTGGGTAGTGTACAATGTACTACCATCAGTGGGTAGTGTACAATGTACTACCATCAGTGGGTAGTGTACAATGTACTACCATCAGTGGGTAGTGTACAATGTACTACCATCAGTGGGTAGTGTACAATGTACTACCATCAGTGGGTAGTGTACAATGTACTACCATCAGTGGGTAGTGTACAATGTACTACCATCAGTGGGTAGTGTACAATGTACTACCATCAGTGGGTAGTGTACAATGTACTACCATCAGTGGGTAGTGTACAATGTACTACCATCAGTGGGTAGTGTACAATGTACTACCATCAGTGGGTAGTGTACAATGTACTACCATCAGTGGGTAGTGTACAATGTACTACCATCAGTGGGTAGTGTACAATGTACTACCATCAGTGGGTAGTGTACAATGTACTACCATCAGTGGGTAGTGTACAATGTACTACCATCAGTGGGTAGTGTACAATGTACTACCATCAGTGGGTAGTGTACAATGTACTACCATCAGTGGGTAGTGTACAATGTACTACCATCAGTGGGTAGTGTACAATGTACTACCATCAGTGGGTAGTGT
>CM026401.1:57030700-57055381 GCA_014843695.1 Archivesica marissinica
TGATATGTAACTGTTCTTCTATTGGATATTAGCTATGTAACTGTTCTTCTATTGGATATTAGCTATGTGTAAAAAATCCATGTTATGTTTGCAAAATTATATACCATACATCCGCAAGGAATGAGGCCCGACATTCAGGCGAACCAACATATGATGCTTTAATCGCATCAAATAACAGACAAACGGGCACAGGTTTCCAGAGTATTTTCTGATTTTATATCATGTTTATCTCTGGTTTTTCCTGGGCGAGTCGGTTCGCGTTAGGTTAACATGTTGTTCTTGGTTGGTAACTAAATGAAATAAATATTTTGCTTTAGCGCTTTTAATGAAATATTTAAAGAATTATTATAAAAAATCAAATCTGTTTCTCTTGCTTTCGTGGATGTATGGTCATGTTTGTGGTATCAAACGAGTTTATGCTATATATATATATATCTATATGCAGTGTGTTATGTAACACAATTGGTAACTAATCCGGCTGCATTGTATCTCAATAAACCTAAACCGCTCGTCTGGTATTGTAGTTTGGTGTTGCGTTATTATTTGTAATGTATAGTGTAGAAAAGACATTTTGGTGATGGGGTATGCTGATATAAAAATATACCCCAGGATCCCTAATTAAGGTCAAACTTGTCTCTATATTATTTATCTGCTGTTATGGTTAAACTAGTTATTATTTTATTTTTTGGATCAATCAGAGTTCCATGCATCCATCTCATTGGTTCAATCCTTCTAATTTCTTGTTCATTTTATTTAGGACACACATTTCAAAAATCTAGTGTGTGTCCTTGTTATCTTCTACACTGGTTTGAATGCTACTTAGAAACAAATATCTGCAGGGTTTTTAAACACACCAAGGACATACTGTATGAATCGGTTATAGATCAAACTAACAAACAATTTACTAACCAACCTGTGTCTAAATCTCCTTAGACCTAGTAATTGCACCGGGTAATTTCTTCACCCGGTCTACATCCGACCCCTGTTGGTACACAATCGTGTGCGAGCGGGAGTGGGAGATATGAAATCCGAACACATTCTGAGATTAATGCAACCCACATAGCCCTCTAAGCATCATAGCATTGTAAATTTAATAGTTTATTAACTATCTATCTGTCTTCCGCTAATGTCGAACCCCTCGCGGTTCTTTGATCTTTGAATCATCTTAGCTAATTTAGTCGCCCAAATGCATTTATGCGGTGGCGACTTTAAATAAACTTATATAGTCAGTATCTGATTATATGACAGTTTATTTAAATATTGCAAATAATTATATATTTGTTTCCTTCCGAATATTTGAATACTGTAATAGTATTCGATTATTCGAACGTTCAAGCGAATATTCGTTGCCATTCTTAGTTATAATAGCCACCTCTGATAGACAACCTCTGATAGGCCACCTCTGAATAAAGACCTGTCTATAAAGACCTTCAATATGATCCCTCATCAAGTCATTATCCATGCATTAAGACCACCTGTTTCTATTGACCTCAATTTTGATATCCCATCAAATCATTATCCATGTACAGTCAAACCTGGCTTAAGTAGCCAGCCAAAGGAATCAAGAAAGTGGCTGCTTAGCACATGTGGCTGCTTAATAGAGGGCAAATGTATAGTAAAATAACATATTGGGAATCTGGAAACTGGCTGAAACAGGTTGGCTGCTCAATACAGGTGACCATTAACACATGTTTGACTGTATATTAACCTCCTTATAAAGAACTCCTGAGAACAAAGACCATCTGTTGCCCTTCCCATGGATGGTCTTTATCGACAGGTTTGAGGGTAAATAATACAATAGCGAGAAATACAGTTTACCAATATGGCCGAGTGGTTACAGTCGTTGAATTCAAATCAAATCACTTACCCCCTCACCGATGTAGGTACGAATCCCACTGACGTGACAAACTCTTTCATGTAGGTAACATATCTAGCTTGCTTGCGGAAGGTCAGTGGTTCTATCCGGGTTCACGTTTCGGTGCCTCTCTCGCCTCCCTTCCTAGCTCCATTCTCTCACCTCTCTTCCTAGCTCCATTCTCTCGCCTCCCTTCCTAGCTCCATTCTCTCGCCTCCCGTCCTAGCTCCATTCTCTCGCCTCCCTTTCTAGCTCCATTCTCTCGCCCCCCTTCCTAGCTCCATTTTCTCACCTCCCTTCCTAGCTCCATTCTCTCGCCTCCCTTCCTAGCTCCGTTCTCTCTCCTCCCTTCCGAGCCCCATTATCTCGCCTCCCTTCCTAGCTCCGTTCTCTCGTCCCCCTTCCTAGTTCCGTTTTCTCATCTCTATTCCTAGCTCCATTCTCTCACCTCTCTACATAGCTCCATTCTCTCACCTCCCTTCGTAGCTCCATTCTCTCACCTCTCTTCCTAGCTCCGTCCTTTCGGTTCTCTTCCTAGCTCTGTTCTCTCGCCTCTCTTCCTAGCTCCGTCCTTTCGGTTCTCTTCATAGCTCCGTTCTGTTGCCTCTCTTCCTAGCTCTGTTCATTCCCCTCTCTTCCTAGCTCTGTTCATTCCCCTCTCTTCCTAGCTCCGTTCTATCGCCTCTCTTCCTAGCTCCGTTCTCTCGCCTCTCTTCCTAGCTCCGTTCTCTCACCTCTCTTCCTAACTCCGTTCTCTCGCCTCTCTTCCTAGTTCCGTTCTCTCTCCCTTCCTAGCTCCGTTCTCTCTCCTCCATTCCTAGCTCCTCCTAGCCCAATTCTCTCACCTCTCTTCCTAGCTCCGTTCTCTCGTCTCCCTTCCTAGCTCCATTCTCTCTCCTCCCTTCCTAGCTCCGTTCTCTCATCTCTCTTCCTAGCTCCGTTCTCTCTCCTCCCTTCCTAGCTCCATTCTCTCTCCTCCCTTCCTAGCTCCTCCTAGCCCCATTCTCTCACCTCTCTTCCTAGCTCCGTTCTCTCGTCTCCTTTCCTAGCTCCGTTCTCTCTCCTCCCATCCTAGCTCCGTTCTCTCGCCTCCCTTCCTAGCTCCGTTCTCTCACCTCCCTTCCTAGCTCCGTTCTCTCTCCTCCCTTCCTAGCTCCGTTCTCTCACCTCCCTTCCTAGCTCCGTTCTTTCACCTCCCTTCCTAGCTCCGTTCGTTCACCTGCCTTCCTAGCTCCGTTCTCTCACCTCTCTTCCTAGCTCCTCCTAGCTCCGTTCTCTCGGCTCTTCCTAGCTCCGTTCTTTCACCTCCCTTCCTAGCTCCGTTCGTTCACCTGCCTTCCTAGCTCCGTTCTCTCACCTCTCTTCCTAGCTCCTCCTAGCTCCGTTCTCTCGGCTCTTCCTAGCTCCGTTCTTTCACCTCTCTTCCTATTTGCTCCGTTTCTCCATATTGAATCATAATAGCAATAAAAAATAATGTACGTAAATCACATTTAGAATGTTTTATAAGAAGTGCAGGCATAACTAGTGGGACATTCATATACAGTGCAATTTCAGTTTTGTGAACAGGAATATTCTTTCAGATGATTCTAGGAAAAGTTTGGATCTTCCGGAAATGAGGGGTATGTACGTAAAAGTGTTGATGGTTTCCCAGACTTTATGACAATGAATGAATAGTGAGAATTGTGTGTGTTTTAGGTATATTTATCGTCGCTACCGGTTACCCATATGAGCGACGCCTCCTGCAGAGATTAGTCATTTTAGATATTCGGAGGATAGTGCAATGATACAGACAGAGACCCATTCCAGAGTATCCTCTGGTTCTTTTATGTGCACGGTGTAATGCACCGACACGAGACCTCGGTTTCAATTCCCATCTGTTAGTTTAATTTAAGACTGTTAATTTTATTAGGGTCAGACGGGGGATCAACCTGTGACCCCTGGATTACTACAAATTCGGTGTTTATTACGATATCTATAGCTCTATATTTATGTATTTTACACCATAAAACACAGTTTGTGTACAGTCAAACCTGTGTTACCCATCACCTCTATTTAATATACAGTCAAACTGGTGTCGGTGGTCACCTTTATTGTATAGTCAAACTGGTGTCGGTGGTCACCTTTATTGTATAGTCAAACTGGTGTCGGTGGTCACCTTTATTGTACAGTCAAACTGGTGTCGGTGGTCACCGTTATTGTACAGTCAAACTGGTGTCGGTGGTCATCTTTATTGTGTAGTCAAACTGGTGTTGGTCGTCACCTTTATTGTGTAGTCAAACTGGTGTCGGTGGTCACCTTTATTGTATAGTCAAACTGGTGTTGGTGGTCACCTTTATTGTATAGTCAAACTGGTGTCGGTGGTCACCTTTATTGTGTAGTCAAACTGGTGTCGGTGGTCACCTTTATTGTGTAGTCAAACTGGTGTCGGTGGTCACCTTTATTGTGTAGTCAAACTGGTGTCGGTGGTCACCTTTATTGTGTAGTCAAACTGGTGTCGGTGGTCACCTTTATTGTATAGTCAAACTGGTGTCGGTGGTCACCTTTATTGTATAGTCAAACTGGTGTCGGTGGTCACCTTTATTGTATAGTCAAACTGGTGTCGGTGGTCACCTTTATTGTATAGTCAAACTGGTGTCGGTGGTCACCTTTATTGTATAGTCAAACTGGTGTCGGTGGTCATCTTTATTGTGTAGTCAAACTGGTGTTGGTCGTCACCTTTATTGTGTAGTCAAACTGGTGTCGGTGGTCACCTTTATTGTATAGTCAAACTGGTGTCGGTGTTCACCTTTATTGTATAGTCAAACTAGTGTCGGTGGTCACCTTTATTGTGTAGTCAAACTGGTGTCGGTGGTCACCTTTATTGTATAGTCAAACTGGTGTCGGTGGTCACCTTTATTGTGTAGTCAAACTGGTGTTGGTGGTCACCTTTATTGTATAGTCAAACTGGTGTCGGTGGTCACCTTTATTGCATAGTCAAACTGGTGTCGGTGGTCACCTTTATTGTGTAGTCAAACTGGTGTCGGTGGTCACCTTTATTGTATAGTCAAACTGGTGTCGGTGGTCACCTTTATTGTGTAGTCAAACTGGTGTCGGTGATCACCTTTATTGTGTATTCAAACTGGTGTCGGTGGTCACCTTTATTGTATAGTCAAACTGGTGTCGGTGGTCACCTTTATTGTACAGTCAAACTGGTGTCGGTGGTCACCTTTATTGTACAGTCAAACTGGTGTCGGTGGTCATCTTTATTGTGTAGTCAAACTGGTGTTGGTCGTCACCTTTATTGTGTAGTCAAACTGGTGTCGGTGGTCACCTTTATTGTATAGTCAAACTGGTGTCGGTGTTCACCTTTATTGTATAGTCAAACTAGTGTCGGTGGTCACCTTTATTGTGTAGTCAAACTGGTGTCGGTGGTCACCTTTATTGTATAGTCAAACTGGTGTCGGTGGTCACCTTTATTGTGTAGTCAAACTGGTGTTGGTGGTCACCTTTATTGTATAGTCAAACTGGTGTCGGTGGTCACCTTTATTGCATAGTCAAACTGGTGTCGGTGGTCACCTTTATTGTGTAGTCAAACTGGTGTCGGTGGTCACCTTTATTGTATAGTCAAACTGGTGTCGGTGGTCACCTTTATTGTGTAGTCAAACTGGTGTCGGTGATCACCTTTATTGTGTATTCAAACTGGTGTCGGTGGTCACCTTTATTGTGTAGTCAAACTGGTGTCGGTGGTCACCTTTATTGTATAGTCAAACTGGTGTTGGTGGTCACCTTTATTGTACAGTCAAACTGATGTCGGTGGTCACCTTTATTGTGTAGTCAAACTGGTGTCGGTGGTCACCTTTATTGTGTAGTCAAACTGGTGTTGGTGGTCACCTTTATTGTATAGTCAAACTGGTGTCGGTGGTCACCTTTATTGTGTAGTCAAACTGGTGTCGGTGGTCACCTTTATTGTGTAGTCAAACTGGTGTCGGTGGTCACCTTTATTGTGTAGTCAAATTGGTGTCGGTGGTCACCTTTATTGTATAGTCAAACTGGTGTTGGTGGTCACCTTTATTGTACAGTCAAACTGGTGTCGGTGGTCACCTTTATTGTATAGTCAAACTGGTGTCGGTGGTCACCTTTATTGTATAGTCAAACTGGTGTCGGTGGTCACCTTTATTGTACAGTCAAACTGGTGTCGGTGGTCACCTTTATTGTACAGTCAAACTGGTGTCGGTGGTCATCTTTATTGTGTAGTCAAACTGGTGTTGGTCGTCACCTTTATTGTGTAGTCAAACTGGTGTCGGTGGTCACCTTTATTGTATAGTCAAACTGGTGTCGGTGTTCACCTTTATTGTATAGTCAAACTAGTGTCGGTGGTCACCTTTATTGTGTAGTCAAACTGGTGTCGGTGGTCACCTTTATTGTATAGTCAAACTGGTGTCGGTGGTCACCTTTATTGTGTAGTCAAACTGGTGTTGGTGGTCACCTTTATTGTATAGTCAAACTGGTGTCGGTGGTCACCTTTATTGCATAGTCAAACTGGTGTCGGTGGTCACCTTTATTGTGTAGTCAAACTGGTGTCGGTGGTCACCTTTATTGTGTATTCAAACTGGTGTCGGTGGTCACCTTTATTGTGTAGTCAAACTGGTGTCGGTGGTCACCTTTATTGTATAGTCAAACTGGTGTTGGTGGTCACCTTTATTGTACAGTCAAACTGGTGTCGGTGGTCACCTTTATTGTATAGTCAAACTGATATCGGTGGTCACCTTTATTGTGTAGTCAAACTGGTGTTGGTGGTCACCTTTATTGTATAGTCAAACTGGTGTCGGTGGTCACCTTTATTGTGTAGTCAAACTGGTGTCTGTGGTCACCTTTATTGTGTAGTCAAACTGGTGTCGGTGGTCACCTTTATTGTGTAGTCAAACTGGTGTCGGTGGTCACCTTTATTGTGTAGTCAAACTGGTGTCGGTGGTCACCTTTATTGTATAGTCAAACTGGTGTTGGTGGTCACCTTTATTGTACAGTCAAACTGGTGTCGGTGGTCACCTTTATTGTATAGTCAAACTGGTGTCGGTGGTCACCTTTATTGTATAGTCAAACTGGTGTCATGGTCACCTTTATTGTATAGTCAAACTGGTGACGGTGGTCACCTTTATTTTATAGTCAAACTCGTGTTGGTGGTCACCTTTATTGTATAGTCAAACTGGTGTCGGTGGTCACCTTTATTGTGTAGTCAAACTGGTGTTGGTTGTCACCTTTATTGTATAGTCAAACTGGTGTCGGTGGTCACCTTTATTGTGTAGTGAACTGGTGTCGGTGGTCACCTTTATTGTGTAGTCAAACTGGTGTTGGTGGTCACCTTTATTGTGTAGTCAAACTGGTGTTGGTGGTCACCTTTATTGTACAGTCAAACTGGTGTCATGGTCACCTTGATTATACAGTCAAACTGGTGTTGTTGGTCACATTTATTATACAGTCAACCCTGTGTTGGTGGCCACCTTTATTGCAGTCAAACCTGTGTTGGTGGCCACCTCTATTATACAGTCAAACCTGTGTTGGTGGCCACCTTTATTGTATAGTCAAACTGGTGTCGGTGGTCACCTTTATTGCATGGTCAAAGGGTTAGTTGGTGGCCACCTCTATACAGAAGCATCCCTTGTCTAGTAATAGACAGATATGTGAGACCTGGGTTTATTGTCCCATTTGAACGACTGTTATTATGGTAGGATGGGGGGGGATTGAACCGGCTAACCCTGGATGCACAGTGCAATGTGTTAGCCACTAGACCAGTGGGTAGGTTGGGAGGATCAAACCTGCTGACCCTGGATGTGCAGTGCAATGTGTTAGCCACTAGACCAGTGGGTATGTTGGGGGGATCAAACCTGCTAACCCTGGATGTGCAGTGCAATGTGTTAGCCTCTAGACCAGTGGGTAGGTTGGGGATCAAACCTGCTATGCCTGGATGTGCAATGCAATGTGTTAGCCACTAGACCATTGGGTAGCTTGTGGAATCAAACCTGTTATGCCTGGATATGCAATGCAATGTGTTAGCCACTAGACCAGTGATCAATTGAGTATTGACTCCGATGACAAACAAACGTCAATTCAGGAGCATGGATGACCATTATATGAAATCATACTTTCAATCGACAAAAACATTGTTTTGTGATTCAATGTTAATGTTCGAATGTATTCGGAAGAATTTGTAGTAGCAATGCATTTATGCGTGAAAAAATGCATTTTATTTGCTTTTTGTTTAAGTTTTGTTTTAAGTTATACTATTTTGTGATGTAATGTCCCTTTAAGTTATACTCTTTTGCGATGTAATGTCGCTTTAAGTTATACTATTTGTTCTAACCAATTTCTTTCCAATCTTTAGCTCCTCCCAGATTGCCAACACATCGGCCAATCATAACAGACTTAGGCGAAGAGACTCTGAGATTGGCATGGCGACCAGTAGAGACGTACCAGGCTAAGAGAACGCCCCCTGTCTCTTACAGACTAGACGCTAAGGAACGTCCAGGTTAGATGTTATTTTATGTTTTCCAACATTATTTCATGTTTTCCAACGATATTTTATGTTTTCTGTCAAGAGGATACTGGGTAGTGTGGGGCGCTAGTGCGCTACATGCTACCTTTCATATAATTGTAATACATTTATAGCACCCAAACCATATTAGCATCGTGATATAAAACAAGTTCGTCTGTACGGTGACAATATCATAATTATACTGACAACTTATTATCAAAAATAACAGTATTTGTGAGTATTTTTATCATTTATTTCACACAACACACATACAAGAAGAACATGTAATTGTAATTGTTTTATACACATTTATTTTAGCAAGTTCTTACAACTTATATTAATCACTCTCGAGACCTCATACTGGTGGAATCCATCACCACAAAGGGGGAGAGGGGCAATGTGGGATTTAAATGCCTTTAAGGGCACAATCGTAATGGCTCCAGCGGGGCTCAAACTCCGGGCCTTTCGCGAACGCATACCACTAATTGGACTTATAATTAATGGATAAGGTAACTATATAGAGCTTATGTGCAATCACTGAAGATAAGTTTGACTTTGGTTTGTTTTGGTCACGAAATTAGGTGATACAATCTATCTTGAAAAAACTTTTAGAAGCCCTGCATAGTTTACCCATGTATAAAATATTGACATAAACTGTTCGTTTCTTAATATAAAATTCATTAATTAACCATAACTTTTCAAATACAAGTTTCTATTTCTAAACACCTTAGTTAGTCATAGGGACTACATAGAGATTTAGGTTAATATACTATTATATCTGCATACAAACGACAGCCATTTAGCTATCATGCAGTGGATAAGTGCATAGCCCCTTAATACAATAAATTACACATTTACGCATATCTGCACTTGGACTTGGACCATAATTATAGCAACACAAATTGTCATATTCGATAGGGTAATTAACTCAGTATAGATTCTCACAAACTTATCAGATTGGATCATGTTCTTCAACATATATCAACAAGCTAGTATATCACAACATATATCAACATGCTGGTTTAACACAAGATATATCAACAAGCTAGTATATCACTACATATATCAACATGCTGGTAGATCGCTACATATATCAACATGCTGGTAGATCGCTACATATATCAACATGCTGGTATATCACTACATATATCAACATACTGGTAGATCACTACATATATCAACGTGCTGGTAGATCACAACATATATCAACATGCTGGTAGATCACTACATATATCAACATACTGGTAGATCACTACATATATCAACATGCTGGTAGATCACTACATATATCAACATGCTGGTAGATCACTACATATATCAACATGCTGGTAGATCACTACATATATCAACCTACTGGTAGATCACAACATATATCAACATGCTGGTAGATCACTACTAACACTACTATGAATAGAGTGTTATGCGACCAGACGCATTCTCAATGTTCCAGGTGAACGTATACAAAAGAAACTAAATTTACATATATGGTTTCACATTCACACCGTATATAAAGCTAAAAACTATATGCTAATGGCGTATGATGTTACATTTGACATAAAGTAAAATGCACTTGGGATAAGACATAAAGTAAAATGCACTTGGGATAAGTATATGTACGTACACTATAATTAAGTCTATGTACATAACATAAATCTGATTAGCGCAGTGGTTAATACGCTCGTTTGTCACCAATGCAACCTGTGTGCGATCCTCGGACCAGTATGTATGTGACAGGTGGTCTTGACCGGGTAATCTTTTTTTCTCTCAAAAAGGGCCGCATACATGTATACGCTTTCATCAGCGGCAACGAGAGTGATTAATATGATTGTAGGACATTTGCCCCGAAGGACATCTGCCCCGACTCCAAAAATGGCTAGGGAGGACATCTGCCCCTACTATGTTTTGCAGGGACGGACATCTGCCCCGACTAAAGTGGAACAGTCAAAGTTAACAATAAAGCTCGAGGCAAACTAATAACCTTTCTCTACATGTATGTAATTATGAAATATGAACATTCAAAGTTAACATTATAACTCGAGGCAAACTAATAACCTTTCTCTACATGTACATATGAACATTTAAAGTTAACATTATAACTCGAGGCAAACTAAATACGTTTATCTACATGTATATAATTATGTGTTCTGCAGTGGTGCGATGTCGCATTATGTGTTCTGGTTCTGCTGTGGTGCGATGCCGCAATTGTTCTGCAGCAGTGCAATGCCGCAATTGTTCTGCAGCAGTGCAATGCCGCAATTGTTCTGCAGCAGTGCAATGCCGCATGTGTTGTGCAGTGGTGCGATGCCGCATTATGTGTTCTGCAGTAGGGCGATGCTGCATTATCTGTTTTACAGTGGTGCAATGCCGCATTATGTGTTCTGCAGCAGTGCGATGCCGCATTATGTGTTTTGCAGCGGTGCGATGCCACATTATTTGTTTTGCAGCGGTGCGATGCCGCATTATGTGTTCTCATTCTGCAATGGTGCGATGCCGCATTATGTGTTCGGCAGTGGTGCGATGCTGCATTATGTCTTCTGCAGTAGAGCAATGCTGCATTATGTGTTCTACTGTGGTGCAATGCCGCATTATGTGTTCTGCAGCAGTGCGATGCCGCATTATGTGTTTTGCAGCGGTGTGTTGCCACATTATGTGTTTTGCAGCGGTGCGATGCCGCATTATGTGTTCTCATTCTGCAATGGTGCGATGTCACATTATGTGTTCTGCGGCGGTGTGATACCGCGTTATGCATTCTGCTGTGGTGAGATGCCGCATTATGTGTTCTGCAGCGGTGCAATGCCGCATTATGTGTTCTGGTTCTGCAGTGGTGTGATGCCGCATTATGTGTTCTGCAGTGGTGCGATGCCACAATATGTGTTCTGTAGTGGTGTGATGCCGCATTATGTTTTTTGCAGTGGTGCAATGCCGCATTATGTGTATGCAGCGGTGCGATGCCACATTGTGTTCTGGTTCTGTAGTGGTGTGATGCCGCATTATGTGTTCTACAATGGTGCGATGCCACAATATGTGTTTTGTAGAGGTGCGATGCCGCATTATGTGTTATGCAGTGGTGCGATGCTGCATTATGTGTTATGCAGCGGTGCGATGCCACATCATGTGTTCTGCAGCTGTGCGATGCCATATTATATGTTCTACAGTGGTGCGATGCCGCATTATGTGTTCTGGTTCTGCAGCAGTGCAATGCCGCATTATGTGTTCTGGTTCTGTAGTGGTGTGATGCCGCATTATGTGTTCTACAATGCAATGCCGCATTGTGTTTTGCAGCGGTGCGATGCCGCATTATGTGTTCTGCAGTAGTGCAATACCACAAGTAACTTGTTTCGCAATCGAGCTAAAATAAATTTGTATACATTAAATAAAATTGTTCGGTATTTATAATTTTACTAATACTCTTTATTTCCCTACTGCATAAATGTACATAATAAGTAAATGGTTACCATGTACATGATGAGTAAATGGGTACCAAGTACATGATGAGTAAATGGGTACCATGTACATGATGAGTAAATGGGTACATGTATATGATGAGTAAATGTGTATCATGTACATGATGAGTAAATGGGTACCATGTACACGATGAGTAAATGGGTACATGTACATGGTGAGTAAATGGTTACCATGTACATGATGAGTAAATGGGTATCATGTACATGATGTGTAAATGGGTACCATGTACATGATGAGTAAATGGGTACCAGGTACATGATGAGTAACATGATGAGTAAATGGGTACCATGTACATAATAAGTAAATGGTTACCATGTACATGATGAGTAAATGGGTACCAAGTACATGATGAGTAAATGGGTACCATGTACATGATGAGTAAATGGGTACCATGTACATGATGAGTAAATGGGTACCATGTACATGATGAGTAAATGGGTACATGTATATGATGAGTAAATGGGTATCATGTACATGATGAGTAAATGGGTACCATGTACACGATGAGTAAATGGGTACATGTACATGGTGAGTAAATGGTTACCATGTACATGATGAGTAAATGGGTATCATGTACATGATGTGTAAATGGGTACCATGTACATTATGAGTAAATGGGTACCAGGTACATGATGAGTAACATGATGAGTAAATGGGTACCATGTACATGATGAGTAAATGGGTACCAAGTACATGATGAGTAAATGGGTACCATGTACATGATGAGTAAATGGGTACCATGTACATGATGAGTAAATGGGTACATGTATATGATGAGTAAATGGGTATCATGTACATGATGAGTAAATGGGTACCAGGTACATGATGAGTAACATGATGAGTAAATGGGTACCATGTACATGATTAGTAAATGGGATGAGTAAATGGTACCATGTACATGATGAGTAAATGGGTACCATGTATATGATGAGTCAATGGGTACCATGTACATGATGAGTAAATGGGTACCATGTACATGATGAGTAAATGGGTACATGTATATGATGAGTAAATGGATACCATGTACATGATGAGTAAATGGGTACATGTACATGATGAGTAAATGGTTACCATGTACATGATGAGTAAATGGGTACCATGTACATGATGAGTAAATGGGTACCATGTACATGATGAGTAAATGGCTACCATGTACATGATGAGTAAATGGCTACCATGTACATGTATTGTAGAGTAAATGGGTACCATGTACATGTATTGTAGAGTAAATGGGTACCATGTACATGTATTGTAGAGTAAATGGGTACCATGTACATGATGAGTACATGGCTACCATATACATGTATTGTAGAGTAAATGGGTACCATGTACATGTATTGTAGAGTAAATGGGTACCATGTACATGATGAGTAAATGGCTACCATATACATGTATTGTAGAGTAAATGGGTACCATGTACATGTATTGTAGAGTAAATGGGTACCATGTACATGTATTGTAGAGTAAATGGGTACCCTGTACATGTATTGTAGAGTAAATGGGTACCCTGTACATGTATTGTAGATTAAATGGGTACCATGTACATGTATTGTAGAGTAAATGGGTACCATGTACATGTATTGTAGAGTAAATTGGTACCATGTACATGTATTGTAGAGTAAATGGGTACCATGTACATGTATTGTAGAGTAAATGGGTACCATGTACATGTATTGTAGAGTAAATGGGTACCATGTACATGTATTGTAGAGTAAATGGGTACCATGTACATGTATTGTAGAGTAAATGGGTACCATGTACATGTATTGTAGAGTAAATGGGTACCATGTACATGTATTGTAGCCAAGCAACATCAGGATGACTGATACCGGGCTGGATGATGTCAAGCATATTGGCTTCGGACTGTCCCGCATTCTCCAACCAGGGGAGGACACCACGCACAACTACGGCAGTGTGGGATATGCTTCATCAGAACAAGTGACCTATGAAGTCCTCACAAGTACAACAGATGTATGGTCCGTTGGAGTGCTCGCCTACATTTTGTAAGTGAAATGGCAATATTGATTTAATTGTTACCCCACCCACCTCCAAAAAGTGCATTCTTTTACTGTTTGTTTAATCCAACATCTAACAATGTATGTCAAACTGCTTGCAGGACATAGACAGGTGTAGGATTTATTCTAGAGTGGAGAAAAGGGCAGGGTGAGTCAGACAATGGGCAGGGTGCAGTTTTAGCTGCAATGAGTTGCAGGAGGAGTAATTTTGGGGTTAGCCCCTAGAAAATATTCTAAATTACAGTGATTGATGAAAAATGCAGTACGGTGAAAAGTGTGGACGAGTTCCAAGTTATATATGTCTGCCCGCCCGGAGACACCTGTTGATGCTTCTGTCTTTTATAAAGGACGGGGCAAGTGGGCGGTGCTAATGGGCAAATGGGCGGTGCTAATGGGCAAATGGGCGGTGCTAATGAGCAAATGGGTGGTGCTAATGAGCAAATGGGCAGTACTAAAAAGGGCAGGGCAGCGCCATTCCACTCTAGAAACAATCTCATATGTGTGTCCTTGTCAGGATTAACCCTTTCCCTCATAGAGAGTTAGGTTAATTTATTGTTATATCTCCATACAAACTACAGCCATTTAGCTATCGTGCAGTGGATAAGTAGTCGCCATATCTATCACACCTCCATAGATATTACTGGGACTACATAGAGATTTAGGTTAATATACTATTATATCTCCATACAAACTACAGCCATTTAGCTATCATGCAGTAGATAAGTAGTCGCCATATTTAGCGAGTGTTCCTCCAGCCTCCATTACCATGTTGTTATGGATGTTGACTTCAAATTACTTGTAGGTTCGAATCTGGCTGGGGTGTCAAATTCTTTCATGCAAAGAAGCTATCCAGCTGGTTTGTGCAAAATGGTGGTTCTACCTGGGTGTCCGTATGCGACTGAAATATTAGCTGGAGAGTCCGCCAGTCGCAATATGGTCCGCCTCCGTGGTCGAGTGGTTAAGGTCGCTGACTTGTAAACCACTGTAACCTATCATCACTGATGGTCACGGGTTCGAGCCCCAAAAATGGTGATGATGCAGCCGTAAAACCCAAAATATAATATATAAAAAACAGTCGCCATATGGCGTAACCTATTGGTCGACTTTAAACCCTCCCCCAAAAAAAACAGAATGTGCTTCCCACTGAGAAATGTATTCAACTTCTGTGTTCTACTTTGCTTGGCTGTCCGATTAGCGCAGTGGTTTGTGCGCTCGCTTCTCACCAATGCAACCCGGGTTCGATTCTCGGACCGGGAAGTATGTGAGATGGTACGATGGTCGCCAGATCGGACAGGTGGGTTTTCTCCAGGTACTCCGGTTTCCTCCCACACGAATTAACACATTTACGCTTTCATCCGCGCCAACGAGAGTGATTAATATACGTTGTAAAATAAATAATGTTTAAACTAATCTACTTTGCCTACCTTCTATACTCGCCTATAAGACATCCTCCCTACTTTGGTTCTGAAATCTGTTGGTTTGGCATGTACTCGTATACAAGACGTGTTTATAAAATGGACACCAGACCAAGTATGTATTGCATGTTTGACCAGTGCAAGTTTTTTAGTATCTGAGTGATTTCTTTTCTAAAACATAATTACGGATTCCATTTAAACACATTAAAATAAAAATTAATTATTTTTTAGCACTCGTAAGACGGGAAGCCATAGAGGCCATAATCTGGTTGTTAAAAACTCTTATAGGCGAGTATGGATGGTAATTCCTGAAGCCGCATTCCATGAATATTCATAAATTGTGATTTCTGTCTTATATATACCTCTGTGGTCGAGTGGTTAAAGTCGCCGACTCGTATACCACTGTAACCGATCATCACTGAACGGTCACTGGTTCGAGCCCCCCTCAGGCCGTGTCTGTTTGTATGGACAAGTTGGCAGTTTCTTACAGAGGTTGGTGCACCAAGTACTTGTTAACCGCTGGAGCTTGCCCAGGAAAAGTGTTGTCAGGTAAACTGCCCGCCGGCGACATAGCCCACAATGGTGGGGATGCAGGCGTACCACCCAAACAAACAAACAAACAATATGAAGCGTCAAAGTCGTGGGTTTTGAGTGAGTAATGAAAATTCACCCGCAACTTTGATATATTTTCAGCGTGTCAGCCGCAGTATTTTAGCACGGCATATGATGTTCAGTACGGAGTCATTGGAAAGAAGGGCAAGATCAACCTGGAGGTGCCCGACTACCCGCTACCCACAGTGCACTTTTATCTAGGCGAGGAGAAGATCGAATATGGTGGTCGATTCAACGCTTTCGTTACCCCGGCAGGTAAAATTATTTTTCTTTTAAATTAATGCTGTATTTTATTATATTATTTAAAGAAATAACATTTCCCACTTTTGTCTTCTTTTTTTTGCGAATTAAAAATCCGCCACTTAGTTTAATTAAAAGTTTTTGTGACTTTCTTGTGCGGGCCGTTTACTAAAGTTGGTAAAACTTGCGGCCCAAACCATTTGTGTTATTAATTTGCGTGTACCACCGGCCGCCTCCGTGGTCGAGTGGCTAATGTCGCTGACTTGTATACCACTGTAACCTATCATCACTGATGGTCACAGGTTTGAGCCCCGTTCAGGCAGTGTCTCATTTATATGAAAAAGTTGGCAGTTTCTTACGGAGGTCGGTGCACCCAAGTACTGGTTAACCGCTGGAGCCTGCCCAGGAAATGTGTTGTTAGGTAAACTGCCCGAAGCGATATAGCCCAAAATGGTGCTGATGCAGGCGTAAAACCCGAAATATAACATTGCATGTACCACCATTTTATGTATTGTATCTATAGGTTTTTTGACCCAACCCATTTGCTTCTAAATTATAACAGTTTCACTCGTATACTATTCATTACATTTCATTTTTTGAACAATTGTTGTGCAGTCTGTGTATGCTATTTGAAAGCAATAAAATATGTTTATACCAAGCTTTTGTATCATACATGTAAGTTATAAATGCAATAAAATATGTTTATACCAAGCTTTTGTATTATACATGTAAGTTATAAATGCAATAAAATATGTTTATACCAAGCTTTTGTATTATACATGTAAGTTATAAATGCAATAAAATATGTTTATACCAAGCTTTTGTATCATACATGTAAGTTATAAATGCAATAAAATATGTTTATACCAAGCTTTTGTATCATACATGTAAGTTATAAATGCAATAAAATATGATTAATAACTAAAGGTAAAATGATAAGTAATTTATTTCATAACATGTTCATACATTATTATTAATCTTACTTTATTGATTTGCACAAATAGCTGAGCATTTGGCAGGCATAAACCTCAAACAATAAATCAAGCACCAATAGTTGAACATTTGGTTAGCACAAACCTGGGACAATAAATCATGCACCAATAGTTGAACATTTGGTTAGCACAAACCTCGGACAATAAATCATGCACACATGGTTGAGCATTTGGTTAGCATGGTTTGTGTTGTTTGGTTGTGGTTTGATAGTTGAACATTTGGTTAGCCAAACCTGACAAATATGATAATGTGACATTTGGTTAGCACAAACCTGGACAATAAATCATGATGTGACATTTGGTTAGCACAAACCTGGGACAATAAATCATGTACAAATATTGAACATTTGGTTAGCACAACCTCGGATTTGTTTGTTTGGTAGCACAAACCTCGGACAATAAATCATGCACACATTGTTGAGCATTTGGTTAGCACAAACCTGGGACAATAAATCATGCACAAATAGTTGACATTTGGTTAGCACAACCTCGGACAATAAATCATGCACAAATAGTTGAGCATTTGGTTAGCACAAACCTCGGACAATAAATCATGACACATTGTTGAGCATTTGGTTAGCACAACCTCGGACAATAAATCATGCACACATTGTTGAGCATTTGGTTAGCACAAACCTCGGACAATAAATCATGCACAAATAGTTGACATTTGGTTAGCACAAACCTCGGACAATAAATCATGCACACTTTGTTGAGCATTTGGTTAGCACAAACCTCGGACAATAAATCATGCACACATTGTTGAGCATTTGGTTAGCACAAACCTCGAACAATAAATCATGCACACATTGTTGAGCATTTGGTTAGCACAAACCTCGAAAAATAAATCATGCACACATTGTTGAGCATTTGGTTAGCACAAACCTCGGACAATAAATCATGCACACATTGTTGAGCAATTGGTTAGCACAAATATCTGACAATAAATCATGCATACATTGTTGAGCATTTGGTTAGCACAAACCTCGAACAATAAATCATGCACACATTCTTAAGCATTTGGTTAGCACAAACCCCGGACACTAAATAATACACATATTGTTTAGCATTTGGTTAGCACCAACCTCGGACAATAAATCATGCACAAATAGTTGAACATTTGGTTAGCACAAACCTCGGAAAATAAATCATGCATACATTGTTGAGCATTTGGTTAGCACAAACCTCGGACAATAAATCATGAACACATTGTTGAGCATTTGGTTAGCACAATCCTCGGACAATAAATCATGCACACATTGTTGAGCATTTGGTTAGCACAAACCTCGGACAATAAATCATGCACAAATAGTTGAACATTTGGTTAGCACAAACCTCGGACAATAAATCATGCATACATTGTTGAGCATTTGGTTAGCACAAACCTCGGACAATAAATCATGCACACTTTGTTGAGCATTTGGTTAGCACAAAACCTCGGACAATAAATCATGCACACATTGTTGAGCATTTGGTTAGCACAAACCTCGAACAATAAATCATGCACACATTGTTGAGCATTTGGTTAGCACAAACCTCGGAAAAAAAATCATGCACACATTGTTGAGCATTTGGTTAGCACAAACCTCGGACAATAAATCATGCACACATTGTTGAGCAATTGGTTAGCACAAATATCTGACAATAAATCATGCATACATTGTTGAGCATTTGGTTAGCACAAACCTCGAACAATAAATCATGCACACATTCTTAAGCATTTGGTTAGCACAAACCCCGGACACTAAATAATACACATATTGTTTAGCATTTGGTTAGCACAAACCTCGGACAATAAATAATACACATATTGTTGAGCAGTTGGTTAGTACCAACCTCGGACAATAAATCATGCACAAATAGCTGAGCATTTGGTTAGCACAAACCTCGGACAATAAATCATGCACACATTCTTGAGCATTTGGTTAGCACAAACCTCGGACAATAAATCATGCACAAATAGTTGAGCAATTGGTTAGCACAAACCTCGGACAATAAATCATGCACACATTGTTGAGCAATTGGTTAGCACAAATATCTGAAAATAAATCATGCATACATGGTTGAGCATTTGGTTAGCACAAACCTCGAACAATAAATCATGCACACATTCTTGAGCATTTGGTTAGCACAAACCTCGAAAATAAATCATGCACAAATAGCTGGGCAGTTGGTTAGCACCAACCTCGGACAATAAATCATGCACGTATTTGTTGAGCATTTGGTTGGCATAAACATCGGACAATAAATCATGCATAAATAGTTGAGCATTTGGTTAGCACAAACCTCGAAAATAAATCATGCACAAATAGCTGGGCAGTTGGTTAGCACCAACCTCGGACAATAAATCATGCACAAATAGCTGAGCATTTGGTTAGCACAAACTTCGGACAATAAATCATGCACACATTGTTGAGCAATTGGTTAGCACAAACCTCGGACAATAAATCATGCACACATTGTTGAGCAATTGGTTAGCACAAACCTCGGACAATAAATCATGCACGTATTTGTTGAGCATTTGGTTGACATAAACCTCGGACAATAAATCATGCATAAATAGTTGAGCATTTGGTTAGTACAAACCTCGGAAAATAAATCATGCACACATTGTTGAGCATTTGGTTAGCACAAACCTCGGACAATAAATCATGCACCAATAGCTGAGCAATTGATTAGCACAAACCTCGGACAATAAATCATGCACAAATAGTTGAGCATTTGGTTAGCACAAACCTCGGACAATAAATCATGCACACATTGTTGAGCATTTGGCGAGCACAAACCTCGGACAAATAAATCTGCAATTGCTGAGCACAACCCTCTGGTAATAGATCTTGCAGCCATCGCTGAGCATTTGGCAAGCACAAACATTGGACAATTATAATCATGCATAGTTTGCGCCCTGCTGTAGCCGCTATGATTGTGCCCTTAGGCAAGGCATTTAAATTCCACATTGCCTTTTCTCTCTCCCTCGTGGCGCTGGATTCCGTCAGTTTTGAGGTCTCGAGACTGATTAAAGTTGTAAGAACATCAATGCAATCAAGCTAAAATAAATGTGTGTATTTTGATTTGGCATTTGTAGGGAGTATAACTCTTGAAATCAAGAATGTTGGATTGGACACCATTGGACAATAAGGGGTAAATTCTATATTTATGTTTTGTATTGTGGGTGGGGTAAGGGGTAAATTATATACTTGTGTATTGGTAGGTGGGTGGGGTAAGAGGTAAATTATATATATTTGTTTTGTATTGGTAGATGGGTGTGGTAAAGGGTAAATTCAATATTTTTGTTTTGTATTGGTAGGTGGGTGGGGTAAGGGGTAAATTCTATATTTTTGTTTTGTATTGGTAGGTGGGTGGGGTAAGGGGTAAATTATATATTTTTGTTTTGTATTGGTAGGTGGGTGGGGTAAGGGGTAAATTATATATATTTGTTTTGTATTGGTAGGTGGGTGGGGTAAGGGGTAAATTCAATATTTTTGTTTTGTATTGGTAGGTGGGTGGGGTAAGGGGTAAATTCTATATTTTTGTTTTGTATTGGTAGGTGGGTGGGGTAAGGGGTAAATTATATATTTGTGTATTGGTAGGTGGGAGGGATAAGGGGTAAATTAAATATTTTTGTTTTGTATTGGTAGGTGGGTGGGGTAAGGGGTAAATTCTATATATTTGTTTTGTATTGGTAGGTGGGTGGGGTAAGGGGTAATGCTATGTGTTTGTATTGGTAGGTGGGGGGATAAGGGGTAAATTATATATTGTGTATTGGTAGGTGGGTGGGTAAGGGGTAAATTCAATATTTTTGTTTTGTATTGGTAGGTGGGTGGGGTAAGGGGTAAATTCTATATATTTGTTTTGTATTGGTAGGTGGGTGGGGTAAGGGTAAATTATATATATTTGTTTTGTATTGGTAGGTGGGTGGGGTAAGGGGTAATGCTATGTGTTTGTATTGGTAGGTGGGGGGGTAAGGGGTAAATTCTATATTTTTGTTTTGTATTGGTAGGTGGGTGGGGTAAGGGGTAAATTATATATATTTGTTTTGTATTGGTAGGTGGGTGGGGTAAGGGGTAAATTCAATATTTTTGTTTTGTATTGGTAGGTGGGTGGGGTAAGGGGTAAATGCTATGTGTTTGTATTGGTAGGTGGGTGGGGTAAGGGGTAAATTATATATATTTGTTTTGTATTGGTAGGTGGGTGGGGTAAGGGGTAAATTATATATTTTTGTTTTGTATTGGTAGGTGGGTGGGGTAAGGGGTAAATTCAATATTTTTGTTTTGTATTGGTAGGTGGGTGGGGTAAGGGGTAAATGCTATGTGTTTGTATTGGTAGGTGGGTGGGGTAAGGGGTAAATGCTATGTGTTTGTATTGGTAGGTGGGTGGGGTAAGGGGTAAATTATATATATTTGTTTTGTATTGGTAGGTGGGTGGGGTAAGGGGTAAATTATATATTTGTGTATTGGTAGGTGGGTGGGGTAAGGGGTAAATTCAATATTTTTGTTTTGTATTGGTAGGTGGGTTGGGTAAGGGGTAAATTATATTTATTTGTTTTGTATTGGTAGGTGGGTGGGGTAAGGGGTAAATTATATTTATTTGTTTTGTATTGGTAGGTGGGTGGGGTAAGGGGTAAATTCATATTTTTGTGTTGTATTGGTAGGTGGGTGGGGTAAGGGGTAAATTCAATATTTTTGTTTTGTATTGGTAGGTGGGTGGGGTAAGGGGTAAATGCTATGTGTTTGTATTGGTAGGTGGGTGGGTGGGGTAAGGGGTAAATTATATATATTTGTTTTGTATTGGTAGGTGGGTGGGGTAAGGGGTAAATTATATATATTTGTTTTGTATTGGTAGGTGGGTGGGGTAAGGGGTAAATGCTATGTGTTTGTATTGGTAGGTGGGTGGGGTAAGGGGTAAATTATATATATTTGTTTTGTATTGGTAGGTGGGTGGGGTAAGGGGTAAATTATATATTTGTGTATTGGTAGGTGGGTGGGGTAAGGGGTAAATTCATATTTTTGTTTTGTATTGGTAGGTGGGTGGGGTAAGGGGTAAATTATATTTATTTGTTTTGTATTGGTAGGTGGGTGGGGTAAGGGGTAAATTATATTTATTTGTTTTGTATTGGTAGGTGGGTGGGGTAAGGGGTAAATTCTATATTTTTGTTTTGTATTGGTAGGTGGGTGGGGTAAGGGGTAAATTATATATATTTGTTTTGTATTGGTAGGTGGGTGGGGTAAGGGGTAAATTATATATATTTGTTTTGTATTGGTAGGTGGGTGGGGTAAGGGGTAAATTATATATTTTTGTTTTGTATTGGTAGGTGGGTGGGGTAAGGGGTAAATTATATATATTTGTTTTGTATTGGTAGGTGGGTGGGGTAAGGGGTAAATTATTATATTTGTTTTGTATTGGTAGGTGGGTGGGGTAAGGGGTAAATGCTATGTGTTTGTATTGGTAGGTGGGTGGGGTAAGGGGTAAATTCTATGTGTTTGTATTGGTAGGTGGGTGGGGTAAGGGGTAAATTATATATATTTGTTTTGTATTGGTAGGTGGGTGGGGTAAGGGGTAAATTATATATTTGTGTATTGGTAGGTGGGTGGGGTAAGGGGTAAATTCAATATTTTTGTTTTGTATTGGTAGGTGGGTGGGGTAAGGGGTAAATTATATTTATTTGTTTTGTATTGGTAGGTGGGTGGGGTAAGGGGTAAATTATATATATTTGTTTTGTATTGGTAGGTGGGTGGGGTAAGGGGTAATTAATATTTTGTGTTGTATTGGTAGGTGGGTGGGGTAAGGGTAAATTCATATTTTTGTTTTGTATTGGTAGGTGGGTGGGGTAAGGGAAATTCTATGTGTTTTGTATTGGTAGGTGGGTGGGGTAAGGGGTAAATTATATATATTGTTTTGTATTGGTAGGTGTGGGGTAGGGGTAAATTATATTTGTTTGTATTGGTAGGTGGGTGGGGTAAGGGGTAAATGCTATGTGTTTGTATTGGTAGGTGGGTGGGGTAAGGGGTAAATTATATATATTTGTTTTGTATTGGTAGGTGGGTGGGGTAAGGGGTAAATTATATATTTGTGTATTGGTAGGTGGGTGGGGTAAGGGGTAAATTCTATATTTTTGTTTTGTATTGGTAGGTGGGTGGGGTAAGGGGTAAATTATATATATTTGTTTTGTATTGGTAGGTGGGTGGGGTAAGGGGTAAATTATATATATTTGTTTTGTATTGGTAGGTGGGTGGGGTAAGGGGTAAATTCAATATTTTTGTTTTGTATTGGTAGGTGGGTGGGGTAAGGGGTAAATTATATATATTTGTTTTGTATTGGTAGGTGGGTGGGGTAAGGGGTAAATTATATATATTTGTTTTGTATTGGTAGGTGGGTGGGGTAAGGGGTAAATTATATATATTTGAAAATGAACACTATATGTTTATACATCAAACAAGATGAACTTATATGCCGTTGTTAAAGGGGAAGTGTGATGCCGATTTTAACATAAAATCACATAAAATCACAAAATCTTCACTTCGAACAATTATCAAGTGTCCATGTCAAGTACTAACGTACACAACCATACTATTATGCTTTGTACCGATACATCAGACTAATATTAGTATTCTAATGTTGCTTGGATGTTACCTGTAAACATTCTGCATAACGACATTTGTCAGTACAATTAAGTCCGCCTGAATGCATTGACAGTGCTGCTTATTATCACACATTGAATCTGTGCAAAATAAGTGTCATTGCTCTAACTTCAACTGGTGCTGGATCTTTCTCGAAAAAGACAGCGGCAATAGCACCATCTGGCAGTCTTCTCCAGCCATGGCCAATTGGGCTACTGACATCAAGCCGCTGAATGTGACTATGCTTCCAAATGTATAATTGGTAAGCGCAGCGACGTACGGGCTGTGTGAAAGAGTCCTCGGTTGGTGGTAGATCGGCAACAGATTTGTCTGTAGATGTAGCAATAACATATCTAAGTTCATCTAAATCAGCACACAATTGGCCGTTTTCTTTCTTATTATTCCCATACAGTGTCAATGCATACAGCCTAATTATACTCTGCATCTCATTAGATACATGTAGCTTGTCACCCAGCAATGATATCGGCTGAATGTCATGCATGTTCTTTTGTAGGATGTTGAATGCTGTTCGTTTGCCAATCCTAAACATTGAACTTGTACTATCACATCCCGTTAAGACATGTATTGCAGGTATGCATTGTGTTAGAGCTGCACCCAAGGTTGACGTCAATTCGTCAATGCCCCTTCGTGACCAGCATGCATGCACGTGTTGATGGGTATATCTCCGCGGCCACAGTAATACAACAGCAACACCAATACATCGGTTTCATCACAGCGCACAATAATGCGAGTATGGTTGTCCACATAATCTATAACATGCAGTAACATGCGTGTGTCAGTTTCCTCGTGTGTACTGTACAAATGTACCAGGTCAAACACCGACGTTGGTGTTATTTGCTGGTAATTTCACAATTGTCATAGCCACCTGCAAGTATAACGCAACTTCCAACAGGGATATGCACTTGTATATGTGCTTCTATGTACTCTGAAATATGAGATGT
>CM026401.1:57056381-57084822 GCA_014843695.1 Archivesica marissinica
GGCAATGCCTCTAGAGAGTATTTAGTTTTTATTTTATGGAGGTAAATGCAAGCTACAGAAGATGTTTTATTTTATGGAGGTAAATGCAAGCTACAGAAGATGTTTTATTTTATGGAGGTAAATGCAAGCTACAGAAGATGTTTTATTTTATGGAGGTAAATGCAAGCTACAGAAGATGTTTTATTTTATGGAGGTAAATGCAAGCTACAGAAGATGTTTTATTTTATGGAGCTAAATGCAAGCTACAGAAGATGTTTTATTTTATGGAGGTAAATGCAAGCTACAGAAGATGTTTTATTTTATGGAGGTAAATGCAAGCTACAGAAGATGTTTTATGTTATGGAGGTAAATGCAAGCTACAGAAGATGTTTTATTTTATGGAGGTAAATGCAAGCTACAGAAGATGTTTTTTTTATGGAGATAAATGCAAGCTACAGAAGATGTTTTATTTTATGGAGGTAAATGCAAGCTACAGAAGACGTTCCAACTCGTGAAGCATTCCTGTTTCTTTTACATGCCTGACGTATTATTATATAACACCGATGCACGAGACCTCGGTTTAGAGTCCCATCTGAAAGAGCTGCAGTCCCTGGATTCGAAGTCCAACGTGTACTGTACCACCGACCTGTCTACAAAACTTGTTTAGAAAAGTCGTGTAATATAATTGCTCTTATAATCTTTGTGTTTTATCCTCATTAGAACCACCGACAGTCCTTGAAACCATCAAGGACCAAAGTGCCCTTAAAGGAGACTCCATCTCGTTGAAGTACCGAGTGGACGGATTTCCCACTCCCACCATCAAGTGGGTAAAGGATTGGCGCCCGTTGGCTGACTGTACACGCCTGAATATGGTCAACCTACCACCGGAAACATACACACTGGAAATGTGCAGTCTTTTAGAGGATGATGAAGGACTGTATGCTTGTTCAGTGGAAAATATCGCCGGAAAAGTCACGGTTGTTGGTCATCTTAAAGTGGGAATAGGTATGTGAGTGAATTTATCGGATGCCATATCTGAATTAACCTTAATACAGCCAACCTGCATTAAGCAGCCAGTTTCCTAATATGTTGTTTTATTATACAGTTCACCTCTATTAAGCAGCCACCTGTGCTATGCAGCCACTTTCTGCGATTACCTTTCGCTGTCTGCTTAATTCATGTTTGACTGTATTATGTATACGATATAAGCCGAAAATGATCCAATATGTAAAGTATTGGACTGTGTGAGGCGCATAGCAGATGGTGCCAATATTTTGCATATTGGATATGTTCGAGGCTTACATCTTACTTGAAACACACACTTATATAGCACTGTGTTACTAATTAAAATTGTTAATTTCGTACATTTATGCATGGGATTTGATAAAGTACATTGGCTTTTTGAAAGCAGTCCAATATTAATAATAATGGACTGCAAGTACAAACGTATGACGTCGCGACAGTATTTTAAGTCAATTATTTTCAGATTTCAACAGTCACACATTAATTTCGAGTCGTATTTTGAAATCTTCTGTATTGATATTTTGAAAATGACTGCAGATTTGATTGTAAATATGTTTATAATTTTCAGACTCTATTCCTGAATTTGAGGAGGTGAATATCAGATCAACACCGACTGAAGAACGGTAGGTATCATGTTCTAGAAAAAATAGGAATGTATAGCATTTTAGAAAATTATTTGTTGTAATATATAGGAAGGTATAGCATTTTAGAAAATTAATTGCTGTAAGATATAGGAAGGTATAGCATTTTAGAAAATTAGTTGTAAGATATAGGAAGGTATAACATTTTAGAACATTATTTGTTGCAACATATAGCATGGTATAGCATTTTAGAACATTATTTGTTGTAACATATAGGATGGCATAGCATTTTAGAACATTAGTTGTTGTAATATATAGGATGGTGTAGCATTTTAGAACATTAATTGTTGTAATATATAGAACGGTATAGCATTTTAGAACATTTGCTGTTGTAAGATATAGGATGGTATAGCATTTTAGAACATTATTTGTTGTAAGATATAGGATGGTATAGCATTTTAGAACATTATTTGTTGTAAGATATAGGATGGTATAGCATTTTAGAACATTAGTTGTTGTAATATATAGGAAGGTATAACATTTTAGAACATTAGTTGTTGTAATATATAGGAAGGTATAGCATTTTAGAAAATTATTTGTTGTAAGATATAGGAAGGTATAGCATTTTAGAACATTAGTTGGTGTAAGATATAGGATGGTATAGCATTTTAGAACATTAGTTGTTGTAAGATATAGGAAGGTATAGCATTTTAGAACATTATTTGTTGTAAGATATTGGATTTGGAAGGTATAGCATGTTAAATATTTAATACAGTGACTGTTGGGGAATATGGAAGCTGGCTGCTTAATACAGGTTGGCTGCTTTACTCCTTCAACACTAAGTAACTGACATGGACTGGTCCATAATATTCTTCCATCAATAAATTTATCTGAAAATTACATTTGGACCAGTTGATTTATATCAAAATAGTTAATTTTATCTAAAAATAGTGAAATTACTAGCAATAAGCAGTGTTCATTCTTGGTCAGAATTTTTGGGAGAAGTGAGAAAGCGCGTGATCGCTTCCTTAAATGGTGTTCTTTAATAAACTAATGCAAAATAGGGTTAAAATGCATAGTACAACCATTAAATACAACATTTGAATAGAAGAAGTGCTTTATAATGGGCCAGTGTATCTTACTAGACACAATTTTGCTACTTTTTTTAAAGAAAAAGGGGGCCCCCATAGGCCGAAGTCAGGGTCCCTAGGGCGCAAATTTCGCCCACATCGCCCTCTAAAATGATCCCCGATAAATGCAGATCCTAATGAGGCGGCTCGTCGCTTTCCTGAACCGGCTCATCTGGATCTACACGCCTTGCAAACTTTGTTAGACCTCCGAAGTGTTGAATGGATTAACCCATTTGATTCTGGATACCGTTCAAACAGTATTTGCAAAGAACATAAAGCCAGATCAGCTGCCACGGAATGTGCCGTCTGGATCTATGTTGTTTGCAAAAGCCTTTAAATATATCCAGAATGAAATGGGTTAATAGAGGTGACCGCAAACAATTGTTTTTCTGTACATGTACATTTTTACAGAGGTCGACATGGGGTTGTATGACGGGTGGTGGAGGTGACGACGGGTAAAACATTTGCTGCCAACTTCATGTCCATGAGGAACAAGTCTCAGAAGAGTTTCTTCATGTACGAGTATGAGGTATTACGATCTCTGCGGCAGACTGGCGGGGTGCTGAAATTGTACGACGCTTTCGAGACAGACAGCAGCTTGAACTTTGTCACCGAGATGTATCCTTGTGTAAAATTATGTGTTTATTATAAATATTGTGTAATCTGAAATTTTATTTCCGTAGTTAAATTAAACATTATATAAAATACTCTAAAAATTGGATAAAATTAAAATTTATTTGTGTACTATGGAATATAATTTCTGTAGTTAGTCTAT
This sequence comes from Archivesica marissinica, assembly GCA_014843695.1. Taxonomy (NCBI): domain Eukaryota; kingdom Metazoa; phylum Mollusca; class Bivalvia; order Venerida; family Vesicomyidae; genus Archivesica; species Archivesica marissinica. The sequence continues at coordinate 57,059,870 of CM026401.1, forward strand.
GAATTGTGTAAACTTAAATTTTATTTCTATCTGCACGATAAAAATTGTATAAAATTAATTTAGGTTCTATTAAGTGTTTTCCTCTTGTTTTTATCGTTGTTTCCTTTAGCACAACATGCTAGCAATTTTATTTTACTATCGCTTCTTGTGATTATTAAATTACTATATCTCGACAGATTTCATGCATTATATATATACATGGGTAGTTATTTGTGAAAGAATGTTATCAGTTAATTAACACGATTTGGATCAAATCACATTTATCATACCGCAACATCTGGTTAGGTCACAACAGTAAAAACAAAGGATTCTAACTAAAAGAACCTATTCACATTTTGGAATAAATCAGAATTTATCTGCCAAGGGAAGTAATAGAAAATTACAGATGTCTCTCATTGACCACGGTTTTGTTCATTGTAATAAAACCTTCATAAACTCCTCTTTTCCGAGAACATACTAAAAACAACTGAGAAATGATCAACAAAAACGAACAATGAATAGTAGAATACATGTAGCCATTTACATAGAAACATCCCCAAAACATCCGGTGGTCGCCAGATCGGACAGCTGGGTTTTCTCCGGGTACTCCGGTTTCGTCCCACACGAATGACCACATACGCTCTCATCCCTCTCATCCGTGCCAAGAAGAGTGATTAATATATGTTGTTAGAACTTGCTTTGCAATCGTTGTAAAATAAATGCAGTTTAAACTAACACGCATAAACATAGCTCCAACATTAATTACATTCAATAATCTAATATTTGCCGCTTATGGCGACAGTATGTATATCAATTTAAGAAATGCCATTTATCTTTTTCTAACAAAGTGATCGGATTGGAGGCATTGTTTCTATGGCAACAGTATTTGCAATCGTTGTAAAATAAATAAAGTTTTAGTAAAAAGTTAAAAAAAATATTTCAAGTATGGAATGGTTTAAGATTGGTTGATTCTAGTTGGCTGTTGCTAAGAGACTAAATATAGAAGAAAACAACACATTGTAATTTCTTAACAATTAAAAGCCTCACCGAGCCCGAGTTACTGGAGAAGGTCATCTCTGATGGGAACTGGACCAAGGTCAAGGTCGTGACAATAATCAGAAAACTGTTGGCAATTCTCCAAGAACTGTCCTTGTTCAAGATTCTTCATCTGGATATCAAGGTACTGTATAAGATACTGACCGTTACACATGAGTGAGTGACCTATATATGAGATATGACCAATGACCTATATATTGTAAGACCAGATGATTGGATGACCTATAAATATGTGGATGACCTTTGACCACAGTATATGAGCAAAAGACCTGTACATTTTGGATGACCTATAAATAAGTGGATGACCTTTGTCCAGTATATCAGCAAATGACCATTGACCTATCTATATATGAGTGGATGACCCTTGACCTGAATATGAGTGGATGATCCTTTTTGATTTGTTCGCAAGTGGAGAATATTTGACCTATATTCTACTCTGAATATATTGATCAGAACGGAACTGGCGACGTCCACATGTAGCTGGACAATCGCAATATAACCCTGCTTGGGTAGCATCCAGGAAAAATGAAATGTCCTAAAGTCATGGATATATGACTTAGTTTAGTTTGTACAATTTCAGGTGCGAATGGCCCAGTATTTGTGCCCTTCTGTAGCCTTTACAAGTGTGCCCATAGGCAAGCAAGGCATTTAAATTCCATAGTGCCTCTTATCTCTCCCTGATGGCTATGAATTCCATCAGGAATGAGGTCTCGAGAGTGATTAATACAAGTAACTTGTTTCGCAATCGAGCTAAAATAAATTTGTATAAATAAAAGTTGTTCGGTATTTATAATGTTTACTGATACTCTTTATTTACCTACTGCATATAATGTACATGATGAGTAAATGGGTACCATGTACATGATGAGTAAATGGGTACCATGTACATGATGAGTAAATGGGTACCATGTACATGATGAGTAAATGGGTACCATGTACATGATGAGTAAATGGGTACCATGTACATGATGAGTAAATGGGTACCATGTACATGATGAGTAAATGGGTACCATGTACATGATGAGTAACATGATGAGTAAATGGGTACCATGTACATGATAGTAAATGGGATGAGTAAATGGTACCATGTACATGATGAGTAAATGGGTACCATGTACATGATGAGTAAATGGGTACCATGTACATGATGAGTAAATGGGTACCATGTACATGATGAGTAAATGGGTACCATGTACATGATGAGTAAATGGGTACCATGTACATGATGAGTAAATGGGTACATGTACATGATGAGTAAATGGGTACATGTACATGATGAGTAAATGGTACCATGTACATGATGAGTAAATGGGTACCATGTACATGATGAGTAAATGGGTACCATGTACATGATGAGTAAATGGGTACCATGTACATGATGAGTAAATGGGTACCATGTACATGATGAGTAAATGGGTACCATGTACATGATGAGTAAATGGGTACCATGTACATGATGAGTAAATGGGTACCATGTACATGATGAGTAAATGGGTACCATGTACATGATGAGTAAATGGGTACCATGTACATGATGAGTAAATGGGTACCATGTACATGATGAGTAAATGGGTACCATGTACATGATGAGTAAATGGGTACCATGTACATGATGAGTAAATGGGTACCATGTACATGATGAGTAAATGGGTACCATGTACATGATGAGTAAATGGGTACCATGTACATGATGAGTAAATGGGTACCATGTACATGGTGAGTAAATGGGTACCATGTACATGATGAGTAAATGGGTACCATGTACATGGTGAGTAAATGGGTACCATGTACATGATGAGTAAATGGGTACCATGTACATGATGAGTAAATGGGTACCATGTACATGATGAGTAAATGGGTACCATGTACATGATGAGTAAATGGGTACCATGTACATGATGAGTAAATGGGTACCATGTACATGATGAGTAAATGGGTACCATGTACATGATGAGTAAATGGGTACCATGTACATGATGAGTAAATGGGTACCATGTACATGATGAGTAAATGGGTACCATGTACATGATGAGTAAATGGGTACCATGTACATGATGAGTAAATGGGTACCATGTACATGATGAGTAAATGGGTACCATGTACATGATGAGTAAATGGGTACCATGTACATGATGAGTAAATGGGTACCATGTACATGATGAGTAAATGGGTACCATGTACATGATGAGTAAATGGGTACCATGTACATGATGAGTAAATGGGTACCATGTACATGATGAGTAAATGGGTACCATGTACATGATGAGTAAATGGGTACCATGTACATGATGAGTAAATGGGTACCATGTACATGATGAGTATATGGGTACCATGTACATGATGAGTAAATGGGTACCATGTACATGATGAGTAAATGGGTACCATGTACATGATGAGTAAATGGGTACCATGTACATGATGAGTAAATGGGTACCATGTACATGATGAGTAAATGGGTACCATGTACATGATGAGTAAATGGGTACCATGTAAATGGGATGAGTAAATGGGTAACATGTACATGATAAGTAAATGGGTACCATGTACATGATGAGTAAATGGTACCATGTACATGATGAGTAAATGGGTACCATGTACATGATGAGTAAATGGGTACCATGTACATGATGAGTAATTGGGTACCAAGTACATGATGAGTAAATGGGTACCATGTACATGATGAGTAAATGGGTACCATGTACATGATGAGTAAATGGGTACCATGTACATGATGAGTAAATGGGTACCATGTACATGATGAGTAAATGGGTACCATGTACATGATGAGCAAATGGGTACCATGTACATGATGAGTAAATGGGTACTATGTAAATGGATGAGTAAATGGGTACATGTACATGATAGTAAATGGTACCTGTAAGATGAGTAAATGGTACCATGTACATGATGAGTAAATGGGTACCATGTACATGATGAGTAAATGGGTACCATGTACATGATGAGTAAATGGTACCATGTACATGATGAGTAAATGGGTACCATGTACATGATGAGTAAATGGGTACCATGTACATGATGAGTAAATGGGTACCATGTACATGATGAGTAAATGGGTACCATGTACATGATGAGTAAATGGGTACCATGTACATGATGAGTAAATGGGTACCATGTACATGATGAGTAAATGGGTACCATGTACATGATGAGTAAATGGGTACCATGTACATGATGAGCAAATGGGTACCATGTACATGATGAGTAAATGGGTACTATGTAAATGGGATGAGTAAATGGGTAACATGTACATGATAAGTAAATGGGTACCATGTAAATGATGAGTAAATGGTACCATGTACATGATGAGTAAATGGGTACCAAGTACATGATGAGTAAATGGGTACCAAGTACATGATGAGTAATTGGGTACCAAGTACATGATGAGTAAATGGGTACCAAGTACATGATGAGTAAATGGGTACCAAGTACATGATGAGTAAATGGGTACCAAGTACATGATGAGTAAATGGGTACCAAGTACATGATGAGTAAATGGGTACCATGTACATGATGAGCAAATGGGTACCATGTACATGATGAGTAAATGGGTACTATGTAAATGGGATGAGTAAATGGGTAACATGTACATGATAAGTAAATGGGTACCGTGTAAATGATGAGTAAATGGTACCATGTACATGATGAGTAAATGGGTACCATGTACATGATGAGTAAATGGGTATCATGTACATGATGAGTAAATGGTACCATGTACATGATGAGTAAATGGGTACCATGTACATGATGAGTAAATGGGTACCAAGTACATGATGAGTAAATGGGTACCATGTACATGATGAGTAAATGGTACCATGTAAATGGGATGAGTAAATGGGTACCATATACATAATGAGTAAATGGTTACCATGTACATGATGAGTAAATGGGTACCATGTACATGATGAGTGAATGGGTACCATGTACATGTATTGTAGAGCAAATGGGTACCATGCACATGTATTGTAGAGTAAATGGGTAACATGTACATGTATTGTAGAGTAAATGGGTACCATGTACATGTATTGTAGAGTAAATGGGTAACATGTACATGTATTGTAGAGTAAATGGGTACCATGTACATGATGAGTAAATGGGTACAATGTACATGTATTGTAGAGTAAATGGGTACCATGTACATGTATTGTAGAGTAAATGGGTAACATGTACATGTATTGTAGAGTAAATGGGTACCATGTACATGATGAGTAAATGGGTACAATGTACATGTATTGTAGAGTAAATGGGTACCATGTACATGTATTGTAGAGTAAATGGGTAACATGTACATGTATTGTAGAGTAAATGGGTACCATGTACATGTATTGTAGAGTAAATGGGTACCATGTACATGTATTGTAGAGTAAATGGGTACCATGTACATGATGAGTAAATGGGTACCATGTACATGATGAGTAAATGGGTACCATGTACATGTATTGTAGAGTAAATGGCTACCATGTACATGTATTGTAGTGTAAATGGGTACCATGTACATGTATTGTAGCCAAGCAACATCAGGATGACTGGTACCGGGATGGATGAAATCAAGCTTATTGGCTTCGGACTGTCCCGCATTCTCCAACCAGGGGAGGACACCACGCACAACTACGGCAGTGTGGGATATGCTTCATCAGAATAAGTAACCAATGAAGTCCTCACAAGTACAACAGATGTATGGTCCGTTGGAGTGCTCGCCTACATTTTGTAAGTGAAATGGCAATATTGATTTAGTTGTTACCCCACCCACCTCCAAAAATTGCATTCTTTTACTGTTTGTTTAATCCAACATCTAACAATGTCAAACTCCTTGCAGGACATAGACAGGTGTAGGATTTATTCTAGAGTGGAGAAAAGGGCAGGGTGGGTCAGAAAATGGGAAGGGTGCATTTTCAGCTGCAATGAGTTGCAGGAGGAGTTATTTTGGGGTTAGCCCCTAGAAAATATTCTAAATTACAGTGATTGATGAAAAATGCAGTACGGTGAAAAGTGTGGACGAGTTCCAAGTTATATATGTCTGCCCGCCCGGAGACACCTGTTCCAAGTTATATATGTCTGCCCGCCCGGAGACACCTGTTCCAAGTTATATATGTCTGCCCGCCCGGAGACACCTGTTCCAAGTTATATATGTCTGCCCGCCCGGAGACACCTGTTCCAAGTTATATATGGCTGCCCGCCCGGAGACACCTGTTCCAAGTTATATATGTCTGCCCGCCCGGAGACACCTGTTCCAAGTTATATATGTCTGCCCGCCCGGAGACACCTGCTGAGGCTTCTTTTTTTAATAAAGGGCGGGGCAAGTGGGCGGTGCTAATTGGCAAATGGGCGGTGCTAATTGGCAAGTGGGCGGTGCTAATTGGCAAATGGGCAGTGCTAATTGGCAAATGGGCAGTGCTAATTGGCAAATGGGAGGTGCTAATGGGCAAATGGGCGGTGCTAAAAATAGCAACAATGGCAGGGCAGCGCCATTCCACTCTAGAAAAAACCTCCCATGTGTGTCCTTGTCAGGATTAAACCTTTCCCTCATAGAGATTTAGGTTAATATACTATCATATCTCCATACAAACTACAGCCATTTAACCCTTTCCCTCATAGAGAATTAGGTTAATATACTATTATATCTCCATACAAACGACAGCCATTTAACCCTTTCCCTCATAGAGAATTAGGTTAATATACTATTATATCTCCATACAAACTACAGCCATTCAGCTATCATGCAGTGGATAAGTAGTCGCCATATTTAGCGAGTGTATATTTATCTTCGCTACCGGTTGCCCATATGAGCGACGACTCCTGAAGAGATTAGTTATTTTAGATTTTGGAGGATAGTGGTGCATGATACAGACAGAGACCCATTCCAGAATCTTCTCTGGTTCTTTTACGTGCACCGTGTAAAGCACCGACACGAGACCTCGGTTTAACGTCCCATCTGAAAGACTGTTAATTTTAGACGGGGGGTCGAACCTGTGATTACACTGGACTACATATCCGTCTGTAAAAAAGTCATACTTTAAATAAAACAATTTTAAAATCATATCAGAGACCCCCGATATTTACCCGGCAGCAACAATTTGCAAACAAATTAGTTTGCAATATTGAATTGGTTCAATCAGTAATATAGATTAACATGTTTATAAATTAAACAATAAAATTCAAACACTACCTACCTTAGAACCTACTGTAATTATCCAATTTCATGGCAAGTGTCAATTAACACCTGCCGTGGTTGCGATCACAACATGAGTTATTCACACCTCCTCGGGCGATTTCTTTTGTATTGTAACTGTGTAAGGTTTTATGATATATTGAAAAGAAAACAACGACGACGTATCTGATTATATGACAGTTTATTTAAATTTTGCAAATATATATATTTTTTCCTTCCGGATGTAATAGTAATAGTAATAGTATTCTAATATTCGGACGTTCGAGCGAATATTCGTTGCCATCCCTAGTTATAATAGACACCTCTGATAGGCCACCTCTGATATACCACCTCTGATAGACCACCTCTGATAGGCCACCTCTGATAGGCCACCTCTGATAGACCACCTCTGATAGGCCACCTCTGATAGACAACCTCTGATAGACCACCTCTGATATACCACCCCTTATAGACCACCCCTGATAGGCCACCTCTGACAGACCACCTCTCTGATAGACCACCTCTGATAGACCACCTCTGATAGGCCACCTCTGACCGGTAAGTATGTGAGATGGTTACATACACATACACAGAACCATCATTCCCCGTTTCTCTATTTAGGAGATCAGGTAAGAAATGTTATTCAAGGAAATATTATTGCTTGCTTCAGTTAAATATGGTAAAATAAATTACCTGTGGGAAATAAATTACCTGTGTAAACTAAATTACCTGTGGGAATAAATTCCATATCTGAAACGATACATTTCAGAAATAAATTGCATATCAGTAAATGGGAAATAAATTTAAAAAATTTACCTGATGGTAATAAATTGATATTTGAAATAAATTACATGTTGGAAATAAATTACACATTGGAAATAAATTACCTGTGGTGAAAATGTGTAAATATTATGTATAGCATTATGTGAACCGCCTAGTTATACAGCACACACCACCTTATTATCATATTTATTAATTGATAGAGACATAGATACATTATTGTCCCATTAGTTATTATTGTTAGCGCGCTCGCTTCTCACCAATGCGACCCGGGTTCGATCCTCGGACAGGGAAGTATGTGAGATGGTACGATGGTCGTCATTTTGGACAGGTGGGTTTTCTCCGGGTACTCCGGTTTCCTCCCACATGAATGACCACATATACGCTTTCATCCGAGCCAACGAGAGTGATTAATATAAGTTGTTAAAACTTGCTTCGCAGTCGCTGTAAAATAAATAAAGTATAAAAAAAACAAAAACAAAAAATTCTATTTTTTCAGATTCAATATATTTATGTTATTCTGTAAACTATTGTTTCAAAATATATGTTGTTGATTGTTAGGCCCTAAACAGTGCCAAATAACATTTAATTATAATAAATGTAATATTTTCCCACTATATGTTGCTATTCTCAAGAGGGGGTCATTTTTCTGCAAGGGGGGGTCAATATTCTATGGCCGCGGGTCATTATTTTGAGGGTGGTCAATATTCTATATGACACCGAAAATAAAAATTATTCTGACGATATATGTAACAAAATTCGGACCAAAGAATTAAAAATGGGTAATAAATGCAGTTCATGTCCCTTTGACGGGATCTCCTTGGCCGAGTGGTTACGGCCATTGCCTTCAAATGACTTTCTCATCACCACTGTGGGTTCAAACCGAGTGGTTACGGTCATTGCCTTCAAATGACTTTCCCATCACCGCTGTGGGTTCAAACCTAGTGGTTACGGTCATTGACTTCAAATGACTTGCCCATCTCATCACCGCTGTGGGTTCAAACCGAGTGGTTACGGTCATTGACTTCAAATGACTTGCCATCACCGCTGTGGGTTCAAACCTAGTGGTTACGGTCATTGACTTCAAATGACTTGCCCATCTCATCACCGCTGTGGGTTCAAACCGAGTGGTTACGGTCATTGACTTCAAATGACTTGCTAATCACCGCTGTGGGTTCAAATCCAAATAGGGGTGTCCAATTATTTCGGTGAAGGAGCGTGCTTGCGGAAGGTTGGTTGTTCTACCTGAGTTCACGTCCGTGTCTGAAACATTGCTCGGAGTAGGAAGACACCAATAATACTGTATATAACTGCCGTGCCAAGTGTTAACGTTATTTGAGGAGTTTTGTAATGGCGATGTCTTAAATTGACGCTCCGTTCTTTCACCTCCCTTCCTAGCTCCGTTCATTCACCTCCCTTCCTAGATCCGTTATATCGCCTCTTCCTAGCTCCGTTCTATCGCCTCCATTCCTAGCTCCATTCGCTCGCCTCCCTTCCTAGCTCCATTCTCTCACCTCTCTTCCTAGCTCCATTCTCTCACCTCTCTTCCTAGCTCCATTCTCTCACCTCCCTTCCTAGCTCCATTCTCTCACCTCTCTTCTTAGCTCCATTCTCTCACCTCTCTTCCTAGTTCTGTCTCACGCCTCTCTTCTAGCTCCTTCCTCACCTCTATTCTATACCGTTCTCTCCCCCTCTCTTCCTAGCTCCATTCTCTCACCTCTCTTCCTAGCTCCTCCTAGCTCCGTGCTCTTGCCTCCCTTCCTAGTTCCATTCTCTTACCTCCCTTCCTAGTTCCATTCTCTGCCTCCCTTCCTAGCTCCATTCTCTCGCCTCCCTTCCTAGCTCCGTTTCTCTCGCCTCCCTTCCTAGCTCCTTCTCTCCCTCTCTTCCTAGCTCCATTCTCTCGCCTCCCTTCCTAGCTCCATTCTCTCGCCTCCCTTCCTAGCTCCATTCTCTCGCCTCTCCTCCTAGCCCCATTCTCTCACCTCTCTTCCTAGCTCCGTCCTTTCGGTTCTCTTCCTAGCTCTGTTCATTCCCCCTCTCTTCCTAGCTCTGTGCATTCCCCTCTCTTCCTAGCTCCATTCTCTCGCCTCCCTTCCTAGCTCCATTCTTTCACCTCCCTTCCTAGCTCCATTCTCTTGCCTCCCTTCCTAGCTCTATTCTCTCGCCTCCCTATCTCCATTCTCTCGCCTCTCTTCCTAGCTCCATTATCTCGCCTCTCTTCCTAGCTCCATTCTCTCTCCCTTCCTAGCTCCATTCTCTCGCCTCCCTTCCTAGCTCCGATTCTCTCGCCTCTCTTCCTAGCTCCATTCTCTCGCCTCCCTTCCTAGCTCCGTTCTCTCGCCTCCCTTCCTAGCTCCGTTCTCTCGCCTCTCTTCCTAGCTCCGTTCTCTCGCCTCCCTTCCTAGCTCCATTCTCTCGCCTCTCTTCCTAGCTCCTCCTGCCCATTCTCTCGCCTCTCTTCCTAGCTCCGTTCTCTCGCCTCCCTTCCTAGCTCCGTTCTCTCGCCTCCCTTCCTAGCTCCATTCTCTCGCCTCTCTTCCTAGCTCCGTTCTCTCACCTCCCTTCCTAGCTCCGTCTCTCACCTCCCTCCTAGCTCCGTTCATTCACCTCTCTCTTCCTCTCCGTTCCCTCGCCTCTCTTCCTAGCTCCGTTCTTTCCTCCTCAGCATTCTCTCCCTCTCTTCCTAGCTCCATTCTCTCGCCTCCCTTCCTAGCTCCTTTCTTTCACCTCCTTCCTAGCTCCGTTCTCTCACCTCTCTTCCTAGCTCCGTTCTCTCGCCTCTTCCTAGCTCCATTCTCTCACCTCTCTTCTTAGCTCCTCCTAGCTCCGTTCTCTTGCCTCCCTTCCTAGTTCCATTCTCTTGCCTCCCTTCCTAGTTCCATTCTCTCGCCTCTCTTCCTAGCCCCATTCTCTCACCTCTCTTCCTAGCTCCATTCTCTCACCTCCCTTCCTAGCTCCATTCTCTTGCCTCTCTTCCTAGCTCCGTTCTTTCACCTCCCTTCCTAGCTTCATTCTCTCGCCTCTCTTCCTAGCTCCGTTCTCTCTCCTCTCTTCCTAGCTCTGTTCTCTCACCTCTCTTCTTAGCTCCTCCTAGCTCCGTTCTCTCGCCTCTCTTCCTAGCTCCGTTCTCTCGCCTCTTCCTAGCTGCATTCTCTCACCTCTCTTCTTAGCTCCTCCTAGCTCCGTTCTCTTGCCTCCCTTCCTAGTTCCATTCTCTTGCCTCCCTTCCTAGTTCCATTCTCTCGCCTCTCTTCCTAGCCCCATTCTCTCACCTCTCTTCCTAGCTCCATTCTCTCACCTCCCTTCCTAGCTCCATTCTCTTGCCTCTCTTCCTAGCTCCGTTCTTTCACCTCCCTTCCTAGCTTCATTCTCTCGCCTCTCTTCCTAGCTCCGTTCTCTCTCCTCTCTTCCTAGCTCTGTTCTCTCACCTCTCTTCTTAGCTCCTTCTCTCCTCTCTTCCTAGCTCCGTTCTCTCGCCTCTCTTCCTAGCTCCATTCTCTCACCTCCCTTCCTAGCTCCGTTCTCTTGCCTCCCTTCCTAGCTCCATTCTCTCGCCTCCCTAGCTCCATTCTCTCGCCTCTCTTCCTAGCTCCATTCTCTCGCCTCTCTTCCTAGCTCCATTCTCTCACCTCCCTTCCTAGCTCCATTCTCTTGCCTCCCTTCCTAGCTCCATTCTCTCGCCTCCCTATCTCCATTCTCTCGCCTCTCTTCCTAGCTCCATTATCTCGCCTCTCTTCCTAGCTCCATTCTCTCACCTCCCTTCCTAGCTCCATTCTCTCGCCTCCCTTCCTAGCTCCGTTCTCTTGCCTCTCTTCCTAGCTCCATTCTCTCGCCTCCCTTCCTAGCTCCATTCTCTCACCTCTATTCCTAGCTCCTCCTAGCTCCGTTCTCTCGGCTCTTCCTAGCTCCGTTCTTTCACCTCTCTTCCTAGTTGCTCCGTTTCTCCATATTGAATCATAATAGCAATAAAAAATAATTTTATATATATATAAATAATCGATTTAAATTCCCATCTGTTAATTTAATTTAAGACTGTTAATTATATTAGGGTCAGACGGGGGATCAAACCTGTGACCCCTGGATTACTACAAATTAGGTGTTTATTATATTATGATATCTATAGCTCTATATTTATGTATTTTACACCATAACACACAGTTTGTGTACAGTCAAATCTGTGTTACCCATCACCTCTATTTAATATACAGTCAAACTGGTGTTTGTGGTCACCTATTATACATTCAAACTTGTGTCGGTGGTCACCTTTATTGTAGAGTCAAATTGGTGTCATGGTCACCTTTATTATACAGTCAAACTGGTGTTGTTGGTCACATTTATTATACAGTCAAACCTGTGTTTGTGGCACCTCTATTATGCAGTCAAACTGGTGTCATGGTCACCATTATTATAAAGTCAAACTGGTGTTGGTGGTCACCTTTATTGTATTGTCAAACTGGTGTCGGTGGTCCCTTTATTGTATAGTCAAACTGGTGTTGGTGGCCACCTTTATTATAAAGTCAAATGGTGTCTGGTCACCATTATTATAAAGTCAAACTGGTGTTGGTGGTCACCTTTATTGTATTGTCAAACTGGTGTCGGTGGTCACCTTTATTGCATAGTCAAACTGGTGTTGGTGGCCACCTTTATTATAAAGTCAAACTGGTGTCATGGTCACCTTTATTATACAGTCAAACCTGTGTTGGTGGCCACCTTTATTGCAGTCAAACCTGTGTTGGTGGCCACCTCTAGTATACAGTCAAACCTGTGTTGGTGGCCACTTTTATTGTATAGTCAAACTGGTGTCGGTGGTCACCTTTATTGTATAGTCAAACTGGTGTTGGTGGTCACCTTTATTATACAGTCAAACTGGTGTCATGGTCACCTTTATTGTAGACTCAAACTGGTGTCGGTGGTCACCTTTATTGTATAGTCAAACTGGTGTCGGTGGTCACCTTTATTGTATAGTCAAACTGGTGTTGGTGGTCACCTTTATTATACAGTCAAACTGGTGTCATGGTCCCCTTTATTATACAGTCAAACTAGTGTTGTTGGTCACATTTATTATACAGTCAAACTGGTGTTGGGGGTCACCTTTATTATACAGTCAAACCTGTGTTGGTGGCCACCTTTATTGCAGTCAAACCTGTGTTTGTGGCCACCTCTATTATACAGTCAAACCTGTGTTGGTGGCCACCTTTATTGCAGTCAAACCTGTGTTGGTGGCCACCTTTATTGTATAGTCAAACTGGTGTCGGTGGTCACCTTTATTGTATAGTCAAACTGGTGCCACCACACAACCCCACCCAAACATCAAACTGTGTTGGTGCCACTTTATCGTCAAACTGTTTGGTCACCTTTATTAAGTCAAACGTGGGTGGCACCTTTATTAGCAAACGTGTTGGCACCTTATTATACAGTCAAACTGGTGTCATGGTCACCTTTATTGTAAGTCAAACTGGTGTCATGGTCACCTTTATTATAAAGTCAAACTGGTGTTGGTGGTCACCTTTATTGTATAGTCAAACTGGTGTCGGTGGTCACCTTTATTATACAGTCAAACTGGTGTCATGGTCACCTTTATTATACAGTCAAACTGGTGTTGTTGGTCACATTTATTATACAGTCAAACTGGTGTTGGGGGTCACCTTTATTATACAGTCAAACCTGTGTTGGTGGCCACCTTTATTGCAGTCAAACCTGTGTTGGTGGCCACCTCTATGCAGAAGCATCCCTTGTCTAGTATTAGACAGATATGTGAGACCTGGGTTTATTGTCCCATTTGAACGACTGTTATTATTGTAGGATGGGGGGATTGAACCGGCTAACCCTGGATGCACAGTGTAATGTGTTAGCCACTAGACCAGTGGGTATGTTGGGGGGATCAAACCTGCTATCCCTGGATGTACAGTGTAATGTGTTAGCTACTAGACCAGTGATCAATTGAGTATTGACTCCGATGACAAACAAACGTCAATTCAGGAGCATGGATGACCATTATATGAAATCATACTTTCAACCGACAAAAACATTGTTTATTGATTCAATGTTAATGTTCGAATGTATTCGGAAGAATTTGTAGTAGAAATGCATTTATGCGTGAAACACTGCATTTTATTTGCTTTTTGTGATGTAATGTCGTTTTCAGTTATACTATTTTGCGATGTAATGTCGCTTTAAGTTATACTATTTAATGATGTAATGTCGCTTTAAGTTATACTATTTTGCGATGTAATGTCGCTTTAAGTTATACTATTTTGTGATGTAATGTCGCTTTAAGTTATACTATTTTGTGATGTAATGTCGCTTTAAGTTATACTATTTTGCGATGTAATGTCGCTTTAAGTTATACTATTTTGTGATGTAATGTCGCTATAAGTTATACTATTTTGTGATTTAATGTCGCTTTAAGTTATACTATTTTGTGATGTAATGTCGCTATAAGTTATACTATTTTGTGATTTAATGTCGCTTTAAGTTATACTATTTTGTGATGTAATGTCGCTTTAAGTTATACTATTTGTTCTAACCAATTTCTTTCCAATCTTTAGCTCCTCCCAGATTGCCAACACATCGGCCAATCATAACAGACTTAGGCGAAGAGACTCTGAGATTGGCATGGCGACCAGTAGAGACATACCAGGCTAAGAGAACGCCCCCTGTCTCTTACAGACTAGAAGCTAAGGAACTTCCAGGTTAGATGTTATTTTATGTTTTCCAACGTTATTTCATGTTTTCCAACGTTACTTTATGTTTTCTGTCAAGAGGATACTGGGTAGTGTGGGGCGCTAGTGCGCTACATGCTACCTTTCATATAATTGTAATACATTTATAGCACCCAAACCATATTAACATCGTGATATAAAACAAGTTCGTCTGTACGGTGACAATATCATAATTTTACTGACAACTTATTATCAAAAATAACAGTATTTGTGAGTATTTTTTATCTTTTATTTCACACAACACACATACAAGAAGAACATGTAATTGTAATTGTTTTATACACATTTATTTTAGCAAGTTCTTACAACTTATATTAATCACTCTCGAGACCTCATACTGGTGGAATCCATCACCACAAAGGGAGAGAGGAGGCAATGTGGGATTTAAATGGCTTTAAGGGCACAATTGTAATGGCTCCAGCGGGGCTCAAACTCCGGGCGTTTCGCGAATGCATACCACTAATGGGACTTAATGGATAAGGTAACTATATAGAGCTTCTATG
Organism: Archivesica marissinica; assembly: GCA_014843695.1. Lineage (NCBI taxonomy): Eukaryota > Metazoa > Mollusca > Bivalvia > Venerida > Vesicomyidae > Archivesica > Archivesica marissinica. The sequence continues at coordinate 57,075,079 of CM026401.1, forward strand.
CAGAAGGTGTGCACTCACTGAAGATAAGTTTGACTTTGGTTTGTTTTGGTCGCGAAATTTGATAACATTTTTGCCCCCCAAAACATGTGTCACCTTAGATACAATCTATCTTGAAAAAAACTGTTAGAAGCCCTGCATAGTTACCTATGTATAAAATATTGACATAAATGTTCGTTTCTTAATATAGTCGATACGATGCTCAATAAATAATCAATTCTTCTAGAAATTCATTAATTGACCATAACCTTTCAAATACAAGTTTCTATTTCTAAACACCGTAGTTAGTCCAATATTTAAATTAACAAAAATGAGCATGGTGACAGTGCTTGTTGTTTTTTCAAAGTATTTATTTTGGGTCAAGATCTAGTACATTTAGAAGGCATGGCCCCTTAATACAATAAATTACACATTTACGCATATCTGCACTTGGACTCCCTATTGACCATATAAGCAACACAAATTGTCATATTCGATAGGGTAATTAACTCAGTATAGATTCTCACCAACTTATCAGATTGGATCATGTTCTTCAACATATATCAACAATCTAGTATATCACAAGATATATCAACACATTGGTATATCACAACATATAACATGCTGGTATATCACAGCATATATCAACATGCTGGTATATCATTACATATATCAACATTATTGTAGATCACAACATATATCAACATTATTGTATATCACAACATATATCAACATACTGGTAGATCACTACATATATCAACATGTGGGTATATCACAATGTTCTTCAACATATATCAACAATCTAGTATATCACAACATATATCAACATGCTGGTAGATCACAACATATATCAACATGCTGGTAGATCACAACATATATTAACATACTGGTAGATCACTACTAACACTACTATGAATAGAGTGTTATGCAACCAGACGCATTCTCAATGTTCCAGGTGAACGTATACAAAAGAAACTAAATCTACATATATGGTTTCACATTCACACCGTATATAAAGCTAAAAACTATATGCTAATGGCGTATGATGTTACACTTGACATAAAGTAAAATGCACTTGGGATAAGTATATGTACGTACACTATAATTAAGTCTATGTACATAACATAAATCTGATTAGCGCAGTGGTTAATACGCTTTCATCAGCGGCAACGAGAGTGATTAATATGATTGTAGGACATTTGCCCCGAAGGACATCTGCCCCGAAGGACATCTGCCCCGACTCCAAAAATGGCTAGGGAGGACATCTGCCCCGACTTAAATGGAACATTCAAAGTTAACAATAAAGCTCGAGGCAAACTAATAACCTTTCTCTACATGTATATATGAACATTCAAAGTTAACATTGTCATTTGTTGCCAGCAAATATTCTTTTTTTTAATCTTTTTTTAAATTTAAGTTTATTTAACGTCGCCACCCGTTACCATTTGAGCGATGGGCTGTTTACCTAACAACACCTTTCCTGGACAGGCTCCAGAGGTTAACCAGTATTTGGTCCACCAAACTGCCAACTTTGTCATATAAAGCGATACGGTCTGAGCAGGGCTCCAACTCGTGACCATAAGTGATGATATGTTAAAGTGGTAGGATAATATAGCATCTCATTTAATGTTATTAAACTCCGGACCTTTCGCACCTGAAGCGAATGCGTGACTGCACTATCATGATTTCCACTACTTTTGCTGTTTTGTTTTCAGAGCTTGTGTACCGGTAGATCCAGTTTACAAGGCATATTGGCAGCTACGCGCCTGAACTTAGCGAAGTAAATCCTGCAACTGAGTTCGAACAATTGAGTTCGAGAAATTGTCTCACCTATTTTGCCCAGCTACTGTCGATCAACTTAGGATATCGTCAGAATAATGTTCCATCTGTCAATTAAATACAACTGAGCTTGCAACAACAACTTCAACTACAGCTTGCGGAAGGTCGGTGGTTCTATCCGGGTTCCCGTTTGTGCCTGAAATACTGCTCGGAGAGGCACCCAATGTCTTTCTCAACCAATAATAGCTGGAGAGACCCCATCTAACCTAAGCTGTTGGTGCCACTTTAATCCCCAAAACAAACAAAGTGTACCAAGTGGTTGTGGAAGCTCAGATGTTCTAGCCGCGGCTGTCCGATTAGCGCTTCTCACCAATGCAACCCGGGTTCGATCCTCAGACCGGGAAGTATGCGAGCTGGTACGGTGGTCGCCAGATCGGACACGTGGATTTTCTCCGGGTACTCCGGTTTCCTCCCACATGAATGACCACATTTACTGTTTCATCCGCGCCAACGAGAGTGATTAATATTTGTTGTTAAAACTTGTTTCGCAATCATTAAATCTAGCCAGGTGTATAATGTTGTACATTGTCTGTTTGAGATTTATTGTTGAAAAATTAAAACATTACAAACAAACAAACTTAAATAACTTGGAAATGTTGGAAAGATCTTCAAAGAAAACTTGGAAATGTTGGAAAGATCTTCAAAGAAAAATGATTACAAAAATAATGTGTTATTATTTACTAAATCTATTATTCTACATCTCTAAATAATGCTTCTACACAAATGTCATATAAGAGTGTAATGAACAGTTTGTTTACTTTCACAGAACATTCAAGCATCCTAATTGTGTTGCTGCTTCCCACATAGCAGCAGCTGCTTCCCACTGGATACATTCAAGCAGCCTAATTTATTCAAGTGATATATTGTACACTGTGATTGTGCTGCTGTTGTAGCTTCCCACATATAGTCTGCTGCTGTTATTACAGTATGCTACACTCACTGGAAGCTGGATTCCTTGTCTACTGTCCAGTAGGATCTTGACTTTATTGAGTTCTGGTGATAATTGATGGACATTATGTGACCCCTTCCCACACGCATACACTGCCCCTGACTCATCTACTGTTAGTTGGTATGGGCTTATCAACTGAGAATCTGAATAGACAGCCTTGACCGTACCATCAATAGTCAGACTGGTCACAGTGTGTCTGTCACAATCAGATACATATATAATAGTGTTGTCTGGACTGAGGGTCAAGTAGAGAGGATCACTAAACAGAGGTTTCTTCCTAGAATCTAGAATATCCAATGTTTTAATGACATTTCCAGACATGTCCAGTATCTGAATCCTTGCAGGTCTGCTGTATGAGACTATGAGACTATCACCGGTAGAGGCAATCCCAAAACACTCTCCTCCCGCCTTTATATCTTCACAATTTGTCACAGACATTGATTTAGAAAATGTCATCAATCTTATAAGTCCTTGTAGTGGTAGTGTAACAGCAACTTTGTCATCTTTTATTTTGGTGATGTCCCAAGGCCTTGAGGACATTTCCATTGTTTCAAATGAGGGATTGTTCTGCTGTATGTCTTTGTATATGAGGAGAGAAGAATCCCTCCAGTCAGCTACTAAAAGTGTGTTCTCTGACAGCAGACATAGACTTGAATATGAAAGATTATTGATGCTGATGTGGGTGTGGACAGCAGCAATTCTCTTTCTCACAGGGCTTGTAATATCCTCAAAGGTGAAGAACTTGGTTCTCGTGTGGAGCGTTTCCAACTTTGAATCAATTTCATTTGGTTCAACCCTATAGTGCTTTATGTCATTGTTCTCCTTCAATTTACTCACTTTCTGTTTAATCTTGTCAACGTCTGTGTGTGCCAATTTCATTGCTATGAATAGTTTACACCTATGACCTAGTGTCTGATTCTGTACAAGGTCAAAGGATAATATATTTAGGTCACCTTTCAAGGTCATATTTTTTGTCTTCAGGGCCTTCATGTTTGTCTTGTCGACGTTCCCACAGTTTTCTACTTTCTGTGTAATGTCTTTGAAAGCATTACTAACTTTATCGTCCAGTTTCTTTTGTTTGTCCGCTAATTGGTCAACCATCTCTTGCCTTTCTTTCTTCAGCTTTGCTATTATTTCTTCCATTTTCTTATCAAAGTTTTCAAGTGTTTCTTTCTGGTAAGTTTTAAAAGTTCCTAGAATTTTTTCCTTGTGTTTTTTAATTGTTGATTTAGCATTGGTTTCTTGTAAATCAACACTTTGGACATTTGAATGTATTTTCTTTCCAATTTCTTCTAATTCCTTTGACACATTGTCCATGTCAAACATGAGGTGTTTAAGTTCTTGACTCTGCTCAATATGTTTAACAATTGTTGGTAAATGACTTAGATTTGAACAGTTGTTATGATTGTTCGCCTTACATTCAGAACATGCAATCTTGTCACATGGGGTGCAGTAAAACTTGATTATTTGGTTTGGATGAACAGAGCATTTTTCAAAACAGAAATCTTGTGGCATACTTTGTTTGTCCTGGACAGTGTGCGCTGACATGTACAATTTATGATATTTCATGCAGTGTCCACACATATACTCCATACATTCTACACAAAATCCGTCAGCAGGTGCATATTTACTGTTCAGTGTATCACAATGTTCACAGTGCATTTCATGAATATCATCCGAGTCTTGTGTAAATGACATCGAGGTCCTAAACTCACTTTGGTTTGAAGTAGCCATAATATTTATTCTATAATGTTATATAAATCCCAATAACAATATAAACTTATGCACACTAGACTGCCACAAACTTGACTTTATTTCATTCTGTGATCAACCAACTTGCTGTATATTTAATCAATAAGTATAGTTAGTTAAAATACCCTTGGCAAATAAACCTTTTGATAATAACCATGGTGCATGACGATTTGTTTCAAGTTACACGACTTTACGTTTATATAAATGATTGTGTGGTTTCGTTATACCTGTGTTAGACCGGTAACACCACCACCACACCACACCACCACAAAAACAACAACCACCACCACCACCAAACAACCTGTGTTAGACCGGTATTACACTATACCTGTGTTAGACCGACAACCACCACCACACAACAACAACCCCAACAACAATCACCACACAACAACAACCCCAACAACCACCACCACTTAGCCACCACCACACAACCAGCCACCACCACCAAACAACCACCACCACCAAACAACCACCACCACCACACAACAAAACAGAAACCACAACAACAACCACCACCACAAAACAAAACAACAAACAACCACCACCACACAACAACCACCACCAACACAAAAAACACAAACACAACCACAAACAAAACACAAACACCACACAACAACACACCACCACAACAACAACAAACAACACCACCACACAAACAAACAACAACCACACAAACACAACCACAAAAAACACCACCACCAAACAACAACCACACCAAAAAACAACACCACAACAAACCACCACACCAACAAAAAACAACCACCAAACAACAAACAACACACAAACCACCAAAACAAAACAACAACCACCACCACAAAACAACAACACAACAACCACCACACACAACAAACACCACCAACACAACAACCACCACCAAACAACCAAACCAACCACCACAACCAAACAACCACACCAACCACCACCACCAAACAACCACAACAACCACCACCACCAAACAACAACAACAACAACCACCACCACCAAACAACAACCACCACACAACAACAACCACCAACAACAACCACCACCAAACACAACCACCACCAAACAACAACCACAAACCAAAACAAAAAAAAACAAACAACAACAACAAAACAAACAACAACCCCACCAACCACCACAACCACACAACAACAACCACCACCAACAACAACCACCACCACCACACAACAACAACCACCACCAACCACCACCACCACAACAACCACCACCACCAAACACAACAACAACCACCACCAAACAACAACATCAACCAAACCAACCACACAACAACCACCACACAACAACCACCACAAACAACAACCACCACACAACAACAACCACCCCACACAACAACCACCACCACACAACAACAACCACCAAACCAAACAAACAACCACCACCAACAAACACAACACAACAACAACACCAAACAACAAACACCACCAAACAAAAACACCACCACCACAAACAACAACAACCACAAACAACAACCACCACCACACAACAACCACCAACACAACAACAACCACCACAACCACACAACAACCACCACCAAACAACAACATCCACCAAACCAATCACACAAACACCACCACACAACAACCACCACCACAACAACAACCACCACCGCCAAACATAAACAATCACCAAACAACAAAAACCACCACCAACAACAACAACCACCATCACCACCACACAACCACCATCACAACCAAACAACAACAACCACCACCACCACCAACAACCACCACCACCACCAAACAACCACCACCACACAACATCCACCAAACCAACCACACAACCACCACCACACAACAACCACCCCCACCACCACACATACACCACCACAATACAACAAAAACCACTACTACACATCAAAAACCACCACCACAACCACCATCACCAAACAACCACCACCAAACAACCACCAACAACAAAAACCACCATCACCACCACACAACCACCATCACAACCAAACAACAACAACAACCAAACCACAACCACAAAACAACCACAACCACACAACAACATTAACCACCACCACCAAACAACCACCACCACCACCACACAACAACAACCACCACCATATCCACCACCACCACACAACAACTACCACCAACAACCACCACCACACAACAACACCAACAACACACCAACAACAACCACCACCACACCAACAACCAATACCAACAACGACCACCACAACAACCACCAAACAACAAACCACACCAAACAACCAACCACCAACAACAACACCACCACAACAAACAACAACCACACAAACAACAACCACACCAAACAACAACAACGACAAAAACAACCACCACCAACCACCACACAACAACAACCACCACCACCACACAACAACAACCCCAACAACCACCACCACACAACAACAACCCCAACAACCACCATCACAACAACCACCACCAACAACAACCACCACCACACAACAACCACCACAACAACAACCACCACCAACAACCACCAAACCACCACATAACCACCACCACACCAACAACAACAACCACACAACCACCACAATACAACAACCACCACCACACAACAACACACCACCAACCCACCAACAACCACCACCACCACAAACCACCACCAAACAACAACAACCACCACCACCAAACAACCACCACCACACAACCACCAACAACAACAACCACCACCAAACAACCATCACCACCACCACCAACAACCATCACCACAACAACAATCACCACCACCACAACCCCAACAACCACCACCACACAACAACAACAACCACACAACAACCACCACCACACAACAACCACCACCACACAAACAACCACACACCAACAACAACCACCACCAAACAACAACAACCACCACCACCACACAACAACAACCACCAAACAAACACCACCACCAAACAACCACCACCACACAACAACCACACAACAAACAACAACCACCACCAACAAACAACCACCCCCCACAAACAACCACCACCCAAACCAACACCACACAAACAACAACCACCACCACCAACACAACAACCACCACCAACAACCACCCACACCAAACAACCACCACCACACAACACACCACCACACACAACCACCACCACCAACAACCACACAACAACAACCACCACACAACACACCCACACAACAACAACACACCAACAACCCAAACACCACACCCAACACCACCACCACCACCAACAACAACCACCACAACAACAACAACCACCACCACCACCAAATAACAACAACAACAACCACCCCAACAAACAACCACCACCACACAACAACAACCCAACATCCACCATCACACAAACAACCACACAACAACAACAACCACCACCAAACAACCACCACCACACAACAACCACACACCAACAACAACCACCACCAAACAACAACAACCACCACACCACCACAAACAACAACCACCAAACAACCACCACCACCAAACAACCACCACCACACAACAACAACCCCACACCACCACCACACAAACAACCACACAACAACAACAACCACCACCAAACAACCACCACCACACAACAACCACCACCAACAACAACCACCACCAAACAACAACAACCACCATCACCACCACAAAACAACAACCACCAAACAACCACCGCCACCAAACAACCACCACCACACAACAACAACCCCAACACCACCATCACACAAACAACCACACAACAACAACAACCACCACCAAACAACCACCACCACACAACAACCACACACAACAACAACCACCACCAAACAACAACAACCACCACCACCACAAAACAACAACCACCAACAACCACCCACCAAACAACCACCACCACACAACAACAACCCCAACACCACCATCACACAAACAACCACCACCAAACAACAACCACCACCACACAACCACCACCACACAACAACCACCACCACACAACAACCCCAACAACCACCACCACCACCAACCACCACAACAACCACCACCACAGAACAACCACCAAACAACAACCACAACCACCAAACCACCACATAACCACCACCAACAACAACAACAACAACGACCACCACCAACAACCACCACCACACAACAACAACCACCACCAAACAACCACCACAAACAAACCACCACCACACAACAACCACTACCACACAAACAACCACACAACAACCACCACCATCAACAACAAGCACCACAACCAAACCACCACCACACAACAACCACCACCACACAACAGCAACCACCCCACACAACAACCACCACCAAACAACCACCACCACACAACAACCTCCATCACCAACAACAACCACCAAACAACAACAACCACCACCACCAAACAACAACCACCACGAAACAACAACATCCACCAAACCAACCACACAACAACCACCACACAACAACAACAACCACCACATAACAACAACCACCACACCAACATCCACCACCACACCAACAACCACCACACAACAACAACCACCACCACCAAACAACAACCACCACGAAACAACAACATCCACCAAACCAACCACACAACAACATACAACCACCACATAATAACAACCACCACACCAACATCCACCACCACACCAACAACCACCACACAACAACCACCACCACCACCAACAACCACCAACAACAATCACTACCAAACAACAATCACCACCACCACTAAAACAACAATCACCACCACCACTAAAACAACCATCACCACCACCACCAACCACCACCACCACCACAAAACAACCATCACCACCAAACAACAAACACCACCACACAACAACCACCACCGCCACCAAACAACCACCGCCACCAAACCAACACCACACAACAACAACCAGCACCACCAAACAACAACCACCACCAACAACCACCATCACCAAACAACCACCACCACACAACAACAACCACCACACAACAACCACCACCACAAAACAACCACCACAACCAAACCACCACCTAAACAACAACCACCACCACCAAACAACCACCACCACACAACAACCACCACCGCCAACAACAACCACCACACAACAACAACCACCACCACCAAACAACCACCACCACCAAACAACAACCACCACGAAACAACAACATCCTCCAAACCAACAACACAACAACAACAACCACCACATAACAACAAACACCACACAACAACAACAACCACCACCACCAAACAACCACCACCACACCCACAACCACCACACAACAGCAACCACCCCACACAACAACTACCACCAAACAACAACCACCACCACACAACA
>CM026401.1:57085822-57150047 GCA_014843695.1 Archivesica marissinica
CAGACAGACAGACAGACAGACCGACAGACAGACAGACAGACCGACAGACAGACAGACAGACAGACAGACAGACAGACAGACAGACAGACAGACAGACAGACAGACAGACAGCAGACAGACAGACAGACAGACAGACAGACAGATAGATAGATAGATAGATAGATAGATAGATAGATAGATAGATAGATAGATAGATAGATAGATAGATAGACAGACAGACATACATACAGACAGACAGACAGACAGACAGACAGACAGACAGACAGACAGACAGACAGACAGACAGACAGACAGACAGACAGACAGACAGACAGACAGACAGACAGACAGACAGAAAGACAGACAGACAGACAGACAGACAGACAGAAAGACAGACAGACAGACAGACAGACAGACAGACAGACAGACAGACAGACAGCAGACAGACAGACAGACAGACAGACAGACAGACAGACATACAGACAGACAGACAGACAGACAGACAGACAGACAGACAGACAGACAGACAGACAGACAGACAGACAGACAGACAGACAGACAGACAGACAGACAGACAGACAGGACAGACAGACAGACATACAGACAGACAGACAGACAGACAGACAGACAGACAGACAGACAGACAGACAGAGACGGGCGGGCGGGCGGGCGGGCGGGCGGGCGAGCGGGCGGGCGGGCGGGCGGGCGAACGGGCGGACGGACGGACGGACGGACGGACGGACGGACTGACAACATATCCAATATATATTTTGCCTTTTCACATAGTTGTTTCTTGACACTGTAAATAGGGAAATATGTAATATACATTGTGCTAGCAGTGGTTAGCTCGCTTTTCACCAATGTAGCTCGGGTTCGATCCTCGGACCGGGAAGAATGTGAGGTACTCCGGTTTCCTCCCACGCAAATGACCACATATACGCTTTCATCCGCGTCAACGAGAGTGATTAATATAAGTTGCTAGAACTTGCTTCGCAATCGTTGTAAAATAAATAAAGTTTAAACTTAAACATTGTGTCTTTTTACATACTTAAGTAAACATTTTAATTTACATTATTAATAAATCCATTGCAAGGCATGTCTTGTGTAGTCGTTGTATCAATATACAAGCTATTCAGTGTATAATATAGCAGTTGTATGAGAGGTATCTATAATTTTATATTACCTCCCTTGGTGTGTGGCATCCGTGGTCCAGTGGTAGAGCGTCGGATTTGGAATCGATCGGTCCCGGGTTCGATACTCGGTCAGGCCACGTATGTAGTGTCATTGAGCAAGGCGCTTCACACACACATTGCTTAGTACTGATTAACCACGTAGGTCGGCTAAGCTTGCCCAGGAAAACATGTCTACGTCCTCGAAAGGGGTTTGATATTAATGGAACATACACACATACATTGATAAATACAGTATGATTTATACCAAAAAATGTAAATAGGTCATTTTAGTTGGCATCCTTTGTTTTTACTGTTGTCCCCTAACCAGATGTTGCGGTTAACAATTGTTTTACAAATAAGTACCAATTGCATAAATTATACTGTTACTGTAACAGTAGGAGCTTTGTTGAGATATAGTTATTCAATAATCATAAGAAGCGATAGTTGAATAACATTATTAGCATGTTGTGCAACGGAAACAACGATAAAAACAGAGGAACACAGTTAACATTACCTATCTAGTTTTCATAAAAACAGAGGAAAACACTTAACATAACCTATCTACTTTTCCTAAAAACAGAGGAACACAGTTAACATGACCAATCTTATTCCAATGTGCAGTTCTCACTTATAGTGCTATCTTTTGATTGCATTGATTGTATATATGTTGAGGGCCTCATGGTAGATTAACTTTTATTCCAATGTGCAGTTCTCACTTATAGTGCTATCTTTTGATTGCATTGATTGTATATATGTTGAGGGCCTCATGGTAGATTAACTTTTGTTAAATGAGTACTCTCGTTAAATAAAGTCTTTATTATTATTATTATTATTATTAATCTATTTTTCATAAAAACAGAGTAAAACAGTTAACATGACCTATATACATTTCATAAAAACAGAGGAACACAGTTAACATGACATATATACTGTTCTGGAGTATTCAGGGGCAGTAACTGGCCGATGTAAACAAATATCATACCCGTTTCGGAAGTTCGTTCGATATCAGAGCGAGGATGCTCTTGGTAGACAGCAAGAGGCCCGACAACACGAACAACGCACCGATCATAACACATGCCCTGAAATAGTAGGTGGACATATCAATAGACCTGAAAGAGTGTCATACATATTGTGTGCGTTATTCTATCTAGATATCCGCGTAGTGGAGCCTGGCTTTCACACGAAATCGTTATACTGTCTGCATTCTGCCAGGTACAAGTTCTCACAGACGCTTAAAATTTAAACTTTATTTGTTTTACAACGATTGCGAAGTTTATGCCAATTTATTTTAGCTAGAAAATGAAGCAAGTTCTAACAACTTATATATTAATCATTCTCGTTGGCGTGGATGAAAGCGTATGTGTTGTCATTCGTGTGGGAGGAAACCTGAGTACACGGAGAAAACCCACCTGTCCAATCTGGCGACCACCGTACCATCTCACATACTTCCCGGTCCGAGGATCGAACCCGGGTTGCATTTGTGAGAAGCGAGTGCGCTAGCCACTGCGCTAATGGGGTCTGGACAAGTGGATTCGGTTTCAAGACCAATTTTCTTTAAGAACGTAATGTCCATGCTTACTCTGATGCTGACGGGATGTCATTTTTAAATATGCTTGGATATGGCCTAAAATGTGTGGCGTCCGTGGTCCGGTGGTAGAGCGTCGAATTTGGAATCGAACGGTCTTGGGTTCGATACTCGGTCAGGCCACGTATGTAGTGTCATTGAGCACGTCACACCTCACACGCATTGCTTAGTACTGGTTAATCGCTTAGGTCGGCTAAGCCTGCCCAGGAAAACATGTCTAAGTCCCCGCGAGGGTTCACATTAAAAGGAACATACATACATAAATGTTTGTATGTATAGTGTTAAGCCTATGGTTTATCAACATGTTCTTTAAAAAACTTGGTTTTGAACAGGAAACGTCCGCCTCCGTGGTCGAGTGGTTGAGGTCGCTGACTTGTATACCACTGTAACCTATCATCACTGATGGTCACGGGTTCGAGCCCAGCTCAGGCCGTGTCTCATTTATATGAAAAAGTTGGCAGTTTCTTACGGAGGTTGGTGCACCCAAGTACTGGTTAACCGCTGGAGCCTGCCCAGGAAAGGTGTTGTTAAGTAAACTGCCCGCCGGCGATATAGCCCAACATGGTGCTGATGCAGGCGTAAAACCCGAAATATAACATAACATTGAACAGGAAACCACTTGTCCAGACCCAAGCATCTCGGACAGGGAAGTATATCAGATGGTATGGTGGTAGCCAGATCGGACAGGTCGGTTTACTTCGGTTTCCTCCAACACGAATGACCACATTTACGCTTTCATCGGCGCCAACGAGAGTGATTCATATAAGTTGTTAAAACTTGCTTCGCAATCGTTGTAAAACAAGTAAAGTATTATACGTATGTGCACGTGCTCGGTTGTTTATATCTCGAATGGCTGCTGGCTTACACTGTGTGTATAATGTAGATACACAGCTACATATATGAACTATATAAAACATATTCGTTTCCACTTCAGCATATGAAAAGCATGAACTAAGAACCAATGCTCGCAGACATTTCATCAATGAATATAATAAAAGAGGAGTCGTATACGACTATTAAATCACCGTTACGTTGAGTTATCTTCTTTCAACGTAAAATGTTAACATATGTAGCAACATAAATTGTCAAGAAGAGTAAATAGTAAAACGTAATATAATGGAAATCAGTGTATCTAATGTGTCCCTTAATTCAGAGTTAAACAATACGATAACGTGTCCGATAAAGGGCCGTGAAACAAGGGTATTTAGTTATTTATAACCTCGATATACCTTAGCTCTCTTGTTTCAGAGTATATGGTATCTCGTCCGTGGAAGCGCCATAAAATTACTAGAGAAGACACACAGTCAAGTAGTGAATCAAGCTGAAATGTAGAAAGTTAACAACATATAACTTCTTCTAGCATAGTACGGTCACTGACTGCGGAAGATAATGTAGAAAGTTAACAACATAATATATATTATAGCGTCTTTTAGCAAAGTACAAACACAGACTGCCGAAGATAATGTAGAAAGTTAACATCATAATATATATTATAGCGTCTTTTAGCAAAGTACAGACACAGACTGCCGAAGATAATATTGAAAGCTAACAACTTATTCTAGCAAAGTACAGACACAGACTTCCGAAGATAATGTAGAAAGTTAACAACTTATTCTAGCAAAGTACAGACACAGACTGCCGAAGATAATATTGAGAGTTAACAACTTATTCTAGCAAAGTACAGACACAGACTGCCGAAGATAATGTTGAAAGTTAACAATATATAACTTCTTCTAGCAAAGTAATGTCACAGACTGTGGAAGATAATGTAGAATTGTATTGGCTTGAATATTCATCAATTTAGATTTAGAAATATACTTACCCCGAAGCTGAACAGGGACTGACTGTATGTAAGCACAGAAAACACTGTGAAAGATATATAAAATAGTTAAGTAGATAGATATGCCCCTATGTAGCAGCTATGGTATAAACATACACACGTATCGAGAAGTATCCAATGATCTAGGATGGCGTCGTTGGCATATATTATGTGAGGTGTCTGCCCCGTAACCATTGGGTAATCCGTTTGAGCAACGATGCATACACCATGGTGGTGTACTTCCACATCGTGGACGTCGTAGTAGCGCCGTGGTAGCGCCCCGTGGTAGCGTCGTGGTAGCGCCGTGGTAGCGCCCCGTGGTAGCGCCATGGTAGCGCCCCGTGGTAGCGCCATGGTAGCACGTTCGTTTCATGTGCGAACGTCCCGGAGTTCGCGTCTAGCTGCAGCTGCTACGAGTGTGCCCTTAGGCAAGGCATTTTGCATAAGAGAGTTGACGCTAAATACTACAATACAAACAGCTGGTAGTAGTTAGCATGCCTAGTAACGTTAGCATGCCTAGTAACGTTAGCATGCCAAGTAACGTTTGCAATAATACATCTGTATAAAGGTTAAACTTCAGTTATTTTACCACGATTGTGAAGCAAGTTCTAACAACTTATATTAATCACTCTCGTTGGCGCCGATGAAAGCGTAGATGTCATTTGTGTGGTGGGAGGAAACCGGGATACCCGGATAACACACACCTGTCCGATCTGGCGACAACCGTACCAGTCGCAAATACTTCCCGGTTCGAGGATTGAACCCGGGTTGCATTGGCGAGAAAGAAGCGAGCGCGCTAACCATTGCGCTATTCGGACAGCCAAACTGAACATCTGTATAATGCAAGCATACCTATTGCACCTACTCCAAGTATTATCGACACGATTGCTGATAACCATGACACACCAATGGCTGCATGACGAAGTTTAACAGCAGTCGTTGCTGATACTTTGCGAGATTTGTCTAATAATATATCTGAAATTAATAAAATGTAAAATCTGGCATATGTCAAACAGGCTGTGTGTTTTTACGTTTATTTATCGTCGCTACCGGTTGCCCATATGAGCGACGCCTCCTGAAGAGATTAGTTATTTTAGATGTTTAGAGGATAGTGCATGATACAGACAGAGACCAATTCCAGAATCTCCTCTGGTTCTTTTACGTGCACGGTGTAAAGCACCGACACGAGACATCGGTTTAACGTCCCATCTGAAATACTGTTAAATTTATTAGGGTCAGACGGGGGATCGAATCTGCGATCCCTGGATTACCAGTACAGCGTGTTACCACTGGACTACAGATCCGTCTGTACACAGGCTGTTTTGTAAAATTACTAATTAATATAATAAGATATACATTACACATCATGCAATGTTATGTAGCGGATAAGTCATCCAATAGATACACATTTATTTTAGCTCGATTGCGAAAGAAGTTCTTACAACTTATATTAATCATCATGGAATCCATCCAATATTTGAGCTCGATTGCGAAACAAGTAAAATCATTATCCTTTATAGAATAAAGATATAGGCAAATGTGGACGTCTACGCGCTTAAATATTGATTAAATTAGTGCAATGTGTGATGGATTATTTTCTTCACCCTTGATAGTAAGATCCATAATTCTAAAATATGTAACACAAAAGTAACGCTCAATATAAAATGCACATTTTGTTTTGGTGTCAGTATATATATGTATATATATATATGTTTTCTCTGTAATGAAAACATGTTTAAGTCAATATGTTTCCTTGGGTACCATTCTTAAGTCCACATTGCCCCACCTCTCTCTCTATCTCTCTCTATCCTCCTCTCCTCTCCTCTCCTCTCCTCTCCTCTCCTCTCCTCTCCTCTCCTCTCCTCTCCTCTCCTCTCCTCTCCTCTCTCCTCTCCTCTCCTCTCCTCTCCTCTCCTTCTCTCCTCTCCTCCCCTATCTCCCCTCTCATCTCCCCTCTCATCTCCCCTCTCATCTCCCTCTCCTCTCCTCTTCTCCTCTCCTCTCCTCCCCTCTCATCTCTCATCTCCCCTCCCCTCTCCTCTCCTCTCCCTCTCCTCTCCCTCTCCCTCTGTCCCCTATCTCCTCTTTCCCCTCTCCTCTCCACTCTCTCCTCTCTCTCCTCTCTATCTCTCATTCATAGCGATAGCGATGGACTACCAGTAATGAGGTATTTGAGTGCGATTAAGCTAATGTCGTAACAACTTGTTTCGCAATTGAGCTAAACAAAATCAGAATGCAAAATAGAGCTAATTCCACTGGTAAATCAATAACATCCTACACATATAGTAGTATGCTCGAATAAATCGTGTATTTGTTAAATTGCATAGGTATAAGTCAAGGTTCGAACCACGTGACCCCATCGTTTACTTGTCTCAATACTAATTCTTAAAACTATACAACTGCATTTATTATTGCATATGTATAAGCCAAGGTTCGAACCACGTGGCCTCATCGTTTACTTGTCTCAATATTAATTCTGACAACTCTACAACTGCACTTTATTATTGCATATGTATAAGCCAAGGATCGCACCACGTGGCCTCATCGTTTACATGTCTCGGTATTAATTCAGACAACTCTACTACTGCATTTGTTCTGCTAACAGCCGATATAACTTGCCATACAACCCAATTTGCTTTTTTCTAAGGACATTGCATACAGCCGATATAACTTGCCATACAACCCAATTTGCTTTTCTAAGGACATTGCATACAGCCGATATAACTTGCCTTGCAACCCAATTTGCTTTTCTAAGGACATTGCATACAGCCGATATAACTTGCCATACAACCCAATTTGCTTTTCTAAGGACATTGCATACAGCCGGTATAACTTGCCTTGCAACCCAATTTGCTTTTCTAAGGACATTGCATACAGCCGATATAACTTGCCATGCAACCCAATTTGCTTTTCTAAGGACATTGCATACATCCGATATAACTTGCCTTGCAACCCAATTTGCCTTTCTAAGGACATTGCATACAGCCGATATAGCTTGCCTTACAACCCAATTTGCCTTTCTAAGGACATTCCATACAGCTGATATAGCTTGCCTTACAGCCTTACAATAGCGTGGCATCCGTGGGCCAGTGGTAGAGCGTCTGATTTGGAATCGAACGGTCCTGGGTTCGATACTCGGCCAGGCCACGTATGTAGTGTCATTAAGCAAGGCACCTCACTCACATTGCATAGTACTGGTTAACCACTTAGGTCGGCTAAGCTTGCCCATGAAAACATGTCTACGTCCCCGCAATGGAACATACAAAATACATACAACCCAATTTGCTTTTCTCTTTCATCTAGCAATTACCATCTGTAACACTGCTGTATTATGTGAGGCAGGGGGCAATTAAGCCATTATACTCTCTACCGGATCAAACAATCGAGTATGAGAGAGAGAGGCATGTATGCATAACATGGAATCAATTGCATATGTATGTCATAGTGTGTGCCTTTTACATGTACAGTTGCGTATATTCCGATATACAGATAGATCATGCTGTACATTAGTCATGTATAGTTTATCATGCGCTATAAGAGCATGTATAGTTTATCATGCGCTATAAGAGCATGTATAGTTTATCATGCGCTATACGAGCATGTATAGTTTATCATGCGCTATAAGAGCATGTATAGTTTATCATGCGCTATAAGAGCATGTATAGTTTATCAACATATTTTTGCGATGTAATGTCGCTTTAGGCTGATTTCCAACATATTTTTGCGATGCAATGTCGCTTTAGGCTGATTTCCAACATATTTTTGCGATGTAATGTCGCTTTAGGCTGATTTCCAACATATTTTTGCGATGTAATGTCGCTTTAGGCTGATTTCCAACATATTTTTGCGATGTAATGTCGCTTTAGGCTGATTTCCAACATATTGTTTTCATACTTTCCGGTTGTCCTAGTCATGGTAGCGTAGTGGTATCGGGTTGCTGCAGGTGTGAAATGCAATGTACTTTAATTCCATATTGCCTCTTCGCTCTCCCTCGTAGTGATGTATGTCATCAGAAATGCAGTGGATGCGCGTTCGCTTCAAGTGCGAAGGGTCCGGAGTTCGAGCCCCACTGGAGCCGTTACGATTGTGCCCTTAGGCAAGGCATTTAAATTCCACATTGCCTCTTCTCTCTCCCTCGTGGCGATCGATTCCATCAGGAATGAGGTATCGAGAGTGATTAATATAAGTTGTAAGAACTTGTTTCGCAATCGAGCTAAAATAAATTTGTATAAACTAAATGAGATCTCGAGAGCGAGTTATCTAATGTGTTTAACAACTTGTTTCGTGATCGAACTACAACAAATTTATCTATCGAAATAATCGTTACGCCGGTGTATTCGTAACTATTAGAATATGTATTTTACTATTATATACATTGTAATTATAATATATAATTATGTGAATGCGACTGAGAAAATGCGACAAAAATGAGCATACATGTAATTCATACGTCGAGATTTTATACTTTACTAAATGTCTGAACAAGTCCCCAGATTAATTATCTATGAACACTTCAATAATTACGACAGCAGTCCGAAGTTTGAAACCCATGATGCGATTCAAATACAATAAGGCGAAGATTGTGACGACAACAAATGTTGGATACAAAATTTGACATCAATATTTGAAATTTAATTATGTGTATATACAGTTTTGTCAAAGAGTACACACACACATTAAAGATTAGAATTTGTCAGACTTGTTTTTCTAGGACAATTCTGTTCTTTTTATGGATAGTCCTTTATGATTTTGCTTTGTGCTTTGCGTTTGGGGTCAAGGTCAATGTCAAACCGACCGCTTAGGTCATATGGCGACTATCCAGGTGTTATATGTGGAAGAAGACCGTAGTATACCAGCCACGTACGGGCATCAGTGTAGAACCGTCGACCTTCAGGAAGCCGACTGAATACTTCCTATCATGAAACAATTCGACACCTCATGGGTTTATTTTTAAACGTCATTTCTTTTACAACGATTGCGAAGAAAGTTTTAACAACTTATAGTAATCACTCTCGTTGGCGCGTAAAAGTTTAAATTTTATTTATTTTACAACTATTGCGAAGCACGTTTTAACAACTTATATTAATCACTTTCGTTGGCGCAGATGGAAGCGTATGTGTGGTCATTCGTGTGGGAGGAAACCGGAGTACCTGGAGAAAACCCACATGTCCGATCTGGCGACCATCGTATCATCGACACCCCAGTTAGATTTGTACCTACAGTTGAGAGTGGTAAGCGATTTGTAGACCATAACCCCTCAGCCACGAGTGCCCATTTATGAAAACAGTACGGACAGGGTATGGGCACGTTATTGTAACACCACAATCCTAACAACTGGGTCTGCATATACAGTTGAAGTAGTACAGTGTGGTGTAGTACAGTGTGAAACAAACATACTATTTTGTATTGTTTCGACTACATTTACACATTTTCGCTGTTCGACTAGCGCTGTGGTTAGCTCGCTCGCTTCTCACCAATGCAACCCGGGTTCGATCATCGGGCCGGGAGGTATGTGAGATGGTACGGTGGTCACCAGATCGGACAGGTGGGTTTTCTCCGGTTACTCCGGTTTCCTCCCACACGAATGACCACACATACGCTTTCATCTGCGCCAACGAGAGTGATTAATATAAGTTGCTAAAACGTGCTTCGCAATAGTTGTAAAATAAATAAAATTTAAACTTACATTTAAACAATAGTCATACAGAGAGTCAAGATGGACCTGTTCGTTTTACTACTATATACCATTTGCATGTTCATAGCATATTCATGAGCAATGGTACAATTAGAGAGGAATTAATATAAGTTTTCTGAAAACTTGTTTTCCAATCCAAACCATTCACAATTTATGTAATTTGTAACATTGTTTGTGAAATACATGTAAATACTGTTTAAACCAATGGTACAATTCCGGGTATGAAGAAACGTTGTGGATACTACTATTCTACCCGCATTATTAATGTGAACTTTCTAGAACTGTACTATTAACGCTCGACATACATACATGCATTCATATACATGTAACAGCTGTCGGGAATGTCGTTTTGTGCATATTGTCTACTTGATTAACTGTTTCCAATAATACAAAATTCATACTCAATCATTTTATTGCTCTGTAGCTAACGGCTAATTCCGTGAACAGCTGTCATTATGTAAACACGAGTTATCAGCTAGTCTATCTTTGCATGTTTGATGCTTGTGAACCCAAGGTCTTCCTGCTCCAAGAATGGCTGGATAATTGCTATATGGCGTACGCTGTTCGTTACCCTTAAACACCAAACCAAGCACAAAACTGGACGATGGTGAAGCAAGAGTTATCATCAGAGCTAGTCTATCGTTGAATTGTTGATGATTGAGAACCCGAGGTCTTCCTGCTCCAAGAATGGCTGGTGAATTGCTATATGGCGTACGACGCTGCTCATTAACCTTAAATTGCTATATGGCGTGCGCTGTTCGTTATCCTTAAACACCAAACCAAGCACAACACTTGACGATGGTGTTGTCACGATATATCTATAGATCATAACGTTCAAATGTAACGATCACATTGCCGTCACCGTCCGTAAGGCATGCCCATACACTGACCGTCAACCATCAGTCGTCTAACTGTAGAGAGTGTGGATCTTCCTGACATGAATTGAATAATGTGTTCCTTAGTAAGTGTAACTGCTAATATATCGGTTGACAATGATGTAACATCCCAAGGCGAAGAGGATAAGCCCATATGATATGACACTTTCTGGATTCTTAGGTCAATAATTTTAATATTACAAGTGTTATAATCTGTGTCTGTTAGTTTATCATTGCGAATGAGTGCTATTCCTGTGAGTCGGATGTCATCATTGTCATCTGGCATACCAACATCTATGCGTCCGGATGAAACGACAACTGGAAAGGCATCATCGCCTGATCGATGCTCGATTTTACACCAGCACATTCTTGACTTCGATCGCTTTGGACACCGGGCACATTAATGTTGTATTTACATTGGTACCGGCTACATTCTTGGTTTCGTTAGCTTTGATACCGAATATATGCATGCATCTGTTCCTTACTTGAACTTCTGCATGCGTCGTGCCGTTCAACCAGGGGCCGATTAAAATTAAACGTATCCAAAAAGTGCTCGGGTATGCTTTGTACTTGTAAAATGTACATACAACATCATACGAATATTTTAGTATGTACATATAATGTCAGTTATTGCACCGTTCGCTTACAATACATGCACACATAGACATATCATTTAGAACAAAGTAAATTGTAGTATTTCCCTGTTTTCTTGAAGAAGTATCCTATCTTGATTTAAACTATTAAACATGTCCGAATATACAGTTCATTGCAGCAGATTTGTGCCAAGTCCTGAGGTGCACTATCTATGTGATCTAAAAATACCATTTACGTTGCCGAGTTGTTAAATTCTTCGCCTACGATCGGGACTTCGAAGGTTCGACAGTAATCAGGGGTTCATTCTGATATGGGCGATTTGTGAGCCACCAGCTAATTCAAATAGCGGCAATATATAAGCCTGGCATCGCATGCAAGGATATGATTCGAGAAGAACAGATGTTTATTCGAGGGGTAGCATGCAAGGATATTACTCGGGAAGAACAGATGTTTATTCGAGGGGTAGCATGCAAGGATATTACTCGGGAAGAACAGATGTCTATTCGAGGAGTATCATGCAAGGATATGACTCGGGAAGAACAGATGTTTATTCGAGGGGTATCATGCAAGGACATAATTCGGGAAGAACAGCTGTTCATACGAGGCGTATCATGCACGGACATGATTCGGGAAAAACAGATGTTTATTCGAGGAGCATCATGCAAGGATATGACTCAGGAAGAACAGATGTTTATTCGAGGAGTATCATGCAAGGATATGACTCGGAAAGAACAGATGTTTATTCGAGGGGTATCGTGCAAGGATATGACTCGGGAAGAACAGATGTTTATACGAGGGGTATCATGCAAGGATATGACACGGGAAGAACAGATGTTTATTCGAGGGGTATCATGCAAGGATATGACTCGGGAAGAACAGATATTTATACGAGGGGTATCATGCAAGGATATGACACGGGAAGAACAGATGTTTATTCGAGGCGTTCATGCAAGGATATGACTCGGAAAGAACATATGTTGGGAAGAACAGATGTTTATTCGAGGGGTATCATGCAAGGATATGATGCGGGAAGAACAGATGTTTATTCGAGGGGTATCATGCAAGGATATGACTCGGAAAGAACATATGTTTAGTCGAGGGGTATCATGCAAGGATATGATGCGGGAAGAACAGATGTTTATTCGAGGGGTATCGTGCAAGGATATGACTCGGGAAGACCAGATGTTTATTCGAGGGGTATCATGCAAGGCTATGATGCGGGAAGAACAGATGTTTATACGAGGAGTAGTATGCAAGGATATGACTCGGGAAGAACAGATGTTCATACGAGGGGTATCATGCAAGGATATGACACGGGAAGAACAGATGTTTAGTCGAGGGGTATCATGCAAGGATATGACTCGGGAAGAACAGATGTTTATTCGAGGGGTATCATGCAAGGATATGATTCGGAAAGAACAGATGTTTATTCGAGGGGTATCGTGCAAGGATATGACTCGGGAAGAACAGATGTTTAGTCGAGGGGTATCATGCAAGGATATGACTCGGGAAGAACAGATGTTTATTCGAGGGGTATCGTGCAAGGATATGACTCGGGAAGAACAGATGTTTAGTCGAGGGGTATCATGCAAGGATATGACTCGGGAAGAACAGATGTTTATTCGAGGGGTATCATGCAAGGATATGGTGCGGGAAGAACAGATGTTTATACGAGGGGTATCATGCAAGGATATGGTGCGGGAAGAACAGATGTTTATACGAGGGGTATCATGCAAGAATATGACTCGGGAAGAACAGATGTTTAGTCGAGGGGTATCATGCAAGGATATGACTCGGGAAGAACAGATGTTTATTCGAGGGGTATCATGCAAGGATATGGTGCGGGAAGAACAGATGTTTATACGAGGGGTATCATGCAAGGATATGACTCTGGAAGAACAGATGTTCATACGAGGGGTATCATGCAAGGACATGATTCGGGAAGAACAGATGTTTATTCGAGGGGTAGCATGCACGGATATGACTCGTGAAGAACAGATGTTTATTCGAGGGGTATCATGCAAGGACATGATTCGGGAAGAACAGATGTTTATTCGAGGGGTAGCATGCAAGGATATGACTCGTGAAGAACAGATGTTTATTCGAGGGGTATCATGCAAGGATATGACTCGGGAAGAGCAGATGTTTATTCGAGGAGTATCATGCAAGGATATGATTCGGGAAGAACAGATGTTCATACGAGGGATCCCATGAGTAAAAAAATGACTGGCCCTTTTCAATTGGGTTGACACTATAACCAAACACTACACAATTTAATATTACACGGCTATGTTGGTTATATTGTTTCAATATAATCTAATTGTTCGGTTTAGCCGAAATACAAAACAGTACATTTCCAATGTGTGAATTTTGACATTTCGATTAATTTACTATTCTTAAAATAATAATCATTTGTGATAGTGATAGTGCACAAACTGACACACAGACGGATCTGTAGTATAGTGGTTAACAACGTTGGTCTGGTAATCCTGGGATCGCAGGTTCGATCCCCCGTCTGACCCTAATAAAATTAACAGTCTTTCAGATGGGACTTTAAACCGAGGTCTCGTGTCGGTGATCTACATCATGCATGTAAAAGAACCAGAGGAGATTCTGGAATGGGTCTATGTCTGTATAATTGCACTATCCTCCAAAAATGTAAAAATTACTAATATCTTCAAGAGGCGTCGCTCATATGGGCAACTGGTAGCGACGATAAATAAACGTATAAAGCACACACACACACACACACTGACAAAAGTTAAGCCGACAATGTTGTATTGACATGCGGTGAATAACCTACATACTATGTGTCTTCCCTTGATCTTGTTATAGGGTACTTCCCCAGATTTAACGAAACTCGATCTTATCGTAAAATAGATATTTTAAGAGCGTGTTTGTATTCATGAAACACGGACAGTAATACATCCATGAACCTATTGCAGTTTTAAATCCACGTGTATCTTACATGTTCGCTGAAAAGATTTCTATTCCTCTTTAGAAAGTTGACGTTTTCTATAATATATAGATATGCTAATCGTGCAGGCGAGTGAACGAATAGGCATGCATGTATAGTGTATGAATTTTGTTACAATTATACATGAATACTGAATAATAAGCAATGATATTAATTCATAGCAGTAGATGATACCTAATCACTGTAATACTTCATACCAACTGTTATCAGGTGCGAAAGGTCCGGAGTTCGAGCCCCGCTGGAGCCGTTACGATTGTGCCCTTAGACAAGGCATTTAAATTCCACATTGCCTCTTCTCTCGCCTTTATGGCGATGGATTCCATCAGAAATGAGGTCTCGAGAGTGATTAATATAAGTTGAAAGAACTTGTTTCGCAATCGAGCTAAAATACATTTGTATAAACTAACTGTTATCTGTCAATACAAGTAGCTTTTAGCTTTCATTTCAATCCACTTGTATTTATTGTGTACATACTTTAGTTGTAGTAAATTAAGTTATATAATGTCGAATAAATATGTTTAAACCAATACAATATACGGTTGTATCTCTGGTCGTATGTTGTCCACCCTCCAATTAATAACATATATAACAATCAACGTGCATTTACCGTTCAACTAGATACCAGACTCGTTGCAATAGAAACACTATATTATATACCATATATGCTAATCAAAGTACTCACCATTTTCGCTATATATATACTTTGCATCTCTAGTAGTCGACCTGTCTGTCTCAAAGGAATCATTCCCATTCTTTTCGGTAAGCTCCATTCCGTAGTCGTCTTGATCACCATAGCATTTAGAAACACAATCTGATTCCTGGTCCCGTTCCACAAGAATATTAATTAAAATACTTGTTCGAGTATATATATATCGAACACATGCTTAATTAAATTTAAACAGCACAGGCAACACAACTAGATTTATGTATTACATTGTATGTGCATATGACACTTTACCATATATTATACACAATCCTACACATTTTAATATCAGCTGGGGCCACCTGCTGTTACGAACATCCTCATAATAGTCTTGTTTTAAAGCGAATACGTGCCGTGTTAATTAATATCAACTTGTAAAGGGATGCCTATAGCATCTGATAAATGTAAAATGTTCATCACTATACGAGTTTAAAAATACTTTAAAATTTCAATAATGCATGTCGTTTATTTTTTTATCCTCGACTTCTTTGCTGTCTTTAAATTTAGGTTATAAGAAACGTGCTATAGAATGAATGTGTTACACTAATACGCTGGAGAACATGTACAATAGCACTGTATTATTGTATACGTCTGTGTCCTTTGCAAGTTACCCGGATATTCACTCTAGCATATCGGTAAATGATAAATATACACTATATACACTATATACACTAACGTGGAGAATACAGACGGATATGTAGTCCAGTGGTAACACGCTGGACTGGTAATCCAGGGATCGCAGGTTCGATCCCCCGTCTGACCCTAATAAAATTAACAGTCTTTCAGATGGGACGTTAAACCGAGGTCTCGTGTCGGTGCTTTACACCGTGCACGTAAAAGAACCAGAGGAGACTCTGGAATGTGTCTCTGTCTGTATCGTTGCACTATCCTCCAAAAATATAAAATAACTAATCTCTTCAGGAGGCGTCGCTCATATGGGCAACCGGTAGCGACGATAAATAAACGTAAAACACCACGTGGAGAATACTATCTGTGCAATGATCTATTTTCACATTACCCCAGCGTTTACACGGGGTTTTCTAAAAGGTTTTGCGAGATGTGTTCAGCTTATAAGGTTAGTGTAGTACTTTTGAATTTGATAAATATAGCTTTAGTTTATTTCATGCGCCAGATTTGCAACATGATAACTGTATATAATAGATATATAAGATAAGTCACACTTGTATTAAACAGCCAGTCAAGGGAATCACATAACGTGGCTGCTTAGCACAGGTGACTGCTTAATATAGGTCATGTGTATAAATAAAACAGTTAACATATTGGGAATCTGAAAATTGGCTGCTTAACACAGGTTGGTTGCTTAATACAGGTTGGCTGCTTAATACAGGTTGGTTGCTTAATACAGGTTGGCTGCTTAATACAGGTTGTCTGCTTAATACAGGTGGGTTGCTTAATACAGGTCGGTTGCTTAATACAGGTTGGCTGCTTAATACAGGTTGGTTGCTTAATACAGGTTGGCTGCTTAATACAGGTTGGTTGCTTAATACAGGTTGGCTGCTTAATACAGGTTGTCTGCTTAATACAGGTGGGTTGCTTAATACAGGTCGGTTGCTTAATACAGGTTGGCTGCTTAATACAGGTTGGTTGCTTAATACAGGTTGGTTGCTTAATACAGGTTGGCTGCTTAATACAGGTTGTCTGCTTAATACAGGTGGGTTGCTTAATACAGGTCGGTTGCTTAATACAGGTTGGCTGCTTAATACAGGTTGGTTGCTTAATACAGGTTGGCTGCTTAATACAGGTTGGTTGCTTAATACAGGTTGGCTGCTTAATACAGGTTGGTTGCTTAATACAGGTTGGCTGCTTAATACTACTAACACAGGTTTGACTGTATATTTGTTTACTATTGTGACACGTGCTATAAATGATTATGGAAGTCGTGATAACGCAGTGGATGCGCGTTCGCTTCGGATGCGAACGGTCCGGAGTTGGAGCCCCGCTGGAGCTGTTACGTTTGTGCTTTTAGGCAAGTCATTTAAATTCCACGTTGCCTCTTCTCTCTCCCTCGTGGCGATGGATTCCATCAGGAATGAGGTCTCGAGAGTGATTAATATAAGTTGTAATAACTTGTTTCGCAATCGAGCTAAAATAAATTTGTATAAACTAATAAATGAATGTAGATTTACAATGTATTACAAGCATAAAAAGAACCCGACCCGATTGGTCTATATGTCATTGCTTAGGCATACTAACAAAGGTATTTACACACATTGCAATATAATTTAGTTTCTGTTACAAATAAAACCTGTCTACCTTAAGAATCTTGTAAATACTCATTCATGCTCATGCATGTTCAACCTCATGTATTTGTTGTTCCCTGCTGTTTGTTGTATATATAGCATATTACTTATATGTACACTCGATGTCATGTTATATTGTATAATTGACGAATTCACGATTTCTATTCAACTTCACGAATTCACGATTTCAACTTCACAAATTCACGATTTAAGCTTCACGATTTCACGATTTCAACTTCACGAATTCACGATTTAAACTTCAGGAATTCACGATTTCAGCTTCACGATTTCAACTTCACGAATTCACGATTTTAACTTCACGAATTCACGATTTCAGCTGTATGACATATAAAGACACACACACTTTTTAGAGGTCAGAGGTCATATGGCGACTCTCCCGATAATACTGGTGGAGCAGGACCTCGTGTGCCATTCCGTGCAGTAATTCAGGCACGGATGCGTACCACCTTTTTTAAAACTTTATTTATTTTACAACGATTTCGCAAGTTTTAACAACTTATATAAATCACTCTCGTTGGCGCGGATGAAAGCGTAAATGTGGTTATTCGTGTGGGAGGAAACCGGAGTACCCGGAGAAACCCACCTGTCCGATCAGGCAACCGCCATACTATCTCACATACTTCCCGGTCCGAGGATCGAACCCGGGTTGCATTTGTGAGAATCGATCGCGCTAACCACTGCGCTAATCGGACAACCTTAGAACCATCGACCTTCCATCAGTCATCTGTATAGCTTCCTCCCACGAAAGAAATCGACACCCTAGTGGGATTCGACAGCTGTGATGGACACGTGACTTGAAGTGAACGCCCATTGGATATGTAATTTTATTTCATACATTTGTCTGTAATTTATCAATCGTATGCAATGGATACGCTTTGAACTTGCCTACTCCACCTTCATGGAGGTTACTAGGAATACGTGTTGTATACACTACGTTGTTCCGATCTATAGTATAGCTTGTTTGACTACTAATGTGTTGATCTATGTCAATAGGCATTGGTGTCGAGAGGCGCTTCTAAGGGGGAAAGGATTAATGACCTTGTGTAAACTCGAAACTTTCAGAGATGTTCTACTTTGTCAAGAGTGATACTTTTATGAAGCTCGGGTACACTACTTTCATCCACGGCATAACGTGGAGGATCGTTTGGTTTTAGTCGGGCATTGCATTGATATTGCTCAGTAATCTTTGTTCAGCAGTCTACTTGTGTATTGGCAAATTGTAGTCATAGTGTTGATATGTAAATATTTTCCACACCGGGGTCTCATTATTCGCAACAGCTGTTCCATACTAGAGGACATAGAAAACACACACTTCGGATCAGTGTGTTTTTACATGAAAAACAAAACTATATAAAATTTATAAATACATAGTTTTAAATATTTTGGAATATTTTTATGTGGGTGAAGTTAGCAGTGAGCAGTGTACTGCCAGTGTACTGCTGTACTGCTGGCAATGAGCAGTGTACTGCTATACTGCTGGCAGTGAGCAGTGTACTGCTGTACTGCTAGCAGTGAGCAGTGAGTAGTGTAATCCAGCAGTGAGTTATGTATTCTAGTAGTGAATGATGTGTATATGCCAAATTTCGAAAAATAAATAAATAAAAATAATAAAAAATGTTTTTTTATTTATTTACTGCCAGTGTACTGCTGGCAGTGAGCAGTGTACTGCTGCACTGCTAGCAGTGAGCAGTGAGTAGTGTAATCCAGCAGTGGGTAGTGTAATCCAGCAGTGAGTGGTGTATTCTAGTAGTGTATGATGTGCAAATGCAAATTTTCGAAAAAAATAATAAAAATAATAAAAATATTTTTTATCTTTTTCTGCTTTTCTGGCAGTGAGCAGTGGGGAATGTACGATTAGTGTATTCCAGCAGTGAGTGGTGTATTCTAGTAGTGTATTATGTGCAAATGAAAATTTTCGGGAAAAAAAAAAAATAATAAAAAAAAAAATTCTATCTTTTTCCGTACTTGCCTTTCTGGCAGTGAGCAGTGGGGAATGTACAAGTAGTGTATTCCAGCAGTGTTACGCCGCATAGAGCTCCTAACCCATATAGCTCTATGCGTCGTTAATGAACCGCATAAGAGCTCCTGTCCGATAGAGCTTCAATGCGTCAATATGCCCTATCGTCCCGCATTGAGCTCCTCTGTTGTCAACTACTAAAACATATTAAACTACTGACTATTTTTATGCTCCCCAAAGGGAGAGCATATAGTTGCCACTTTGTCTGTCTGTCCGTCCGTCCGTTTGTTCGTCCGTCCGTTCGTTCGTCCGGGTACTTCTTGTCCGGAGCATAACTCGAAAAGCATAGAAGGAAATCAAATGAAACTTGAATCTGTGATGGATGGCAATGAGATGGAGAGCATAGCTCAAGAACCATAACTCTCTGTGTTGTCATTGATGAATTATCTCCCTTTTCACTTTATTAAATGCTTGCTGTAGCATAACTCGTAAAGTATTGAATGAAATCTAATGAAACTTGAAACGGTGATAGAGGGAAATGAGGCGGTGTATAGAGCGCGAGAACAATAAATCGCTGTGATGTACCTACTGAATTATCTCCCCTTTTCACCTACCTTAGTATGTGCTTGTCCGGAGCATAACTCGAAAAGTATTGAAGGTAATAAAAATAACTTGAAGCAGTGAGAGAGGGCAATGAGGCGGAGTGCTGAGCGCAAGAACCATAACTCTCTGTTTTGTACTTACTGAATTATGTCCCATTTTCACTTTATTAAAGGCTTGTTAGGCCCCTACTGGTCGAAGACCCGGTAATGGGGACAATAGGATTGGTCGATGTCCATCCGTCATTCCGTCCGCCCATCCCATCGTGCCCGGTCCATATCTCCTAAACCTCTTGAAGGATTTTCACGAACCTTAGTTCAAATGTTCACCCCATCGAGATGACGTGCAGAACCCATGTTCCAGCCATGTACTCGAACGGCCTTGCCGTACAGACAACTCGGAGGCAGACGCAGTAATGGGAGACGAGCAATCCTCATGCATTCACGTTCTTGCAGTTGTTACTACGTGAAGGTATTTCCAGTAAAGTTCGTGCGGAGTTCAGAACTAGTTCTTATCCTGTTCTGGTCAGAACGCGGAAGCGCGACGTTTGGTTTGAATAGTCCAAGACAAACGTGGCGGCTTGGCGTTCAAGGAAGTTCGTTTGCGTCCGTATCAAGTACTCGGCGTTACCACCACGTTTTATTCACTTTTCTCGGTCGTGATACTAACGCCATGCGACAAGTGCATCTACAAGTGCACGTACAAGTCATCTCAACATCTTAATTATCGGAAGTGGGGAGCTCTATGCGTCAGGTTGAAAGACACATTTTAAAGTTGATGTGTACCTTCGACCGATAGGGCTCTCGGGAGCTATGCGTGTTTGCCGAACGCACAGCGCTTCTTAGGAGCTCTATGCGTTGTGGCCTACATGTACTAGAGACCCAAATCAGCCCGTATTATAAACTTGTATCATACTATTGTAGTACCACAAACAGGACAAGAGTTACCCTTATCCTTGTATAATATATACACACACGTCTATCTTTCCATATGACGTTGGTACACATGGTGGTCTTCATGGTCTAAATATACAACGACTCAGTATCAATCATGACCTCATATGGTCTAACTATGCCACGACTCAGTACCAATCATGACCGCGTATGGTCTAACTATGCCACGACTCAGTACCAATCATGACCTCGTATGGTCTAACTATGCCACGACTCAGTACCAATCATGACCTCGTATGGTCTAACTATGCCACGACTCAGTACCAATCATGACCTCGTATGGTCTAACTATGCCACGACTCAGTACCACTCATGACCTCATATGTCTAACTATGCACGACTCAGTACCATCATGACCTCATATGGTCTAACTATGCACGACTCAGTACCAATCATGACCTCGTATGGTCTAACTATGCACGACTGAGTACCACTCATGACCTCATATGGTCTAACTATGCACGACTCAGTACCACTCATGACCTCATATGGTCTAACTATACACGACTGAGAACCACTCATGACCTCATATGGTCTAACCATACACGACTGAGAACCACTCATGACCTCATATGGTCTAACTATACACGACTGAGAACCAATCATGACCTCGTATGGTTAACTATACACATACTTAGAACCACTCATGACCTCATATGGTTAACTATACACAGACTGAGAACCACTCATGACCTCATATGGTTAACTATACACATACTTAGAACCAATAATGACCTCGTATGGTTAACTATACACATACTTAGAACCACTCATGACCTCATATGGTCTAACTATACACAGACTGAGAACCACTCATGACCTCATATGGTCCAACTATACACAGACTGAGAACCACTCATGACCTCATATGGTCTAACCATACACAGACTGAGAACCACTCATGGCCTTCACGGTCTAAACATATACAGACTGAAAACCACACATGACCTTCACGGTCTAAACATATACAGACTCGATCGAAAGTGTTCCTATTACTCCGCTCCTGCATTTTGAGCGTACATGACACCCATTTCAGACAACAGCATATAACAACTCTGTTAGTAATCGCATCACTCTGGCTAGAGTATACTCGCGATAGAAATTAAAAGCATGCGCAGCTGAGGTGGATTTGTACATTTAAAAGTCTGTCTATGTATAATTTTTAAAAACAGGTTAAAAACGAGTGTGCCATTTACAGGTTATGTATGCCAGCCATGGTGGTCTTGAAGCCCTCTGGGGTGGACTGGTTCACGGCATGTTGAGGCAATCGGTTCCAGATGGTGACGGTGGCAGGAAAGAAGCTGTGATGATAAGTAGACTTAGCACAGGAGGTACATGTATGTGTGTACTGTTGATTGTGATACCTGGAATATCTAGATTGTCGGAGTGGTGGTTCAGGGTTGATGTCGATGAGCTCATGCTTGATTTTATATAGCATAGTGGCCCTGGCTACGTTTCGTCTGTGCTGTAGAGTGTTCCACTGGAGGTCTTTGAGCATGGTAGTGACGGAGCTTGTTCGCTGATAGTCATGTTTGACGAATCTGGTTGCTCTACGTTGTATCATCTCCAGCTTGTAGATTTGGGTCTCGGTGTAGGGGGACCAAACAGTTGAGGCGTACTATACGATGGGTCGGATATATGTCTTGTAAGCTGTCGCTTTGGCATTAGGTGGGCTTGAACACCGATGTTTCTGCGGATAAAGGACATGGTGGCATTTGGTTTCTTAGTGATATTGTCAATGTGCGATTTCCAGGAGAGATCGGGTGTGATGGAGGTATATGGCTGCGTCAGTAGGTTTTAATGGTGTGTTGTGGATGTTGTAAGTAGAGATGACTGGTTTCCGTTTGTTAGTTACATGGATTACTTCGCATTTGTCAGGGTTAAATGCCATTTGCCACTCCCATCCCATTCTTGAAGGTGGCCACGGTCATCTTGTAGCTGCCTGGCGTCTTCCTGGCATGTAATTTTTTTGTACATCAGAAAGTCGTCGGCGAAGAGGCGGACACAGTTGACTTGACTCTAGATGGTAGGTCGTTGATGTACGTAAGAAAGAGGAGGGGCACAAGGACGCTGCCCTGCGGGACACCAGACGTGACGGGGGAGATGTCGGAGTTGGCACCATCGAGAACTACTGTCTTGTTGTGTGCGACATTGTAGGAAATCTGTTATCCAGGAGTGGATACTGCACTAACTCCGTAGTGGTCGAGCTTCTGTAGCAGACGGCTGTGGCTAACTTTATCAAAGGCTTTACTGAAGTTCAGAAGGATGTCGTCAATCTGCTGGTTACTGTTTAGGCCTTTAGCTAAATCATTGATGGTGAGTATAAGTTGAGTGTCACATGGTCGTTTTTATCGAAATCCATGCTGGTAGTCATTGAGGATGTTGAAGGAGTCGAAGTGGGACATGATGCGGCTGAAGATGACATGTTCTAGAAGTTTGCAGGTAACTGAGGTTAAGGAGATAGGACGGTAGTTAGAGGGTGTATATCTGTTGCCCTTCTTAAAGATAGGAGAGACGAAGGCAGTTTCCAGTCGGATGGTATTTGGCCCTTGTCAACGGATAGTTGGAAAAACTTTGTGAGTCCTGGCGTAGGTTCAGCAGCCGCAAGATTCAGGAGTCTTGTAGAGATGTTGTCCGGACCGGCGGCCTTGTGTGGCTTGAGACCCTGTCCCAGCAATATATTCAACTATTGAGTCAATAGTAGTTAACTATTATGTATGTATCTCTTTAGACGAGTATGCACTTTAGATACTCATGAGTGTAAGTCACTAGAACCACCTTGGATACTAATTTAATGCAGCAATGTTCTGGTAATAGTAGAATAGTTGCCTTTAGATCAGTTATGTACACATTTAGTTATGTAAACATATTTTAAACTTAATAGTCTTAACTAAACGTATTTTAGTACATACCTTTGTAATGTTAATGTCTACAGTCGGATGCTGGAGGTATATGGGTACACAATACTTTATTGTATTGTGGTATGTCGATCACAGTAATATAGTGTAATGCGACATTGCACGTGTATCAAGGTATTCTCGTCACATAACCGTAGTAGAAATGGTAAACATAGAGTTCTTGTGTGAGCGACAGTCGGAGATATGAAAACCCAACACACATTGAGATTACAGCAGCCCTCATAGCCCCATAAACATCTAGTTATGATAATTACAGTCGGTTTACGATTCCCCACTGCTGGAATACACTGGTGCCACAATGGTACTGAGATCGTTATACTTTAGGTATGCAATGGTAGTGAGATAGTTATACTTTAGGTCTGCAATGGTACTGAGATAGTTATACTTTAGGTCTGCAATGGTAGTGAGATAGTTATACTTTAGGTCTGCAATGGTACTGATATAGTTATACTTTAGGTCTGCAATGGTACTGAGATAGTTATACTTTAGGTCTGCAATGGTAGTGAGATAGTTATACTTTAGGTCTGCAATGGTAGTGAGATAGTTATACTTTAGGTCTGCACTGGTACTGAGATAGTTATACTTTTGCACATCATACACTACTAGAATACACCACTCACTGCTGGATTACACTACCCACTGCTGGAATACACTACTCGTACATTCCCCACTGCTCACTGCCAGAAACGCAGAAAAAGATATAAAACATATTTTTATTATTTTTATTATTTTATTCAAAAATTTACATTTGCACATCATACACTACTAGAATACACCACTCACTGCTGGATTACACTACCCACTGCTGGAATACACTACTCGTACATTCCCCACTGCTCACTGCCAGAAAAGCAGAAAAAGATATAAAAAATATTTTTATTATTTTTATTATTTTATTCAAAAATTTACATTTGCACATCATACACTACTACAATACGCCACTCACTGCTGGATTACACTACCCACTGCTGGAATACACTACTCGTACATTCCCCACTGCTCACTGCTAGAAACCAGCAAGTACGGAAAAAGATAAAAAATATTTTTATTATTTTTATTATTTTATTCAAAAATTTACATTTGCACATCATACACTACTAGAATACACCACTCACTGCTGGATTACACTACCCACTGCTGGAATACACTACTCGTACATTCCCCACTGCTCACTGCCAGAAAAGCAGAAAAAGATATAAAAAATATTTTTATTATTTTTATTATTTTATTCAAAAATTTACATTTGCACATCATACACTACTAGAATACACCACTCACTGCTGGATTACACTACCCACTGCTGGAATACACTACTCGTACATTCCCCACTGCTCACTGCCAGAAAAGCAGAAAAAGATATAAAAAATATTTTTATTATTTTATTCAAAAATTTACATTTGCACATCATACACTACTAGAATACACCACTCACTGCTGGATTACACTACCCACTGCTGGAATACACTACTCGTACATTCCCCACTGCTCACTGCCAGAAAAGCAGAAAAAGATATAAAAAATATTTTTATTATTTTTATTATTTTATTCAAAAATTTACATTTGCACATCATACACTACTAGAATACACCACTCACTGCTGGATTACACTACCCACTGCTGGAATACACTACTCGTACATTCCCCACTGCTCACTGCCAGAAAAGCAGAAAAAGATATAAAAAATATTTTTATTATTTTTATTATTTTATTCAAAAATTTACATTTGCACATCATACACTACTAGAATACACCACTCACTGCTGGATTACACTACCCACTGCTGGATTACACTACTCACTGCTCACTGCTAGCAGTACAGCAGTACACTGCTCACTGCCAGCAGTACACTGGCAGTAAAAAAATAAAATAAAAAAATTATTATTTTTATTTATTTATTTTTCGAAATTTGGCATATACACATCATTCACTACTAGAATACATAACTCACTGCTGGATTACACTACTCACTGCTCACTGCTAGCAGTACAGCAGTACACTGCTCACTGCCAGCAGTACAGCAGTACACTGGCAGTACACTGCTCACTGCTAACTTCACCCACATAATATTTTTAGTTGTTCAGTTTGTGTTTTGTAATAAAAATGTGATATATCTTTGATGGAATCCTTCGTATTTCGTGTTCATGTAATAATAATCAGACAATGTAGGTGTGCGTTTTCTATGTCCTCTAGTATACTTCAATATTAAACTAGCTTAGGATGATAACAAAACATTGTTTGACATGGTAATAAAGTCAGAAAAAACAAATCAGCTTATAGTAGAATATACTACTGGAAATAATACCGGTTATAGATAACATGCACGATCAATGTGGTGACACACTCTACATGAGTGTGTGTTTTACGTTTATGTATCGTCGCTATCAGTTGCCCAATATGAATGACGTCTCCTGAAGAGAGTAGTCATTTTAGATTTTTGGAGTATAGTGCAATGATACAGACAGATACCCATTCCAGAGTCTCCTCTGGTTATTTTACGTGCACGGTGTAAAGCACCGACAAGTTATTATGTTATATTTCGGGTTTTACGCCTGCATCAGCACCATGTCGGGCTATATCGCCGGCGGGCAGTTTACTTAACAACACCGTTCCTGGGAAGGCTCCAGCGGTTAACCAGTACCTGGGTGCACCAACCTCCGTAAGAAACTGCCAACTTTTTCATATAAATGAGACACGGCCTGAGCGGGGCTCGAACCCGTGACCATCAGTGATGATAGGTTACAGTGGTATACAAGTCAGCGACCTTAACCACTCTACCATGATGGCGGACAAAGCACCGACAAGATACCTCGGATTTAAGTCCCATCTGAAAGAGTTAATATTATTAGGGTCAGACGGGAGATCGAAGTTTTGATCTCTGGATTCGCAGTCCAACCACTGGACTACAGATCCGTCTATAACGCCGGTGATAGCGTGTGTCTTTTTAAAACAATGCGTGAATAAGTTTGGTGGGTGTGTGAAAGAATCGATGTTGCTGAATGAATAAGCCACATGTAAAATTGTGCCTTGCCTTCTTTGCAAACAAATAAAAATGTAATACGTTCCATATAGTGACACACAGTCTCATCTATAAATGTACAGCAGTAGGCCATCGCATATAAACTCGACTAACTAACGTGCTTAGCTTACCCTTGCCTCACATACATTGCCCTTCTGAAAGACTGTTAATTTTATTAGGGTCAGACGGGGGATCGAACCTGCGATCCCTGGATTACCAGTCAAACGTGTTAAACCACTGGACTGCAGATACGTCTGTAACTTGCGAAGTACATGTACAAACACTTGCTGTAGCATGAATAATCTGTAGTTCGCTCAGCTCTCATTGTCACTCCGTTGTTTTTTGCATAACAAATACTTCATTACTGGTTGCCCAGCAACATGAACACGAGCATAACGCTAAAATATAAACTTTCCAAATGTTCAATAATAACGAATACGTTTCCAATAGTGTGGTACATGTTGTGGGATTTTTTGCTCAAGTTTGATTGTTTGTGTTATTTAGGTTATTTAGACACCAAAGAGTAAAAATAGTATTTTATACATTTTTTCCAATCACTATGTTGGCGGCCATCTTGAATTTCAAAATGGCCGCCATTTTCAACTTATTCTGTACAATATCTCTACTTGTAGACAACCTAGGACCTTGATGTTGGTGTCTATGCCCACATTTTAAGGGTACAGGAATCTGAAAATGCCATTATTAAAGTGTTAGTACATATGTATGTTAATATAACAGCTATTTGGGGAATGTATATGTACATATCATAGGATTTTTAGCAAAATAATTTTTTATTTAATATTGCACATGAACTTGTATAATTTTATGGCTTATGAATTTGGCTTACTTTCATTTAAAATATTGTGGAAAGAGACATTAATTTATTCCCCATCAGAATCCATATCTAGTTTGTTGTGTGTTTAAGCGGTTGTCATCACCCTCACATTCACACATCTCTGTACAGCACAGGTTGTTATGTTTACATGTACATCTACTAGAACACTGGCTAACTTTACAGTTGCACTTTAGTAGTTCTACGACTGCTGCTGGTGCAGCTTGCACAGCAGACACAATTGGCACCAGCCCGTCATTGTCTTTCATCCAACCTAGGTTACATGGATCAAGGAGTGTTGTATCAAGTATTCTATCCTGAGACCATATATATTAAGGTGAGAGCGCAATATATGTTGAAGCCAATCACCATCAGTTGGTGGAAGTCGATCAACGCCTTCATTTGCAGAACGTCTTCTGTACTTCTGCAACCTCAGGGAACCAGGATCACTACCAGAAACATTATTTGTGCTTCCAAGCATACAAAGAAACGCTTTTCACCCAGTAATCACATCTTGCTGTGGTGTATCACCTTCTCCAAGTTGTGAAAGTGCTTCAATAATATTTTGAGGAGCCTTCATAACACCTTCAGTACTGTTTTCTTTCCAATTCTACTAATATGTCCTGTTGTGTCTGTTCCAGTGATGGCATGGGGCCCAGGCAAAGCAGCTGCCTTTTCTGACCCTAATTTTGTATAAATGGCTTCTAAGTCTACTCTTCTTCGATTTTCACTGGTGCCTGTTACAATACAATACTTTAAACCCAACAGATTTAGTATTCGTAAAATGAGGACCCACCAGTCTGTGTCCTGTGTAAAGAAATCAACCTCATTACCATTTTCTTCATTCACCACCTCAAATGCATGTAGCATCATGAGAGTGTCTGCTTCCTCGTGTGTGCTGATGTCTGTGGTTGGGTGGTAATTTGGTAAATTGGTCAGGACGTTCATGCGAGTTGCTGTAACTACTGGCTTCTTACACAGTGCTATTGCTTTCTCAGCTAAGAAGAAGGTACGCTGATCTTTAGTCTTCTTGCTAGACAGAAACTTTGTTTTGTCCTTTATATGAGTGGAATTCTCAATATGTAGGTTTTCACTAGGGCAATCCTTCCCGTATCTGATGTAGTCCTTGATTTGTAATTTCTTGGCATAATTGTCAAAAATGTGTCCACCAGTGTATTCATTTAGCATGACATCAATGTTATTAGCAAAAGTTTTGCCAAGATCTTCACAGGACATAAATGTGACTGCATGTACCAACGCCTGAACAACTGCCATGGCATCTATAATGAGGTATCTCTTGTTGATGTTGGATGTAATAGATTTATTGTCATTTCAAGTCATGGATGAGGTCACTTTTAGTATTGGAAAACAGAAGACTTCCATATGGTTCATAAGCATGGGATTTACATTCAGAAATTGCTGACTGGATTTCAAAGTCTCGTTCTGATCTGGCAATAACTAAGAGTCTGGAGAAAAGTGTAGTTGTCGACATTAACTGATACTCTTTGGTGTTACTTTTGATAGTTATCTTCTTGGACAGATCATCACAGTTTTTATATTTCAGTTTGGTCATACGGTCCCACAAGTTTACATCGCCACGTATACGGTTTTCGACAAAGGATTCTTTTGCATTTTCTCCTCGAACCTCTAAGTTAAGAACACTTTCCTGTGTTTCTTTTCCCAATACTTTCTTGCTCATGCAGTTAAATAGATGTGCTCCTTTGTCTTTGAATAGCTTCATTGGCTCTAAGACCAGCTTAATGGATTCTATATTCTTGTCCTGCCGTTCTACTAGAGTATGTGAGGAGAGGTGGTGATCGGGACTGTGTGGAAACTCAGACACACCTAGCATGTCTCTGGTTTCTCGAGACAGACGGCCTAATTCAGGAGCAGCAAGACAGTACTTCATTAGGGTTGCTGGCTTATTGGTAATCACTCCTAGACCTCATTCTCCTTTCCGGATCTTATTTTCTTGTTCCTGAGCTTGGTCTACACCACCACTTGTGAATGGGGCTTTCTTCGTTGTCACAGCAAACTCACCTGCCATGAGCATGTTCCATATATCAGGGTCAGTATCGTTAGCTGAATATGCACGTGTAGTGAATTCCACAATATTCTGAGCATAATCCAGTTTGTTGTAGGCAAAAAAGTATGTGCACAGTTTTTCCAAAAATGCTAAATACAATGGTAAGTTGGGATCCTTGATAGATCGATGGAAATTCAGAAGTGTCTGGACTTGGCGCATGTATATACGAATCCATCTGTACATAGGAAATGTGTCATGGCTCTTGTCAAAATCATCCAACTGTTCTCTATATTTATGCTATCTATCTGTACCATCAATCCTTTGTGGGCATTTTGAATAGCTGTTCTGTCAACAAGTTCACCTCTACATGCTTCAGACAATTCACCCAAGCTGCTAGTTAGAGCTAGTTGCACTTGAGGATTTTCAGAAAAGTATTCCTGGAACCAAAGGTCAGATAACACTTGTAATGTTGTTTCATGAGCATCCACAGCTCGGTTGTAGTGGCTACCATTTATTATTTGATTGACAACAACAGTCCCGATTGAACCCAGGTCTCATCGATACCACTATGCTCTATTGTCTTCCCTAAACACCTGATAGCACAAAGACTGGTGTGGAAGGGGCCTGGCAATATCCACCAGGTGTCCTTGTAATGGTCACTGAGATGCTCGAGTTTAACTGCCCTTTTGTAAAGGTCCATATCAAAAGTAACCATGACCTTTCTATTGTTCTCAGGACATACAAGTCTGCTTAGCTGATATAAGTGTTCTAATAATGTCACCAGTGTGGACAACTCATGGGCTGGGTTATTTATTATGGACACAGAGTAGCTATAGTCAACATTCAGTAACATTTTAATAGCATTCATTCATATTTTGTTAAACACCTCTATAAACCATGTTAAACCATCATCTTAGTACAATTTATATTAGTTTGCTGTGTTCTACAATATTGTTGATGCAATTTCCAGATTCCCAGAACCCTAAAATGTGGGTATAGGTACAAAAATCAAGGCCCTATATCATCTACAAGTAGAGATATTGTCCAAAATAGGTTTTAAATGGTGGCCATTTTGAAATCCAAGATGGCCGCCAATATAGTGATTGAAAAAAATGTATAAAATACTTTTTTTACTCTTTGGTGTCTAAATAACATAAATTAATCAAAAAATCAAACTTGAGCAAAATTTCCCACAACTATTTTAAAAACTACAAAATGTACCACACTACAAAGACCGATCAGTAATTACACGAATGTTGATAATGTACACAATATCACCGCTTTGACCTAGTTCTCGCATCCAATTGATCACAATTAACAGACGCTCTATGAAATAATACTAAATCTATCAAGCGCTTTAATTTTCGATGATACATACTTAGTTCTGGGCCCGAGGTTATAAAACTTTTCTCAGAACTCAAACTAGAGCTGAAGTGATTTCATTGGTTGAGTCTGAGATATACACTAAACTCAACCAATCAGGAGCTTTAGACAGAGTATGAGATTGGAGAAAAGTGTTATTACCTCCAGGCGAGGTAGCCGTGATTTCTGCATATAATGTTAGCGACAATTCATGTCACTGTGCTATATTATATATATATTCTCCTTATCTGTCAAACTCCACGCGGGGTACAGCATTACTAGTATTCCTCCTATACTGTCTAGTTCAGTAATTGTTATTGGTAGGTAGTGCCTATTTCATATTATATTATTAGGCGTTACATCAAGAACTATAGTATCACAAACATATGCTACATGTAGACATACCCGCGGAGATGTATACTGCTATCTGTTGCTAATTCATGCACATGCGAAATCTGGGGATTTTATTGGACGCCGTAGGTGGCTACTGGTCATCTTTTTCATTCGACATGATTGATATGCACGCTAATTAACTTATCAAGTGTTGATTCGTTATGTAGATACATCATTCGTGGTATAGACTAACTAATCAATATGTTCCGTGTGGTATTCACTAATGTCGCTATGGACATTTGTTAATTTGCTATGCAGAATAGGGTAATTCGTTATCTTTAACTCGTTATTTAGGCCAGTTAAATCTACTAATAGTATTTACTATTAACCAAGTCAAAAGAGTACGAATCTAAATGAATATGTCCGTGAATAATGTGTGTGTTTTACGTTTATTTATCGTCGCTACCGGTTGCCCATATGAGCGACGCCTCCTGAAGATATTAGTCATTTTAGATTTTGGAGGATAGTGCAGTGATACAGACAGAGACCCA
The DNA here is from genome assembly GCA_014843695.1 of Archivesica marissinica. Lineage (NCBI taxonomy): Eukaryota > Metazoa > Mollusca > Bivalvia > Venerida > Vesicomyidae > Archivesica > Archivesica marissinica. The sequence goes on from CM026401.1 coordinate 57,118,052, forward strand.
TTCCAGAGTCCCCTCTGGTTCTTTTACGTACACGGTGTAAAGCACCGACACGAGACCTCGGTTTAACGTCCCATCTGAAAGACTGTTAATTTTATTACGGTCAGACGGGGGATCGAACCTGCGATCCCTGGATTACCAGTCCAGCGTGTTACCACTGGACTACATATCAGTCTGTGTCCGTGGATAAATGTATTACCTCGCTATATGTAGTTCAGTGAATGTGACATGTGCGTGTGATGATTCGATATGCTGATACGTGTCTCAAGTGTGTCGTCCATACCTAAGTAATTGGCCTACGGAAGGTCGATGATTCTACGTGGGTCCCCGTAACTGACATAAATACAATCCAGAGAGGTATTCCCTCGCAAATAGCAACTACCTAGTCGCCATATGATCTGCAACCATATGTTGGTGCACAATACTAAGGGAACGGACGGTTACCCACATGCAACAAATCGACACTCCCAGGGGGATTCCAACCTACAGCGGTGAGGGGAAAGTGATTTGAAGTCTACAACATTAACCACTCGGCCGCGGAGGCCGCCTATGTTGCGCATACTATCTAAATTCTTGCAACTGAAATGGATGTGACAACTGTACCGCTCCTTATTGCGTCCAATGCTTGTAACCGATCGATCCATAATCTCATGTGCACACGTGTCCACCCTAGTCAGCCGAACCGTCCACACATTGTCCTTGGTCTCCGTTGCGACCTGTAGGTTCAACGTTTTATATTGCCGACACGCATCGTCATGGCGACTTAGTCTGGTGATTACAAATATGTCCACGCTACACCATTGTGCTATATATGTCTTCGTTTCAGGTGGTAAAGGCCAGAGTTCGAGCCCTGATGGAGCCGTTACGAGTGTATCTTTAGAAAAGGTATTTAAATTAATGCTTAGCTAACCCTAACAGTGGCTAGCGCGCTTACGTCTCACCAATGCAACCCGGGTTCGATCCTAAGACCGGGAAATATGTGAGATGGTACGGTGGTCGCCAGATCGGACAGGTTGATTTACTCCGGGGTACTCCGGTTTCCTCCCCACACGAATGACCACATATACGCTTTCATCCGCGCCAACGAGAGTGATTAGTAGAAGTTGTTGAAACTTGTTTTGGTGAGAAGCGAGCTCGTTAACCACTGCGCTAATCGGACATCCACTGTTGACACATGTTACATTGCACATAGTCACAGACGGATATGTAGTCCAGTGGTAACACGCTGGACTGGTAATCCAGGGATCGCAGGTTCGATCCCCCGTCTGGGAATTAACAGTCTTTCAGATGGGACGTTGAACCGAGGTATCGTGTCGGTGCTTTACACCGTGCACCTAAAAGAACCAGAGGATATTCTGGAATGGGTCTCTGTCTGTATCATGCACTATCCTCCAAAAACCTAAAATGACTAATCTCTTCAGGAGTCGTCGCTCATATGGGCAACCGGTAGCGACGATAAATAAACGTAAAAACACTTACACATAGTCACACAGATACTTGCAACACTTTGTTTAGATCAGGATAATCACATAGCAAGCACGATGAATACATTTCTAATGGCATAATTGGTTCGAATCCGCATACCAGAATTGGATGATTTATGCGATATGAGATTGTGCTGGACTGGAATCGCATACTAACATTCTTTGGTTTGTAGAATACTTCACTATTTTGCATGTTCACACTATCCGTTTATTCTCGTGCGGATCGTGTAATAGGTAGTCCACTAGCGGATCCAGTGGGTGCATCAATCGTGTCCACCCCCATACAATCCGTAATTTACAAATTATAATAAATAATTATTCTCTCAACCATTCCAGGTTGTATTACACGTGTGTACATATAATAAAATATGTGATGGCTGTATGAAACTTAATACTAGCTAAGTGATGTGATAGAACAACGTATTGACAATATATACATGTGATCAAACGTTTAATGTTGTTATTGTTTTATTTAAGTTTATTTAAAAACGTCGCTACCGGTTTCCCATTTCAGCGACGGGTAGTTGACCTAACAACACCTTTCCTGGGCAGGCTCCAGCGGTTAACCAATATTTGTTGCACCAACCTCCGTAAGAAACGGACGACGTTTTCATATAAATGAGACACGGTCTGAGCGGGGCTCGAACCCGTGACCATCAGCGATGATAGGTTACAGTGGTATACAATACAGTGTTTAACGTTACAACAACATCCATTCTACATGGACGCGTTGTCTATATATGCCTGTATGCCTGGACGTTTTGACACAGTGAGATCCGTGTGGACAAGCGTTTAATGTTACAACAACATCCATTCTACATGAACGCGTTGTTTATGTATGCATGGACGAATTGACACAGTGAGATCCGTGTGGACAAGCGTTTAATGTTACAACAACATCCATTCTACATGGACGCGTTGTTTATGTATGCATGGACGTATTGACACAGTGAGATCCGTGTGGGCAAGCGTTTAATGTTACAGCATCAGATGTAATTTGGATTATTTGCACATGCTACACGTAGAAACACAGTCTATGACAATGTACACCGTATGACTGTATGTTTTGCCTATACATGCCTGGACGTATTGACACAGTGAGATCCATGTGGGCAAGCGTTTAATATTACAGCATCAGGTGTACTCTGGATGGTTTGCACATGCTACACGTAGAAACACAGTCTATGCCAATGCATACCATATGGCTGTATGTTGAATTAATTTACGGACGGAGCTGTAATCCAGTGGTAACACGCTGGGCTGGTAATCCAGGGATCGCAGGTTCGATCCCTCGTCTGACCCTAATACAATTAACAGTCTTTCAGATGGGACGTTAAACCGAGGTCTCGTGTCGGTGCTCTACACCGTGCACGTAAACGAACCAGAGGAGACTCTGGAATGGGTCTCTGTCTGTATCATTGCACTATCCTCCAACACTCTAAAATGACTAATCTCTTCAGGAGGCGTCGCTCATATGGGCAACCGGTAGCGAAGATAAATAAACGTAAAACACACACACATTGTATAAATTGCAAATCACTGGTTCTCAAATACTCGCCCAACAACACAAAACCAACCAACACGGCAACTGTTGTATACATCGTAAGATGTACCGATTGACCTAACACTTGGCAACTGTTGTATACATCGTAAGATGTACCGATTGACCTAACACTTGGCAACTGTTGTATACATCGTAAGATGTGCCGATTGACCTAACACCTGGCAAACGTCCCTTTGAAACAGTTGTCAGTTATATAGACACGACTGTATGTTGTACCAATTAACGTAATACTCTTCACAAACGTTATTTGAAACATGTATCAGTTATATAATTATATATATATGTGTGTGTGTCTTTACATTTTTGTATATAGATATCAATAAATCATTTTATTCTTATATTCCAATAACTATGTGCGCTACTTCTAAAGAATCATGGAACTAGTCTGCTCAGTCTGTTACATGTTCTTGATATAAGGGAATGGCCGTCACTAATGGTGGTAAAACTTGTGACCTAACCAATTTGCTATTTTAAAAATTATAACAGTTTCACTCGGATAATATTCGTTTCATTTCCTTTGTTGAACTTTTATTGTACATTCTGTGTATGTGTATGTTATTTGAAAGCAATACAATATGTTTGTACTATGTTATATATACACGACTGTAGTAAGTACCAATTAACGTAACACTGTTTTCAAACGTCATTTGAAGCATTTGTCAGTTATATATACACGACTGTATGACGTACCAATCCACGTAACACTGTTTTCAAACGTCATTTGAAGCATTTGTCAGTTATATATACACGCCTGTTTGATGTACCAAGCCACGTAACACTGCTTTCAAACGTCATTTGAAGCATTTGTCAGGTATATACATACGATTGTATGATGTGTCGATGAACATCACTGTCTTTTCTATTTACCTCCCTTAGCAGATAACGTACAATTCATCACGAAATGTATGTTGGTCGTTTATGTTGGAATATCTGTTATTACTGTTGTTCCCTAACCAGATGGTGCGATATGGTATATATGGTGTTATTAAAATCATGATAATTAATTGATAACTCATATTTTATTCATAACGAACCATTGGATATACTGATGAATATCTGTCGAGATATATTAATTTAATTAGTTTATACAAATTTATTTTAGCTCGATTGCGACACACAAGTTCTTTCAACTTTTATTAATCACTCTCGAAACCTCATTCCTGATGGAATCCATCGCCACGAGGGAGAGAAAATAGGCAACGTGGACTTTAAATGCCTTGCCTAAGAGCACACTCGTGAACTCCGTGAACTCGTGACTGTTCGCACCTGAAGCGAACGCGCATTCACTGCGCTATCACGACTTCCAGTAATTTAATAATCAGAAGATGAGAAAGTGGATTAAAATTGGTTGTATGTTATGCAAAGGAAACAACGATAAAACAGAGGAAACCACTTAAAAGGACCTATCTACTTTTAGGGAGTATTCAGGGGCAGTAACTGACCGAAGTCTCTAATTCATGTAACACCTTTGTCAAACCTCATTTGAAACACTCGTCTGCATACGCTATATCCGACCCAGTATCTGATTTGTCTGTAATTGTTTCTGTCAATTTCTGAAGATAGATAGAAGAAAAATGGATGCATGAGTGCACGAATGGAAGCTGCAACCATGCATGTAATTCACAAACATAGTGCGCTAAAATATGTCCACGTGCCCGTGCACCCTCATGCTTGATGTTCATAGGTACATTAATTTAAAAGTATATCATCGTGACGCGAAGAACCTCTTCGAATTCTCTAGTTTGTAAGTGCACATTAGAAATGTTGTTATTTTACCCACAATGCAATAATGCAAAGTGACGAGACGTTAAATTCGTCAATTGTGTTAGTTTGTCAAAGAAGGCAATAAATGCAAAGCGAAGCTATGTCATTTTGAACTAAGGTATATGTTCGTTTACTGTTGTGTCCATAATTATAACCCATACTAAGATACCAGTATCTGCCCATTGAACACGACAGTACAGTGGTAGGTGGGGTATGTCTTCATTTAATTCGATCTAATAAGAATGTTGCTGAAAACACGTGTGTTTTAATATAACAGAATCGAATACGCTCATTCTAGCAAACGTGCTGTGGTCATTGTAGCGGTCACATATGCAAATGAGTGTTCCAATGTTTCGCTAATACAGGTCTAATTTATTTTACATATTTAGCAGACATTTTGGAAACAGAAATTCAATATAAACGAATAGACGTGGACTTTAGCATGTGTGAATGAGGATTGCGAGTTATTATACTATGTGCGGAGAAAATTGCTTAATAAAATAAATGGTTTCTTTTATTGAATGCATTTGCAACAAATGACACTAATTTGGTCAAATTCTAAGAATTATATACGGGCTAATATATTTGGGATAAATTATTCTGAAACAATACAAATTAAAAAACAACAACACATTTTCTTTTATTTGAAGTTCAAATTGTATTCAACACTACAAAATCAATGGGTGATATTCGAGGTAGTAACCATATCCATTACCAGACAGCAGGATAATTCTAGGAAATACTCATATGCACAAAAACAAAGATTTATAGTGTACCAAAATTATACTGCATAATATGTGCTATTCATAATACGACTACAGTTTCACGTGTATTAGGAATTCTCTCGAGAACGTTGTGGACTCTAAGCACGAATACACATGAATGGTTCCTTAATGTCTAAATACAGTCAAACCTGTGTTAGTTGTCACCTCTATTAAGCAGCCAACCTGCATTAAGCATCCCGTTTTCAGAATTCCAATATGTTATATACATTGATACACATTTGCCCTCTATTAGGCAACCACCTGTGCTAAGCAGCCATTTTTCTATAATTCCCTTGACTGGCTGCTTAGGACAGGTTTGACTGTACAACTAAGCAAAAGAGAACTGATTCCACATGTGTGCTGAGTAGTCGTATTGCGCATACAATGCAGTACGTAATAACGTGAGACTGGAATGACAAAGAAGGGCAGGTTCCTAACACCCAGGCTGTCCGATTTGCGCAGTGGTTAGCGCACTCGCATCTCACCAATACAACCCGGGTTCGATCCTCGCACCGGGAAGTATGTGAGATGGTACGGTGGTCGCCAGATCGGCTTTCTCCGGGTACTACGGTTTCCTCCCACACGAATGACCACATATTCGCTTTCATCCGCACCAACGAGAGCGATTAATATAAGTTGTAAAATAAATAAAGTTTATATAGCTCCTAATACTAATCACAATAGAGGAATCTTTCTAATTAGATAGTGCAGGTGATTATGTTGGTTGTTTACATGGTGTATAGAGTAAAATGCCACCATACAAAGGATCTAGATGTCTAAGCGATAACGTTCCATATACATGGGTTTCCAAATTTACATAATTATGAGCCAATACGCATGTACTAACATATTAAGTAGAGTAATCCATACGTCATGATGTAGGGAAATGATATACATACATGTATATATTACGTCATCAGAAAAGTTTACAATGTATTGCAACTGTTTAGCACGAGATCACACACAATTGAAGTAAACACGGATATTCTAGGGAAATTATGACAAACATAATACATAGTTAATTCTTTCGTCATGATGTTGGGATATTATATACATTATATAGGTGAACAGGCAACAATTTATTGCAAGAGTTTAGCAAGAATGCACACACACTTGTATACAGGACTACGGTAGATAAACACAACATATATTAGTACATTATTAATTAAGTATACATGAAATTGATATGGAAATATGGGAAGGAATGTCGCGGATATTTGGGGAATAATATAGAAGTGGATTTACTGACATTTCTTAGAAACATTACATTTCTTAGATATGTCACATTTCTTAGAAACATAACATTTCATAGAAATGTCACACATTACACACACAACATATAAATAAACGGTTTATCATAATATAACATTATATATACATGCATTATATCATAGTGTCCGTTAATTAGAAACATCTATTCTGCAATATTTACAACGCTATTGCATTCCCTTCGATGAACGTATGCGCCCTGATTGTATACATTTTCATATGATGGTTCCCAACTAATGATATGAAGCTGACATACTTGACGTTACGGTCATGCGCAATCGCAGTGCTATGCAGCGTTCGTCGCGAGAAAAGACGTGTCTTACAGTTTACGCTGTTCCAAGGATGATCTATCTACCTGTTCCGGCACACGGCAAGTTGCAAATGTGGACTAAAAACATTTTAAATGCAGTGTGCGATAATGTTGTTCATTGAAAGAATAATAAGTAAATAAGTAATGAAGCGGTTAATAGTTTCCATTGGGGTATGAACTACATTCGACGTGATTAAAGTGACCATGGATGCATTCGACCTCCACATACTTTAACTACGCCCAATGTAGTTCATACCCAGATGGAAACTATTAACCCGCGATTAATTCCTTATATAAAGAGTGTGTTCTAAATATTCCATAGTATTCTGCGCATAGTATACCATCAATGTTTGTTGTGTAATGCACCACGTAGTTGAGTGTGGCCTATAGTGGAAGTCGTGATAGCGCAGTGGATGCGAGTTCGCTTCAGGTGCGAAAGGTCCAGCGTTCGAGTCCCGCTGGAGCCGTTACGATTGTGCCCTTGGGCAAGGCATTTCAATTCCACGTTGCCTCTTCTCTCTCCCTCGTGGCGATGGATTCCATCAGGAATGAGGTCTCGAGAGTGATTAATATAAGTTGTAAGAACTTGTTTCGCAATCGAGCTAAAATAAATCTGTATAAACTACAGTGGAGGCATGCGTTACGTTCCTTGTGTTGGTGCACATGTCATTGCACACGTCCAAGGAACTCCATTGTAATCATGCTTTCCAATGAAATATAGAATTATATCTGTGAAATAAGGTGCGTTATTGAAAACAGTAGACTAACATATTTGATTTCTTACTGCTTTTTGTATGAACTATATACTTTCAGAAAATGCCTGTATCAATTTAGCATTCAGCACATGTCGACTAATCAGAATAATGGATTTATTAGTGTGTTTTTACGTTTATTTATCGTCGCTACCGGTTGCCCATATGAGCGACGCCTCCTGAAGAGATTAGTTATTTGAGATTTTAGAGGATAGTGCATGATACGGACAGAGACCCATTCAAGAATCTCCTCTGGTTCTTTTACGTGCACAGTGTAAAGCACCGACACGAGACCTCGGTTTAACGTCCCATCTGAAAGACTGTTAATTTAATTAGGGTCAAACGGGGGATCGAACCTACGATCCCTGGATTACCAGTCCAGGGTGCTACCACTGGACTACATATCCGTCTGTGAGGATTTGTTTAGCATGCTCTTTATTGAATATGTTCCACACGGGTAACTATGACTATTCTGGGAAGACGAAAACAATGAGATACATCACTGGTATTTCTATTACCTCCCTTGGTAGATAAAGTACGATTTATCCCAATATGTAAATATGTCGTTTTAGTTTTATTCCTTTGTTTTTACCGTTGTTCCTTAACCAGATGCTGCGGTATGATAAATGTGATTTTATCAAAATCATGTTAATTAATTGATAAACAATGTTTATAAATAAGTACCCAATGTACATACTGTAGGATATATGTCAGGATACAGTAATTTAATAATTATAAGATGAGAAAGTAAATGAAAATTGCTAGCAAGTTGTGCAAAGGAAACAACGATAAAAACAGAGGAAAGCACTTAATAGGACCTATCTACTTTTAGGGAGTATTCAGGGGAAGTAACTGATCGATGTCTCTCATTGCACGGAAGGAAAATCACAGGTGGAAAAATGCCAGGGTTGCTGATACTGCACATGATTCAGACAGGAACATGTTGGCATATTATATTGCAATCATTTGTTAACAAATGAAGTGAAGACGATACACATGAATTTCATGTCTCATGTGTATAGCTTGACGATTAATTTACGTCAACTAAATGTTAAGTGCAAACTAGATCAAGTGCGTATTGAGTGAAAGAAACGATGGTGTTCAACATCAATGTGAAGGACTCTGAGAGGTGGAAATAAAAACGTGCGATCGGCTTTGGTGCCATTAAAGTACGCAATTATCACTGAAAAGCATGACATAAAAAAGTGTGTATTTCACTGTTAGAGCGGATTTTATATATATCATACCGTGAGCTCCGAAACTGTATATGTTCGCTCGTGGCTATGCCAATTCGTGAACATACACGACTTCGGAACTCACTCTAATAGGTAAATTCGCTTCAGGTGCGAAAGGCCAGGAGTTCGAGCCTCCGCTGGAGCCGTTACGATTGTATCCGTAGGCAAGGCATTTATTAAAATTCCACATTGCCTCTTCTCTCTCCCTCGTAGCGATGATTACATCAGGAATGAGGTATTGAGAGCGATTAATATAAGTTGTAATTAAGAACTTGTTTCGCAATCGAGCTAAAATAAATTTGTATAAACTATTTGATAAATTTCAATCTTACACTGAAATACACAAATATCCTTTTATTATGTACCTCATAATGTGATATGTGGGTGTCAACCCATCCATTTTCACAGCTGTAGCAATTTAATGTATGCACATTTATCTTAGCTCGATTGCGAAACAAGTTCATACAACTTTAGTGTATTCGCTCTGGAGACCTCATTCATGATGAACGAGAAGATAGAGACAATGTGCAATGTAAGTGACTTGCCTAAGGGCACACTCGTAACAGCTCCAACGGGGTTCCAACTCCAGGCCTCTGGTACCTGAAGCGAACGCGCTATCACTGATCTATCACGACCTCCACATTTCCCAGCGCACAAGTTGTGGCAATATTAATGTCGGCAAGATGATACAATGTCGCCGTGCAGTAGGCTTCACATTACACGTGTCTTATGTCTTCTATTGAAAAATAAAACAGTCATTAATATGTAAAAAATACTAACGTTAGTGCTGATGTTGTTGATGTTAAATTTATTTAAACTCGCCACCGCATTTGGGCGACTAAGTTTTTCTAAGACGATTAAAATAAACATCATGTGTGTTTTACGTTTTTTTATCGTCGCTACCGGTTGCCCATATGAGCGACGCCTCCTGAAGAGATTAGTCATTTTAGATGATAAACACACTAAAAGTGATGAACGTATATATACATATAGAGGGAGGTAATTCAGAAATGGTAATTGCACAAATACAGTTTATTTGTTGGCAACTGTTCAAAATGTTGCTTAAAGCGACATTACATCGTAAAAAGCAAATACAATGCATTTTTTCACGTAAAATAAATACATTGCTACTACAAATTCTTCCGAACACATTCGAACACTAACCTTGAATCACTTGTTTGTGTGTGTGTGCAAAAAAAACCTATGTAAATCATATGAATGTACATCTATCTATTATGAATATTGTACATGTATATATACATTGTAAGGCGAATAGGGGATGCTCATCGACCCCTACTCGACCTATGGCGTGGACAATAAATGGGGTGACTCCGAAAGGGGGCCTGAAAAACCCAACAAAAAACATTGAATCAATAAACAGTGCTGTAACAGTTGTGGTCTACACACTTTCAAAAGTGAAAGTAGGATTTCATATAACGACCATCATCGCTCCTGAATTGACGTTTGTTTGTCATCGGTGGTAATACTAAACCCGAGGTAATGTCGTTTAGAGATAGTTTCACTAAGATAAGTCTATAAATAAATATACATAGGCACACATGAGAGATATAACGGTAAATGTGTTCCATTAATCGTGTTATTCATGATACACGAGTTGTATTACGCTTGGATGTTGACCCTATTTACATTATTTTGTTATGTCAACAAACCGCGTATACGACGTTTGCTTATTAGTTGAAATACTCAGTTTTTGAGGCAACTATTTGGGGGGAAAATAATACCATAAAATAGGAACATACATTCTGTAGAAATGTGCGTGTTCACTGATGTAGTGTCGCTTTAATTAAAGTTAATAACTTACTATTGACACACGGTCCTATAATACAGTAATTACGATCATAATATATGATCATGCACTCAATTGAATGCACGTGCGTCTTTAAACAGCACGTTCTAACTACACGCCAACGTATCGCTTTAATCTTTAACAATTTAACTCTTTCAGCGCCGAATAAATTCAGAGCATGTGCAAACAACATAGATCTAGATCAATGTTGTTTGCTATTCGGACAGGTGCTTCAGCTCCACTGTCTGAAGAGCAATCAGCATATAGCCTGATCAGACGGCAGGTTCTATTCTGTCCGATCGGGTTCTCTACTTTTTTACAAAGTCGCTTTTATGTGACATTGGCGCTGAAAGAGTTAAAATCATAAAAAATGACATCTTTCATTTCAAGGCATGCTTCCACATTCAGTGATATAATATATACACGACCATCAATATACATTCCATAATGATAAATAATAACTATACATTGAGACATTCTAAAACATTCTAGCTGCCGAAAAGCGCATGCGCATATATCAGGTACGAGCTCTGATCATGAATATGCATACTAGATCAACGTCAGCAAACGCGGGCTTGCAAGTTTAAATAATGATCTCTGTTCAAATTACATAGGCATACATCTGAACCATGTCGGATCTCTGTTGTATCCGAGTGGTTACGGTCGTTGAATTCAAATCACTCGCATCTCAACGCTGCAGGTTTGAATCGGATTTAGTTTATACAAATTTATTTTAGCTCGATTGCGAAACAAGTTCTTACAACATATGTTAATCACTCTCGATACCTCATTCCTGATGGAATCCATCGCCACGAGGGAGAGAGAAGAGGCAACGTGGAATTTAAATGCTTTGCCTAAGGACACAACCGTAACGGCTTGAATCTGACTTGAGCTGGATAGTCGCCATATGACGTCATAAGCGGTCAGTGCGACTTTAAACCCCAAACTAAGCAAAGAAGCTGAACGGCTGGTACCATTGCGTCACCACTAGGCACGTATTGCGTCATAACTAGGCAATCATTACATCACAACTAGGCAATAATTACGTCACAACTAGGCAATCAATACGTCACAATTAGGCACTAATTGTGTCACAACTAGGCAATCATTACGTCACAACTAGGCAATCAATACGTCACAACTAGGCACTAATTGCGTAACAACTAGGCAATCATTACGTCACAACTAGGCAATCATTACGTCAATGTAATCACGCGGCTCTTCGCGATATCTGTGATATGCTTTATGCAGATGTGTAGACAGTGCATTAACAAGCAATGAGTATGTACCGACGTCCAGTACTGTATCAATGAATTGCTCAGGCATGTGTTATGCTATTGGTAGCTTACGTTGACGATGTCGACTACAAAACATGAACACTAATAGCGAATATGTATTACACTAATTACAGGCAGACCGTCAGCATATATCAAACTGCACGTATGTAAGAATATTTGTATTGCACACGATGTGTGAAATAGTACTTACGACATGATGGTCTAAGCTATTTATCAAGATAATGGCGGAGAAGCGGCAAGTATTATTTCGCCATAATCATACAGTAACCTATTGTTTAGAGGTTATTAGTGGCTAGTTTCATATCAGCATAGGTATCGACCCGAGGTAACTTTATATCAAGTAGCAAGCTACCGAGGGTAGATATCAGGCTGATATGAAACTAGCAAGTAGCAAGCTACCGAGGGTAGATATCAGGCTGATATGAAACTAGCAAGTAGCAAGCTACCGAGGGTAGATATCAGGCTGATATGAAACTAGCAAGTAGCAAGCTACCGAGGGTAGATATCAGGCTGATATGAAACTAGCAAGTAGCAAGCTACCGAGGGTAGATATCAGGCTGATATGAAACTAGCAAGTAGCAAGCTACCGAGGGTAGATATCAGGCTGATATGAAACTAGCAAGTAGCAAGCTACCGAGGGTAGATATCAGGCTGATATGAAACTAGCAAGTAGCAAGCTACCGAGGGTAGATATCAGGCTGATATGAAACTAGCAAGTAGCAAGCTACCGAGGGTAGATATCAGGCTGATATGAAACTAGCAAGTAGCAAGCTACCGAGGGTAGATATCAGGCTGATATGAAACTAGCAAGTAGCAAGCTACCGAGGGTAGATATCAGGCTGATATGAAACTAGCAAGTAGCAAGCTACCGAGGGTAGATATCAGGCTGATATGAAACTAGCAAGTAGCAAGCTGTGGAGATAATCACAATAAGCTTTAAGCTTCCGATTAAATCCATTTTCGTTTGTATAGCTATACAATAGATATGTACTGTACATAATGAAAGAATAAATATGTTTAAACCAAGTAGCAAGCTACCGATGGTAGATATCTGGCTGATATGAAACTAGCCACGTAATAACGTCTTTATTACTTTGATCTGAATTTGAACATTAAATAATCGAAATCATGCTCTCCGTTATCGATTTATACGGAATAATTCGCAATTACTGAGATAGATACATGTCGAACACGATTGAAATATTACCATGAAACTACAAACATCTGTTATCTGTCAAAATGGACACCATGTGGCACTACGGGAAGTTAAAAAACAACCACCGAGTATGTACGCGTTATTTTCTCAGAAACTAGTTATGATACGACTAGTTCTGGTTTGTTACGGACACGTGACCATATTGAAAGAGCCAGCAATTTCTGAATTATGAGACACCTATTAGGAACATCTTCAGTACTTCCCGAATCATATCATTGAAAGGCAAGGCGCAATGCCATCGGTAACGATAATATATGTATCATAAAAAAACGTACCCAATATACATGTATGCCCAGCGGTTCAGCTGGCGTATGCAAGGACAAACGCACTAATCGGTAACGATAATATATGTTTTATAAAAAAACGTACCCAATATACATGTATGCCCATCGGTTCAGCTGGCGTATGAAAGGACGAACGCACACATCGGTAACAATTATATATGTATCATAAACAAACGTACCCAATATACATGTATGCCCATCGGTTCAGCTGGGCGTATGAAAGGACGAACGCACAACGCAGCAGGTATTAGCTCCGCTGACGTGTTTGAGGAGAACACAAAATAGGTATATATGGACCTGTTACAATAATAGTGTAATAGGTAGATGGAAATAATAAAACTAGAGTATTTATAATACTCAGTATCATATAATGACCTCATCTTCTTCAATTCCATTTTCGTAGTCAGTTACTTCTCTAAACGCGACTTCATCGGCGTCTTTATCAAGGCATATTAGAAAAGCTGAAAAGGTCATCAGTGCCGTGGAGGCCCATCCGAGTGCATACGCCCACCCAAACGACCAGGATTCCGTGCCAGCCCGCATACCAATCATTTCGGAATAATACACTGGGTAGATCACTAACGCTGTCGCGTTAAACATTACTGTAAAAGAAAAGAAAGTAAATAGTGGTGAGTGTGAGTTAGTTTATAAAAATGTATTTGAGAAATAGTGGTTGCGATGGTAACACATTTAAGTTTTCTTTGCATTAAAACTGTCATGTATACGAAGGTCAATACACACGGCACCATCGCTTCTCACCAATGCAACTCGGGTTCCATCCTCGGAGCAGGGATGTATGTGAAATGGTACGGTGGTCGCCAGATCGGACAGGTGGCTTGTCTCCTGATACTCCGGTTTCCTCCCACACTAATGACAACATATACGCTTTCATCCGTGCCAACGAGAGTGATTAATATATATCGTTAAAGCTTGTTTCGCAATCGTTGTAAAATAAATAGTTTAAACTTAAGATAGTTATGCTGAATGAAAATGAGGGAAAAGACATGCAATAATATGTCTGCCAGATAAACAATAGTTATATATTCTTTCGCCACATACTCAGATTTTCCCCAGCCCCGTGCGTACAGCAACAAGCCGTAGCAATGTCGTATGATAATTAAACCGAGCAAACGAAGCCATATTAATATCACAGAACGAGATTTCCAGGAATTCTAAATCGAAAATTCAATCCATAATCCGAATTTCTTGGAATAAGTTATTTTAGCTCGATTGCGTAGCCATTTCTAACAACTTTTGAAAAATCGATCTCGAAAGCTCATTCCTCATTTATTCCATCGCTATGGTGGATATAATCTGTGGTGTGTTGCTTAGGTACATCACTACCTTTGGGTCTGATTGGGTTTCGATCTCACAACTCATTGGTTTGGAGGCGGACACCATACACAGTACACCACAGATTGTACACATGCAAGGCTACTCAGGCTAAAAGTCCGCCTCCGTGGTCGAGTGGTTAAGGTCGCTGACTTGTATACCACTGTAACCTATCATCACTGATGGTCACGGGTTCGAGCCCCGCTCAGGCCGTGTCTCATTTATATGAAAAAGTTGGCAGTTTCTTACGGAGGTTGGTGCACCCAAGTACTGGTTAACCGCTGGAGCCTGCCCAGGAAAGGTGTTGTTAAGTAAACTGCCCGCCGGCGATATAGCCCAAAATGGTGCTGATGCAGGCGTAAAACCCGAAATATAACATAATACTCAGGCTAAAGAGCGACACCGCAGGGTTTTCTATTACCTCCCTTGTCAGATATTGAGATTTATCCCGAAATATATGTCGGTACTTTCAGTTTGGAATCCTTTGTTTTTACTGTTGTTCATTGACCAGATGTTGAGGTATGATAATTGTTTGTGATCTTATCACACTCATGTTAATTAATTGATAACACATCTTTAAAGCGACACTACATCAGTGACAATTTCATCAGAATGTATTTTCCTATTATATGGTAACCCCCCCCCAATATTTGCCTCAAATATTGAGTATTTCAACTAATAAAGAAACGTCGTATACGCGGTTTGTTGATATAACAAAATAATGTAAACATCCATGCGTAATACAACTAGTGTATCCTGTATAACACGATTTATGGTAGATATTTACCATTATTTCTCCCAGTTGTGCCTATTTATTTGTAGACAATTCTTAGTTAAATTATCCCTAAACGACATTATCTCGCGTTTAGTTTTGACTCCGATGACAAACAAACGTCAATTCAGGATCATGGATGACCGTTGTATGAAATCATACTTCCAATTCACAAAAACACTGTTTATTGATTCAATGTTAGTGTTCGAATGTATTCGGAAGCATTTGTAGTAGCAATGCATGTATATGTGAACAAATGCATTTGATTTGCTTTTTACGATGTAGTGTCGCTTTAAAGATGATTACACATTGGATACACTGTAGGATATAGTAATTTAATAATTATAAGATGAGAAAGTGGATGCAAATTGATAACATGTTATATAATAACTATATGAAAACCACTTAAGGTTGTATATACGTAAATAGGCAGAAGTGCATCCGCGGTCGAATGTAGTCCCAATAACTAATATAGTTCATTTTTCGTTTTGGTAAAAGTGCATTTTCAGTGTATAGTGTATAGTTTTTGTGTTTTTGAGAAATTATGTGACTTGAGAAGACTTCAGACTAGTTGATGTGTAGAAAAGTTGTGGTATAAGAATTCAGGATATTGCAAACTGAAGGTTGGTATACTGCATTATTTGGCGGAGGAATACAGTGTGTAAACACAGTGACGTTATTCACAGGCGAGCACTGGTTATTTAAAACTTAAAATATTCTTGGTGTGTTGCAGGCTGATTTGAATACCTCTTCACAGTGGATGTGGTATCAGAAGAAATGAAAGATTGGAAATATAAATGAACGGACTGTATGTTTTTACTTTTCACTATGTATTTAATAGGCAATTTATTTATTGTTTTACAACCTCAAAGGTAACCGGAATTTGATTTTACGGAAAGAGGTAATGTGGCGACATCTATATGTAGGTCCAAAAGTCTTCCTATGAGCCAGATGAACATTCACTGACACTATTTGTTAGTTTAATAAAATCAACAAACGCAATATTACAGTAAAGTATAAACATTTGTCGGCAAATAAAGTGCATGCCAATTGAATGAAAGCAATAAGACACCACGTGGATATAGTATAAAATCGGAATCATTTTGTTGGAAAGAACGCTCGCGCACCTGCAAATATATAAATGAAGTTACCATGTTGTCTGATGCATTGTGATATCTTGCGTAATGGTAGAGCATTGATCTACATATCCAGAGGCCCGAGGGTCGAATCCCAGTTCTTGCGTAATGGTAGGGCATTGATCTACATATCCAGAGGCCCGAGGGTCGAATCCCAGTTCTTGCGTAATGGTAGGGCATTGACCTACATATCCAGAGGACCGAGGGTCGAATCCCAGTTCTTGCGTAATGGTAGGGCATTGACCTACATATCCAGAGGACCGAGGGTCGAATCCCAGTTCTTGCGTAATGGTAGGGCATTGATCTACATATCCAGAGGACCGAGGGTCGAATCCCAGTTCTTGCGTAATGGTAGAGGCATTGATCTACATATCCAGAGGACCGAGGGTCGAATCCCAGTTCTTGCGTAATGGTAGGGCATTGATCTACATATCCAGAGGACCGAGGGTCGAATCCCAGTTCTTGCGTAATGGTAGGGCATTGATCTACATATCCAGAGGACCGAGGGTCGAATCCCAGTTCTTGCGTAATGGTAGGGCATTGATCTACATATCCAGAGGACCGAGGGTCGAATCCCAGTTCTTGCGTAATGGTAGGGCATTGATCTACATATCCAGAGGACCGAGGGTCGAATCCCAGTTCTTGCGTAATGGTAGGGCATTGATCTACATATCCAGAGGACCGAGGGTCGAATCCCAGTTCTTGCGTAATGGTAGGGCATTGATCTACATATCCAGAGGACCGAGGGTCGAATCCCAGTTCTTGCGTAATGGTAGGGCATTGATCTACATATCCAGAGGACCGAGGGTCGAATCCCAGTTCTTGCGTAATGGTAGGGCATTGATCTACATATCCAGAGGACCGAGGGTCGAATCCCAGTTCTTGCGTAATGGTAGGGCATTGATCTACATATCCAGAGGACCGAGGGTCGAATCCCAGTTCTTGCGTAATGGTAGGGCATTGATCTACATATCCAGAGGACCGAGGGTCGAATCCCAGTTCTTGCGTAATGGTAGGGCATTGATCTACATATCCAGAGGACCGAGGGTCGAATCCCAGTTCTTGCGTAATGGTAGGGCATTGATCTACATATCCAGAGGACCGAGGGTCGAATCCCAGTTCTTGCGTAATGGTAGGGCATTGATCTACATATCCAGAGGACCGAGGGTCGAATCCCAGTTCTTGCGTAATGGTAGGGCATTGATCTACATATCCAGAGGACCGAGGGTCGAATCCCAGTTCTTGCGTAATGGTAGGGCATTGATCTACATATCCAGAGGACCGAGGGTCGAATCCCAGTTCTTGCGTAATGGTAGGGCATTGATCTACATATCCAGAGGACCGAGGGTCGAATCCCAGTTCTTGCGTAATGGTAGGGCATTGATCTACATATCCAGAGGACCGAGGGTCGAATCCCAGTTCTTGCGTAATGGTAGGGCATTGATCTACATATCCAGAGGACCGAGGGTCGAATCCCAGTTCTTGCGTAATGGTAGGGCATTGATCTACATATCCAGAGGACCGAGGGTCGAATCCCAGTTCTTGCGTAATGGTAGGGCATTGATCTACATATCCAGAGGACCGAGGGTCGAATCCCAGTTCTTGCGTAATGGTAGGGCATTGATCTACATATCCAGAGGACCGAGGGTCGAATCCCAGTTCTTGCGTAATGGTAGGGCATTGATCTACATATCCAGAGGACCGAGGGTCGAATCCCAGTTCTTGCGTAATGGTAGGGCATTGATCTACATATCCAGAGGACCGAGGGTCGAATCCCAGTTCTTGCGTAATGGTAGGGCATTGATCTACATATCCAGAGGCCCGAGGGTCGAATCCCAGTTCTTGCGTAATGGTAGAGCATTGACCTACATATCCAGAGGACCGAGGGTCGAATCCCAGTTCAGGCATTATTCTTCTCACTAGTTATTTGCATATTTCATAATTCGATTATTTTTATGGAAATCAAGTGGTGAGTGGTGAGTGGTGAGTGGTGAGTGGTGAGTGGTGAGTGGTGAGTGGTGAGTGGTGAGTGGTGAGTGGTGAGTGGTGAGTGGTGAGTGGTGAGTGGTGAGTTGTGAGTGTCAAACTACATAATTATATCAATATAATAGTGCTTAAGCATCAGACTGTGAACTATTTTCAAGGATTTGATAGGCAATTTATTTGTTGTTTTACAATCTTAATAGGATTATATTGCTATTAGGTAGTATTCAGGGGAAGTAACTGATATATGTCTATCATTTTTGTCTTTTTCAGCTTTGTCTCAGAAATATTACAATTTATTTTATGCTAATTGATGAAATACAGTGTTCTATCAGTGAGATATAATCCATATCACTCACTGTATTATTCCGGACTACTTGTTTATTATCTCCCTTCCCAATACACCAACTTGCACCGTGTCACACGTGTCATTTAATTTTCACCGTTTACCTGGCTTATTATTGTTTTTGCTATGAAACAAATCAAAAGCGAAATACAACTGACAATGTCTCGAATTTTGTCACTGCAAATTGTAACAATAAATCCAATAAATGTTTTCATGTATTTTTCCTTGATTCAACTTTAAATTCAAGATGGCGGCACATTTGTGTATCGACTCACGACGTATAGTCGTCAATGTATTCATCCGCGCAAAAACACGGCGGCCAGCTATTTTAATTTCTTCATTTTGTGTTTGTTTTCACCAATTATCATAAAATAAAAAGAATATTTGTTTGTTTTGAATGAATATGGAATATATCTCACCTCGAAGTGAGAAAATGTTCATATTTTAAAATATTTGAAATGTTCTCACTTCTCAGTGAGATATATTCCATATTCACTCAAAACAAACAAAATTAATATCCTCTATATGTTAATTACCGTGTGTTGTCTGCGTTATTCCTGGTACTCAATTATTTACTACGACTATACACGGTTGTCAGAGAAATATGAGACAATGTCTAGATAGGTCACGCATATCATAGGAAATGAGAATTTCCAGTAGGAACAACATGAAATGAAACACGTATATGTAACACTATTCACGAAGCTATGGAACACTAAGCTATTGTCCGATTAATGCAGTGGTTAGCGCGCTCGCTTCTCACCAATCCAACCAGGGTTCGATCCTCGGACCGAGAAGTATGCGAGATGGTACGGTGGTCGCCAGATCGGACAGGTGGGTTTTCTCCGGGTACTCCGGTTTCCTTCCACACGAATGACCACATTTACGCTTTCATCCGCGCCAATGAGTGATTAATATAAGTTGTTAAAACTTGCTTCGCAATCGTTGTAAAAACAATAAAGTTTAAACTACACTCTTTATATAAACAGAAAACCAATAAAATGAACACGATATAGGTGATCCAGGTAGTTGGTATCGACCAGGTATAATGAGATACAATCACTTAGTCAAACTAATAGCGTGTTTCACTATAGCGTAGTGTAATGGTATCGTCCTCAATATCGCGTTGCATTTATGAAGTCTTTATTATTATTATTATTCATTTCCTCATCTTTAAAATGATCTACGTTCAAACGCAAATGGTATGCCTACCCCTCCCACAAATGTTGACCCCTATTTGGATGAAGATTTAGGAATTGATTCGTACCATAGCAAAGTTAAAACACATGTTTGTGTGTGTGTTTTTACGTTTATTTATCGTCGCTACCGGTTGCCCATATGAGCGACACCTCCTGAAGAGATAAGTTATTTTAGATTTTGGAGGATAGTGCAATGATACAGACAGACATCCATTACAGAATCTCCTCTGGTTCTTTTACGTGCACGGTGTAAAGCACCGACACAAGACCTCGGTTTAACGTCCCATCTGAAATACTGTTAATTTTATTAGGGTCAGACGGGGGATCGAACCTGCGATCCCTGGATTACCAGTCCAGCGTGTTACCACTGGACTACATATCCGCCTGTGTTACATGTGTTTAGTTTATTCTCAGGGTATCACGAGTCAATTCTTACTGTATAGAGTTTGTTTATAGCAGCGGAATGTGCTCCTCCATCGCGATGCATTGATTGCATTCATAACGCCTCCTTCTCGACGTTAGAACATGGATGCTATTAATACAGGTACACACATGCTGGCTGTAATTCAAGCGTGGTACCAGGCTATATGATTTTATACATTCATAACGCCTCATGTCCCAGTCTTGGTACATGGCTGTTATTAATACAGGTACACACATGCTGGCCGTAATTCAAGCGTGGTACCAGGCTATATGATTTTATACATTCATAACGCTGATTTGTCCCATCCTTGAGACATGTGTATGTTGCTAATGTAGGTAAAATGTACACCGCATTTCAAGCGCGGTACCAGGCTATGTTTTGTTTCGCGCGACACCACTGACGGAATTGGTTCGGGTTCGTTGTACCATAGAAAGTAGTTTGTGCAAACACGCCGGCACACCTTGGTGGTATCCCTACCCAATCCATTATATTTTATGAACCGGTGTTTGTAAACAGTGACAAATGGAGAACAATGAACATGGTGATGCTATGACGTCATTGGCGTAGCTTCCTATAGGCCGTGGCCTACACTTTCACCCGAAAATTCGAAAAAATAAAAATGCCAAATCTGCAACACAAATCGGGAGGCCAGGATTAAATTATATACGCTATAAATAGTTTTCCTGGGGACGAACCCCGGAACCCTTCCGTTTTAAGATTTAAGTTGGCCCACACATCGATTCCAGCCAAGCTACGCCCCTGGACGAAATGGGGCCTAACTTCATGCAGACGCCCTGGAGTTTACAGAACGGCAAGTGTTAAAAGTTGAATCATGTTTTGATCCGATAATGAGAAACAGTAGTCAGTTACTGCCCCTGAATCCTAAGCGTATATTAGTCCTCTTAATTGGTTTCCTCTGTTTTTATCGTTGTTACCTTTGCACCACATGTTTTCCATTTACATCCGTATTCTCGTCTTATAATTATGAAATTATTAAATCTCAACAGATATCCTTTAGCATATCCAATGGTTACCTTACTGTAAAATTTGGTTCAATTACTTATCATGATTTTGATAAAATTACATTTATCCTAGACGACAACAGTAAAAACAAAGGATTCCAACTAAAAGAACCAATACACATTATTTAGGATACAATAGTTGTATTACGCATGGATGTTTACATTATTTTGTTATATCAACAAACCGCGTATACGACGTTTGTTTATTAGTTGAAATACTCAATATTTGAGGCAAATATTTGGGGGGGGGGGATTACTAGGGGATTAATAGGAAAAAACATTTCGGGATAAATCTGACTTTATCCATCAAGGGAGGTAATAGAAAAACAAGGAATGTCTCTCATTAGACTGTATTCCTGGTTGATTTACTAAAGAACGAACTTCAAGAAGGAGTAACTTGAGTGGTGGGTATCCGTTTCGGTCGTTGATACATGTTACATGTGCACACATCTACTACTACAGTTACGGCTCTAGCATCGATCAGGTACCAAGAAGCTAGACGCTGGACTGGTAATCCAGGGTTCGCAGGTTCGATCCCCTGTCTGACCATAATAAAAATTAAAAGTCTTTCAGATGGGACTTTAAACCGAGATCTCGTGTCTGTGCTGTACACCGTGCACGTAAAGGAACCAACGGATACTCTGGAATAGGTCTCTGTCTGTATCATTGCACTATCCTCCAAACATCTAAAATGACTAATCTCATCAGGAGGCGTCGCTCATATGGGCAACTGGTAGCGACGATAAATAAACGTAAAACACACAAGAAGCTACAATAATGATATTTATATACATTTATTTTAGCTCGATTACGAAACAAGTTCTTTCAACTTATATATATATATTAATCACTCTCGAGACCTCATTCCTGATGGAATACATCGCAATGAAGGAGAGAGAGAAGAGTCAATGTGGAATTTGAATGCCTTGCCTAAGGGCACTATCGCAACGGCTCCAGCGGGGCTCGAACTCCGGACTTTTCGCACCTGAAGCTCGATCGAGTGAAATCCGCTGATAATGATTTGAAATAACGAAAATGGAATCAGAAACACTTACGCTAGTCTTTAGAAGTACAGCATGTAATAGAGGGATTGTTATATATACATTGTCAAGTTATGTGTTTGGCCGGGTACCAACATTTTGGAAGACTTCACCCCACTAACATAACCTGTCATTAATTATAGTTGCGCGCATGGGATTATGACAGAAGAGGAATAAGATGGTGTAGCCAGCTTGTGATGGTATGTATAGTTTATCCATTGATCACAGTTGATGTGATTGTGAGTGCGAGACATCTCTATTTGTTCTATTACCTCCCTTGGCAGATAAACTCTGATTTATCCCAAAATGTAAATAGGTCATTTTAGTTGGAATCCTTTGTTGCTACTGTTATCTATCTATCTTCCTATTAGTCAAACCCCTGATGGGGACCTTAGACTTTGATGCGCGTCAACTGACAAAAATGTTAGTAAGAAATGAAATAAAAGATGATAATAGAATGATGTTAGGTTGGTTAAAAACAGGTTAAGAACAGGGCAGGTTTATTTAGGGAGAAACATGTTCAATCCGACTTACAGCCAGACTGAACTGTGGGCCAGACAAGGTGACAATATCTGGGGGCAACTGTTGTTCCCTAACCAGATGTTGTAGTATGATAAATGTGATTTTAACAAAATCATGATAATTAAGTTTAACTGATAACACTGTTTTACAAAGTACCCATTGTTAAAACACTGTCGTGACGTCATACCATTGTACTTGTAGTTCTATATTTATTATCCATATTGTACTGGTGTATTATATTAAATACTACGCGTAAATGTACGAAATTAACAATTTTAATTAGTAGGATCTTGTTGTATAAGTGTGTGTTTTAAGTAAGATAAAGTCTCAAACGGATCCAATATGTAAAATAGTGGTATTGTCTTCGCGCTATACGTGCCTCACACAGTCCAATAGGTTGCATATTAGATCGTGTTCGGCTTATATCCTATACATAATACTGTAGGAGACCTGTTGAGATATAGTAATTTAATAACCATAAGAAGCGGTCATAGTGCAATGAAATTGCTAGCATGGTGTGCAAAGGAAACAACGATAAAAACAGAGGAAACACTTAATAGAACCTATCTAGTCTATCTTTTAGTATTCAGGGGCAGTGACTGACCGGTGTCTCTCATTGGTTACTGCACACTGAATACGAAGTGATGATGATTGAGCTTATTTACCCTCGCCTCCGGCGAACTATGTGGGAGAGCGAAATGCGAAGAAATGCACGTATATGTGATGCTATCACGTGGTGCGTTATTGAATTGTCTCTAGCTTACCTATTGATTAGAATTGATGCGAATGTTGATTGATTAATACAGGATGAATAGGAAGAAATGCACGTATGCAAGATGTTATCACAGGATGCGCTAATGCCCTACGGTTATAATCCCTATATAATAGTGTATTCATACAAAATATAGCCACATGTTTGCTTGTATTGATGGGGGGAGGCGGGGGATGGGAATTGTTTCTACTCACCTGCTAAGAAATAAACTACAAATTTGCATTAATTAGGTGGTGAGATTCTAAATTTGATATAATTAATATAGCTACATGATATAATTAATATAGCTACATGATATGCTTAATACAGCTACATGATATAATTAATATATAGCTACATGATATAATTAATATAGCTACACGATATAATTAATACAGCTACATGATATAATTAATATAACTACATGATATAATTAATACAGCTACAGGATATAATTAATACAGCTACATGATATAATTAATATAGCTACATGATATAATTAACCTAGCTGTAAATTTGATATAATTAATATAGCTACATGATATAATTAATATAGCTACATGATATAATTAACCTAGCTGTAAATTTGATATAATTAATATAGCTACATGATATAATTAATATAGCTACATGATATAATTAACCTAGCTGTAAATTTGATATAATTAATATAGCTACATGATATAATTAATATAGCTACATGATATAATTAACCTAGCTGTAAATTTGATATAATTAATATAGCTACATGATATAATTAATATAGCTACATGATATAATTAACCTAGCTGTAAATTTGATATAATTAATATAGCTACATGATATAATTAATATAGCTACATGATATAATTAACCTAGCTGTAAATTTGATATAATTAATATAGCTACATGATATAATTAATATAGCTACATGATATAATTAACCTAGCTGTAAATTTGATATAATTAATATAGCTACATGATATAATTAATATAGCTACATGATATAATTAACCTAGCTGTAAATTTGATATAATTAATATAGCTACATGATATAATTATATAGCTACATGATATAATTAAAATAACTACATGATATAATTAATATAGCTCTATGATATAATTAATATAACTACATGATATAATTAATATAGCTACATGATATAATTAATACAGCTACATGATATAATTAATATAGCTACATGATATAATTAATATAGCTACTTGATATAATTAATATAGCTCTATGATATAATTAATATAACTACATGATATAATTAATATAGCTCTATGATATAATTAATATAACTACATGATATAATTAATATAGCTACATGGTATATAATTAATATAGCTCTATGATATAATTAATATAACTACATGATATAATTAATATAGCTACATGATATAATTAATATAGCTACATGATATAATTAATATAGCTACATGATATAATTAATACAGCTACATGATATAATTCATATAGCTACATGGTATAATTAATATAGCTACATGATATAATTAATATAGCTCTATGATATAATTAATATAACTACATGATATAATTAATATAGCTCTATGATATAATTAATATAACTACATGATATAAATAATATAGCTACATGGTATATAATTAATATAGCTCTATGATATAATTAATATAACTACATGATATAATTAATATAGCTACATGATATAATTAATATAGCTACATGATATAATTAATATAGCTACATGATATAATTAATATAGCTACATGATATAATTAATATAGCTACATGATATAATTAATATAGCTACATGATATAATTAATACAGCTACATGATATAATTAATATAGCTACATGATATAATTAAGACAGCTACATGATATAATTAATATAGCTACACGATATAATTAATACAGCTACATGATATACTTAATACAGCTACATGATATAATTAATACAGCTACATGATATAATTAATATAGCTACATGATATAATTAATACAGCTACATGATATAATTAATATAGCTACATGATATAATTAATATAGCTACATGATATAATTAATACAGCTACATGATATAATTAATACAGCTACATGATATAATTAATACAGCTACATGATATAATTAATACAGCTACATGATATAATTAATATAGCTACACGTGTGCTTGTATTGATGGGGGTGGGTGGGAATTGTTTCTATTCACCTGCTAAGAAATAAACTACGAATTTGCATTAATTAGGCGTGAGATTTGAGATTGTAAATTTGATATAATTAAAATAATTAATACTCATGATACGTAATACATAAGCACGCGGTGAAATGTATATTATACTAAATGTACGAGTTTGCGTTAATTAGACATTTTAGTTTAATCATATTTTGCTCTATTAAGACATGTGTGTTTTACGTTTATTTATCGTCGCTACCGGTTGCCCATATGAGCGACGCCTCCTGAAGAAATAAGTCATTTTAGATTGTTGGAGGATAGTGTAATGATACAGACATGGTTCTTTTACGTGCATGGTGTACAGCACCGACACGAGACCTCGGTTTAACGTCCCATTTAAAAGACTGTTAATTTTATTAGGGTCAGACGGGAGATCGAACCTGCGATCCTTGGATTACCAGTCCAGCGTGTTACCCTATTATGACACATGATCTACATACAATACATGCAACGAAAACCAAAATGGGTGGAGCCACAAGTTCTTACAACATTAGAGACGGCTCTTCCCAAATAATAGTTTAAACACACATAACAGCTATAAACAAGTTCATTTATAGAGTAAACATAATGGTTAAATTTTCCAATGCTATATACGTGGATTTACGTTTGAAAAGATAATTAAGGGAGAGAGGGAGATAGTTAATTAGACTAGTTGGGGTCGGGGTAGCCTGGGTTCCTGTCTGTTGATTTATCACTTTTTAACTTCTGGCAAAATGACATAGTCAGAAACTCAATACGGCCCAATTAATCGTATCGGTGTTAAATCATATTTATTTGACTGACCAGGCAAACTATATCGACGCCTGTTCCCAGGCTAGGGGGGGGGGGTCCGATTGTAAAGTTGGTATACTACATGTAGTTATAAAATCAAGTTCTCCTGTGCTGGCCCTATACAGTTTGGTGCTTGTAGCCTAATCTATGGCCGGGCTGAGCATTCAAATCGTATTATTAACGCACACAACTTAATCACATTAATTTATAATATATGAGTGTTAACTAATCTTCTTAGTACGCTCGCCCACATGGTTCGCCGGAGGCGAGGGTAAATAAGCTCAATCATCGTCTTCTAAAAATAATTGCACTTACATGCTAGAAATAAATGAGCATGGCGACGAAGCAACACATGCGATGGGAGAGCGAGAGAGATGGGGGGGGGGAGAGAGCGAGAGGGAGATAGTTAATTAGACTAGTTGGGGGTCTGATTGTAAATTTGGTATACATGTAGTTACAAAATAAAGTTCTAAAAATAAGTGCACTTACCTGCTAAGAAATAAATGAGCATGGCGACGAAGTAACATCTGTATCTAGCACTGAATTTCCCAGCATTGAGTCCAATGCACACAACTACACTAGCACAAAAACACAACATAAAACCTATTATACAAAGTACACGACACGCCATCATCCAGTCTGAAACAGAAAATAGTACAATAGATAAAGTTAGCCATAACGCCAACTATGTTTGCGCTTTCTAGATATCTGTTTATGTTAGAGTCAAAATAACACTTGCATTATTATATTTGCATTATATACAGTCAAACCTGTCCTAAGCAGCCAGCCAATGGAGTCAGAGAAAGTGGCTGCTTAGCGCAGGTGGCTACTTAATAGAGGTCAAATATATAATAAAACAACCAATTGGGAATCTGGATACTGGCTGTTTAATACATGATTTGTCATTGTGTGTGCCGGAATTAACAACTTAGGCCTAAGCTTCGGAACTTCCTACACTGATAAACATTGGTCGTAAAGGAGGATTGGTTCTTTTGAATACATTTTCTCAGCTTTGATCGCGGTTCCCCTTGTACTACATCGTATCACTGACGACTTCCATCCGTTCCTAATCTTACAAACACATACACAACAGTATACGAAATTGCATATAAATAGTTTACGAAATTGCATATAAATAGTATGCGAAATTGCATATAAACAGAACATGAAAGCGCATATAAACAGTACATGGAAGCGCATATAAACAGAACATGAACACGCATATAAACAGAACATGAACACGCATATAAACAGAACATGAACACGCATATAAACAGAACATGAACACGTATATAAACAGTACATTAACACGTATATAAACAGTACATGAACACGTATATAAACAGAACATGAACACGCATATAAACAGTACATTAACACGTATATAAACAGTACATGAACACGCATATAAACAGTACATTAACACGTATATAAACAGTACATTAACACGTATATAAACAGTACATGAACACGCATATAAACAGAACATGAACACGCATATAAACAGTATGTGAAACACATATCAACAGTACATGGAAGCGCATATAATCAGTACATGAACACGTATATAAACAGTACATGAACGCGTATATAAACAGTACATGAAAGCGTATATAAACAGTACATGAAAACGTATATAAACAGTACATGAAAGCGTATATAAACAGTACATGAACACGTATATAAACAGTACATGAAAGCGTATATAAACAGTACATGAAAGCGTATATAAACAGTACATGAAGGCGTATATAAACAGAACATGAACACGCATATAAACAGAACATGAACACGCATATAAACAGTACATGAACACGTATATAAACAGAACATGAACACGTATATAAACAGAACATGAACGCGTATATAAACAGAACATGAAAGCACATATAAATTGTACAGGAAAACGCATATAAACAGAACATGAAAATGCATATAAATAGTATATGAACACGAATATAAACAGTATATGAAAGAGCACATCCGGAAGTCGTGATAGCGCAGTGGATGCTCATTCGCTTCAGGTGCGAAATATCCGGAGTTCGAGCCCCGCTGGAGCCATTACGAGTATGCCCTTAAACAAGGCATTTAAATTCCACTTTGCCTCTTCTCTCTCCCTCGTGGAGATGAATTCCATCAGGAATGAGGTCTCCAGAGTGATTAATATAAGTTGTAAGAACTTGTTTCGCAATCGAGCTAAAATAAATTTGTATAAACTAAGGCGCACATAATTATAAATAGTACATGAAAGCGCATATAAACAGAAAGAATAGTATTATAGTATATTATGTTGCGCATGTAATATGCATGTTCTAGAGCTTTTCATAAACCCTGTAAATACTAAATATACTCACTTGGAGGATCGGTTGGATCACATTCCACCCTCCCTGGAGACACAGTCACGCACTCTTCCCAGAGGCCCATTCGTCGATCTCCTAGGCTTACCCAGGTTGAAGCACCAATAAACATTACCATCAAAATTAGGTTGACGAATCCAAAGAGCACTGCTGCGACCTGATATAAAACAAATCATGCTACAGCTAGGCTTAATTAACCCTTTCAACACCACATACCTCTAAATAGGCTTACAAAAAGTGTAGATCCAGATGAGCCGGCTCGTGACGAGCCGTCTCATCGGGATCTGCACTTTGTGCCAGTAATATTACTATTTTAGACTAAATTACCTATTTTGATAAATGAACTGGTCCAAATGTAATTTTCGTATTAATTTATTGGTCTAAAAACTGATCATGGACCAGTCCATGTGAGTTACTTGGTGTTGAATGGGTGACGTCGTACTTTTGTAGTTATTAATATTAATAATAATGGACTGCTGTCAAAAGGTCAGAGTATTATATTAAATCCTACGCGTACATGAACGAAATTAACAATATTAATTAGTAGGATCCTGTTATTTATGTGTTTAAGTAAGATAAAAGCCTCAAACGGATACAGTATGCAATATGGGTTCAACATGGTGTATATATAAACCCACATAAAGTTATCAAATTAGGGCCTCACACTATACACTGCAAATATTATAACAAGTTAGAACAGTTTTTTTTTTTTTACGTTTATTTATCGTCGCTACCGGTTGTCCATATGAGCGACGCCTCCTGAAGAGATTAGTTATTTTAGATGTTGGAGGATAGTGCATGATACAGACAGAGACCCATTCCAGAATCTCCTCTGGTTCTTTTACGTGCACGGTGTAAAGCACCGACACGAAACCAGTTTCATACGGAGTTTGGTGAACCAAGTACTGGCTAACCGCTGGAGCCTGCTCAGGAAAAGGTGGTGTTAAGTAAACTATGCCCGTCGCGCAAATGAGAAACCGGTGTAAATAAAATAAATTTAAAAAAACAACAAAAACAATATTATTTTTTTTACGTTTATTTATCGTCGCTACCGGTTGACCATATGAGCGACGCCTCCTGAAGAGATTAGTTATTTTAGATTTTGGAGGATAGTGCATGATACAGACAGAGACCCATTCCAGAATCTCCTTTGGTTCTTTTACGTGCACGGTGTAAAGCACCGACACGAGACCTCGGTTTAACGTCCCATCTGAAAGACTGTTAATTTTATTAGGGTCAGACGGGGGATCGAACCTGCGATCCCTGGATTACCAGTCCAGCGTGTTACCACTGGACTACAGATCCGTCTGTTAAAAACAACATTAAACGTTTGATCACATGTATATAGAGAAATCGGTAGAGTCGTTAAATAAACATAAATAACAAATAATAAAAACGCGTACATCACATTAAAGTTTTTAAAACAATGTTGCTCAATCTGCAATGCTCCACGCACGTGCCATATACGTTACGTGCGTAATTTATATGGAACGTATCTGGGATACATGCCTACGCATTTAATATATTATATCATGACGTTGATAAGATGTTGATATATTAATTTCATTGAACGTTGTGAAAATCATGATTGCTTGTCGCGCCTTAATTCTCTGTTTACTCGCATGTGTCATGTCTCCCACAAACATCTAGCTTACTGTTTACAACAACCAACACAAAAACACCAAACACCACACACAAACAAAAACAAACACAACCCCCCACAAAACAAAACAACAACAAAAAACAACTGTTTCTTGGTTTTATGTTGTAAATACCTTGGTGAATTGTACTGTAATTATGTGATAGTCGTACTGTGATATATAGTCTCTTATATTCTTTGAAGAATGGCCATGTACTGTTGTTAATGTGTAAGCTTTTATGTATATATTTTATGTAATGTACATGGATGAGACATAAATAAAGATTAAATCTACGCGAGCTAATCAAGGTGATTATACCATGATTAGGTATGTTGTCAAGTCGCACACGTGCAGCTTAGATCATGTTTGCCACTGTCTAGTAATTAGTGGATATAATATTACATTCCTCAACTTAAAGAAATGGACACACCCAGTTCGATTCGAACCTACACCTGTGAGGGACACATTATTTGAAGTCTAAGGCCGTAACCACTTGGCGGCCACGGAGGCCATCCCAACTATACGAACTTAACCACTAGACTGCCACGGAGGCCACCCAAAACTACGACCGTAACCACTAGACTGCCACGGAGGCCACCCAAAACTACAACCGTTACCATTAGACTGTCACGGAGGCACCCACAACTACGACCGCAACCACTAGACTGCCACGGAGGCCACACAAACTACGACCGTAACCACTAGACTGCCACGGAGGCACCCATAACTACGACCGTAACCACTAGACTGCCACG
>CM026401.1:57151047-57216891 GCA_014843695.1 Archivesica marissinica
CGTAACCACTTGGCGGCCACGGAGGCCACCCCAACTATGCGAACTTAACCACTAGACTGCCACGGAGGCCACCCAAAACTACGACCGTAACCACTAGACTGCCACGGAGGCCACCCAAAACTACAACCGTTACCATTAGACTGTCACGGAGGCACCCACAACTACGACCGCAACCACTAGACTGCCACGGAGGCCACACAAACTACGACCGTAACCACTAGACTGCCACGGAGGCACCCATAACTACGACCGTAACCACTAGACTGTCATGGGGTGGTTGTGGGGGTGTTTTGTGTGGGAGGCACCCAAAAACTACGACCGTAACCACTAGATGCCACGGAGGCCACCAAAACTACGACCGTAACCACTAGACTGCCACGGAGGCCCCACAACTACGCCTTATCAACTAGACTGCAGGATGCACCCAAAACTACTACGTAACCAATAGAATGACAGGAGGCCAACAAACTAGACCGTACCACTATATTGCCACGGAGGCAACCCAAACTACGACGGTAACACTTGACTGCACGGATGCACCCACATCGCCCTATCAAATAGACTGCCACGGAGTTCCCCAAACTACGCCCTTACAACTAGACTGCCACGGGGTCCCCCAACTACTACCTTAGCCACTGCTGCCACTGAGGCACCCACAACTACGGTAGTAATAACTATGCTGCAAAGGAGGTCCCCCAACTACGCCCTTATCACTAGACTGCCACGGGGTCCCCAAACTAGACCTAACCATAGGCTGCCACGGATGCACCCGAACTACGGCCGTAAAACTATGCTGCAACGGAGGTCCCCCAAAACTACGACCGTAGCCACTAGGCTGCCATGGAGGCATCCACAACTACGGTCGTAACAACTATGCTGTAATGGAGGTCCCTCAAAACTACGACCTTAGCCACTAGGCTGCCACGGAGGCACCCACAACTACGGTCGTAACAACTATGCTGCAACGGAGGCACCCCAACTACGCCCATAACAACTAGGCTGCCACGGATGCCCCAAATCTACGCCCTTAACCACTAGACTGCCACGGAGCGCCCCTAAACTACGCCCCTAACCACTAGGCTGCCACGGATGCCCCCAAACTACGCACTAACAACTCGGCTGCCCCGAAACGCCCAACACGTTGATGAATGTACTCGTATATTCAAACTTTAAACTTAGGTGTCCGTCTTGAGTCCAATACTAGACGTAAGCTAGCCAGTAATGAAAAGAGACACATTATACGTACATGTCCCGTGCATGGCTCGTGCATGACCCGTGCATGGCTGTACTGTTTTCACAATGTTCTGTCTTTATTATGATATGTAATCATCGTTGTCACGTGACACAATAATTGACCCGGGGCTTAAGCTAAACGAATTATTTTTAATAATAGTATGCCCTCTATTAACTCGAGCTTTGCAGCATATTACAGTATTCAGTAATTTAAAAATTATTTGGAAGTGACGTAATGAGGCAACATGTACATTATTCCCCTAAGCAAATGTCCCCCTCCCAAGCAACACTACACCACACAAAATATAGTCCCGAAGTGTTCCGAATATATATATATATATAATAATATAATATATAATAAATAAATGTTTTCAGCAATTCATATATGTTAATTCAACATTAGCTATTCATTACAACGCGGTATATTCATTCCATAGAATGCATGTATGATTTAGTTATACAAATTTATTTAAGCTCGATTGCGAAACAAGTTCTTACAACTTATATTAATCACTCTGGAGACCTCATTCCTGATGGAATCCATCGCCACGAGGGAGAGAGAGAAGAGGCAACGTGGAATTTAAATGCCTTGCCTAAGGGCAAGTCGTGATAGCTCAGTGGTAGCGCGTTCGAAAGGCCCGGAGTTCGAGCCCCGCTGGAGCTGTTACGATTGTGTCCTTAGGCAGGGCATTTAAATTCCACATGCCTCTTCTCTCTCCTTCGTGGCGATGGATTCCATCAGGAATGAGGTCTCGAGAGTGATTAGTATAAGTTATAAGAACTTGTTTCGCAATCGAGCTAAAATAAATTTGTATAAACTAAGGGAATAATCGTAACGGCTCCAGCGGGGCTCGAACTTCGGACCATTCGCACCTGAAGCGAACGCGCATCCACTGCATGTATGATTTGAAGTTATATGCTGCATATATGTCTATTTACTGCTTTGTTTGGAAGAAAAGATATATATAATAATATAGCCATGTAGATGATTTACACGTTGTACTGCGAATCCGGTGAGCGCAGGTTTGATTCCCCGGACCATAATAATGTTAGCAGTCTTTCAGATGGGACTTTAGTTTAAACATATTTATTTATCAGGATGCATGTAATATACGTTGAGAAATATGCAGAAACATACATTTATATCGTGATATGTGGATTGAACTGAATGGGACTTTAAACCGAGGTCTCGTGTGGGTGCTTTATACAGTGTACGTAAACGAACCAGAGGAGACTCTGGAATGGATCTATGTTTGTATTATTGCAATATCCTCCAAACATCTAAAATGGCTAATCTCTTCAGGAGGCGTCGCTACTATGGGGAACCGGTAGCGACGATAAATAAACGTAAAACACTCCATGTACATGAGTAATCGACAATGGCTATTATCGGCAATCTATCACGTGATGAGAATACTCTCTGTTTATTACGAGACAGGTATTGGCATAAACTAACATGTCTTGGCCTAAATTCATATTACAAACACTTCAAATGATTAGCTGGCAGCAGCTGTAGCATAGCCGTATAATGACGGATCTGTTGAACAAGGTGTATTGAGTCAGTGGTATACACAGACATGTAAACACCAAGTGCTGCAAACGTACTTATACTAGACGACATAGAAAACGCACACTTCTGATATATACACTAGAGGACATAGAAAACGCACACTTCGTATATATATACTAGACGACATAGAAAACACACACTTCATATATATATACTAGAGGACATAGAAAACGCACACTTCGGATATATATACTAGAGGACATAGAACACGCACACTTCGGATATATATACTAGAGGACATAGAACACGCACACTTCGTATATATATACTAGAGGACATATAAAACACACACTTCGGATATATATACTAGAGGACATAGAAAACACACACTTCGGATATATATACTAGAGGACATAGAACACGCACACTTCGGATATATATACTAGAGGACAGAGAACACGCACACTTCGTATATATATATACTAGAGGATATAGAAAACGCACACTTCGTATATATATACTAGAGGACATAGAAAACGCACACTTCGGATATATATACTAGAGGACATAGAAAACGCACACTTCGGATATATATACTAGAGGACACAGAAAACGCACACTTCGGATATATATACTAGAGGACATAGAACACGCACTTCGGATATATACACTAGAGGACATAGAAAACGCACACTACGGATATATATACTAGAGGACATAGAAAACGACGCACACTTCGGATAAGTGATATATGAATAACAATAACTATATAAATACATAGTTTTAAGCATTTTGGAATATTTTTAGTTGTTCAGTTTGTGTGTTATAATAAAGATATGATATATCTTTGATGGAATCCTTCGTATTTCGTTTTCATGTAATAATAATCATATAATGTAGGTGTGCGTTTTCTATGACCTCTAGTATATGTAATAATAATCATATAATGTAGGTGTGCGTTTTCTATGTCCTCCAGTATATAATGTAGGTGTGCGTTTTCTATGTCCTCTAGTATATAATGTAGGTGTGCGTTTTCTATGTCCTCTAGTATATAATGTAGGTGTGTGTTTTCTATGTCCTCCAGTATATAATGTAGGTGTGCGTTTTCTATGTCCTCTAGTATATAATGTAGGTGTGCGTTTTCTATGTCCTCTAGTATATAATGTAGGTGTGCGTTTTCTATGTCCTCTAGTATATAATGTAGGTGTGCGTTTTCTATGTCCTCTAGTATATAATGTAGGTGTGCGTTTTCTATGTCCTCTAGTATATAATGTAGGTGTGCGTTTTCTATGTCCTCTAGTATATAATGTAGGTGTGCGTTTTCTATGTCCTCTAGTATATAATGTAGGTGTGCGTTTTCTATGTCCTCTAGTATATAATGTAGGTGTGCGTTTTCTATGTCCTCTAGTATATAATGTAGGTGTGCGTTTTCTATGTCCTCTAGTATATAATGTAGGTGTGCGTTTTCTATGTCCTCTAGTATATAATGTAGGTGTGCGTTTTCTATGTCCTCTAGTATATAATGTAGGTGTGCGTTTTCTATGTCCTCTAGTATATAATGTAGGTGTGCGTTTTCTATGTCCTCTAGTATATAATGTAGGTGTGCGTTTTCTATGTCCTCTAGTATATAATGTAGGTGTGCGTTTTCTATGTCCTCTAGTATATAATGTAGGTGTGCGTTTTCTATGTCCTCTAGTATATAATGTAGGTGTGCGTTTTCTATGTCCTCTAGTATATAATGTAGGTGTGCGTTTTCTATGTCCTCTAGTATATAATGTAGGTGTGCGTTTTCTATGTCCTCTAGTATATAATGTAGGTGTGCGTTTTCTATGTCCTCTAGTATATAATGTAGGTGTGCGTTTTCTATGTCCTCTAGTATATAATGTAGGTGTGCGTTTTCTATGTCCTCTAGTATATAATGTAGGTGTGCGTTTTCTATGTCCTCTAGTATATAATGTAGGTGTGCGTTTTCTATGTCCTCCAGTATATAATGTAGGTGTGTGTTTTCTATGTCCTCCAGTATATAATGTAGGTGTGCGTTTTCTATGTCCTCTAGTATATAATGTAGGTGTGCGTTTTCTTTGTCCTCTAGTATATACTGTAGGTGTGCGTTTTCTATGTCCTCCAGTATATAATGTAGGTGTGCGTTTTCTATGTCCTCCAGTATATAATGTAGGTGTGCGTTTTCTATGTCCTCCAGTATATAATGTAGGTGTGCGTTTTCTATGTCCTCCGGTATATAATGTAGGTGTGCGTTTTCTATGTCCTCCAGTATATAATGTAGGTGTGTGTTTTCTATGTCCTCTAGTATATACTGTAGGTGTGCGTTTTCTATGTCCTCCAGTATATAATGTAGGTGTGTGTTTTCTATGTCCTCCAGTATACTATATTGTTTTATTCATATTGTACTGTACTTGTTTTATTTGATCAAAGTGGCACCAGCAACTTAGGCCATATGGCCACTATCCAGCTATTATTGGTCGAGTACGACCCAGGGTGCCTCTCTGAGCAGTAGTTCAGGCACGATCGAGCACTAGGGTAGAACCACTGACTCTATGCAAGCCAACTGGATAGTTTCCTCACATGGAACTCGAACAACAGCGGTGATTCCACGCCAACGTTGTTAACCACTCATCCATAGAGGACCATCCCCCGGAATCCGCATTAAGTTTTGCAACTGATTTTATGGTTTTCATTCCGGTAGACTGGAACCCAGTGTAGGCGTACCTCGGAAAACAGACATTAAATTAATGAACCATTATCAAATCGCGTGCTATGTGTAGCAATGACATACTATTGTGCATGATTGCGCAACTTTGATCTTCATGTCGACATGTTTCAATAATACATTATTCAGTATTGGCATATGTACATCAATCTCGAAGCGTCTAATAAAACAACAAAACGATGCAGCAACTATGGAACGCCTCATCTGCCGTTTAAGTTTAGACTTTACTTATTTTACAACGATTGCGAAGCAAGTTCTACCAACTTATATTAATCACTCTCGTTGGTGGGGATGAAAGCGTATATGTGGTCAGTCGTGTGGGAGGAAACCGGAGTACCCGGTAGAAACCCATCTGTCCGATCTGGCGACCACCGTACCATCTCACATACTTCCCGGTCCGATGATCGAACCCGGGTTGCATTGGTGAGATGCGAGCGCGATAACCACTGCGCGAATTGGGCAGCTGGCGTTTGGTGCTATATTTTACTTCTTTATTGTATGCTTAACGATATCTGAAGGGGTACATGTCTGCTTCGCGAGATCAATTTCTGTACATTTGCTAATTTTCAAAGTGCATTTAATTTTGTATTTCTTTCAGTATTTCTGTCAGCTTCATATGTTTACTCATACACCAATGTCATTATTTGTCCATGTATGTCCATAATCATTACATCATTTGTCCATCCTCATCATGATTGCATATATCATAATATTGTACTATATATATTGTAAATATGTTTAAATGTTACAGACGAGAAACTGTAAAGTTTAAGTCTTAATAAAGCATTCTACTTCTTCCGTCTTCTTCTCATCAATTCGTGGTAAGCATCTGTCATCAGTTTGTTATCAATATACGCCTCATTCGAACTCAACATTTGTTTTTATAAAGGTTTGGGGTCAAACCCCAACACGTGAGAGACCTTCTGTTCCTCACTTACAACGCCTTCGAGCTGGCATCTATATAAAAACTGCACTTTTATGCTGATCGTTAATTGTTCGTTACAAATGTAGAATTATGGATTTTACTATCATGAGTGAAGAAAATAATCCTTCACACATGGCACTAATTTACCCAATATTTCATACATTTTGCCTATGCCTATATTTTTGTTCTAAAATGATACAATTTTACATCTAAGGCAAAAGTGCACAGTGGAACTCGTGATAGCACTGTGTATGCGCGTTCGCATTAGGTGCGAAAGGTCCGGAGTTCGAGCCCAGCTGGAGCCGTTACGATTGTGCCCTTAGGCAAGGCATTTAAATTTCACATTGCCTCTTCTCTCTCCCTCGTGGTGATGGATTCCACCAGGAATGAGGTCTCGAGAGTGATTAGTATAAGTTGTAAGAACTTGTTTCGCAATCGAGCTAAAATAAATTTGTATAAACTAATGTGCACAGTTTCTTTCTGGTGTCATTATACGAACAACAATAGCATGACAATGGTCCGCCTGTGGTTAATGCCGCTGCTTTATATACAACTGTATCCTATCATCACTGATGGTCACGGCTATCGAGCCCCGCTCAGACCATGTCTCTTAATATGAAAACGTTGGCAGTTTTTGGTGGTTGGTGCACCAAGTTCTGGTTAACCGCTGGAGCCTGCACAGGAAACGTGCTGTTAGTTAAACTGTCCGTCGCTTAAATGGGCGGTGTAGAGACGTTAAATAAACTTAAATAAAAATAGAAAATATAGAAAGTATCAGTTTGTTTTGCCTTCCCGTGTAGACTGTAGCATCAATGATCGATTGGTGTTTATACTATAGACACACGTGTTGTTGATGTAACATAATACAACATTAGAATAGAATTGCACACCATCACACCTGATATATCGCTTCACATATTATATCATGTTTTGAGCCTATACATTGTACGATATAATACTATGACTCTGAGCTTAGTATTGTTAACCCTTTCCTTCATAGAGATTTAGGTTAATATACTATTATATCTCCATACAAACGACAGCCATTTAGCTAGCATGCAGTGGATAAGTAGTCGCCATATCTATCCCACCTCCATAGATATTACTGGGACTACATGAGATTCTGGACTTTATTAAGACCATTGGTTTGGCTACTACATTGTCAATGTATGTCGTATTGGTAATGGCGTCAAGAGGTGCTTCTATGAGTGAAAGGATTACATTATGATTACATTTACTTTAGCTATTATTCGCGAACGTTTGCGCTCGAGTAGTCATTAATCGTATTAAATGATTTTGATTGCAAGATTAATATGAACGCAAACTTGATTCCACGAAAAACAAAAACCGCACACTGGATATTCGCGAAAAATGCGCGTGCGAACATTACGTTATTTATAGTAGATCTACAGCAGATATATTGTATATTGTAATAGACTTGCTGTGCGCGAAATCATACGTGATTGCCATGTATGCGTAGAGCCTATCGAAGCTAGCATATAACTGAAACAACTAGTATGTAGGCTAGCCATGTGTCGTGTGTGTGTTCACGTTTATTTATCGTCGCTACCGGTTGCCCATATGAGCGACGCCTTATGAAGAGATAAGTCATTTTAGATTCTTAGACCCAGTCCAGAATATCCTCTGGTTCTTTTACGTACACGTTGTAAAGCACCAACACGAGACCTCGGTTAATATCTCACCTACAAGACTGTTAATATTATTATGGTCAGACGGGGGATCGTACCTGCGATCCCTGGATTACCAGTCCAACGTACTACAGCTCCGTCTGTGACCAAAATAACACAAACATATATGTATATATACAAGAGAGATACGTACCTTGTATGGTCGGACGATCATCACCGTTTCTATGGAAGTGGTTGGTGCCATTTTCTCTGTGTCAGCCATCTTGACAACTTTACTTATTTCGTTATTAATAGAATAAAAATATCTACAGATCACGTACTCCGAACTTAGAAGTTAGATATCCACACACTAGAGCGGACACTCGTGTATCTGCGCTTATAATCTTATCCACGCTTTGCTCTCGATAATTCAACAGACTGATATCATTTTCTCCCGTATAATATACGACCTCACTGCTGCTGTTATTAACTTTTACGTCGGCGGACAACTTGTTTCTATATTAATTTGTAAAATCCATATTTCTTGTAAATATCAAAACTTAATACAAATGCTTAACCGACAGTCGAGATTGAGTACTCTGGAAAATCTATACGGAGTGCAACGAACACAAAGCCCTCCTCACATTCAGCTAGTATCTTTATCTGAACCTAGCATCACTACCCAAGTGGTTCTAATTAGCACAGAGGATTTGTATATTATATTTATATATTATACCGAGAGATGTGTATGTACGCGCTACACAGCCTGTAGACAGATTTCTGGAGAATACCGATAGGCGTAATGTGCTTGTAATTTGTCTTCTATAACGTTGCAGGTATATTGTGACTTTATACATCAATCAAAACTGATAGCAAAAACGCCGTTCATTGCGGGTGTGGATCTAGACGGGCATCGTCCACTATATATATAATATGTAAGTGCAGGTATGTAAGTAAGTGTTAGTGGTGATAGCGCAGTGGTATCGCGTTCGCTACAGGTGCGAACTGCCCTGAGTTCGAGCCACGCTGCAGCCGTTACGAATTGTGCCCTTAGGCAAGGTATTTCAAATCCACATTGCCTCTTCTCTCTCCCTCATGGCGATGGATTCCATCAGGAATGAGGTCTCGAGAGTGATTAATATAAGTTGTAAACTTGTTTCGCAATCGAGCTAAAATCAATTTGTATAAACTAAGTGCTAAGTGTATGTATGTATGTTCAATTAATGTCAAACCCTTGCGGGGAGGTAGACATGTTTTCCTGGGCAGGCTTAACCGACCGAAGCAGTTAACCAGTACTAAGCAATGTGTGTTAGGTGCCTTGCTCAATAACACTACATATATGTGGCCTGACCGAGTATCGAACCCGGGAGCGTTCGACTCCAAATCCGGCGCTCTACCCCTGGACCACGCACGCCAGTGAATGATTTGTTATTGTTTATTTGCTTGTTTTTGTTGTTTCAAACCACACAGCTTAGTGTATGTCGACTCTCCGGCTAGTATTTGTGTAGGAAGACTCCAGGTGCACCTCTGGGCAGTATATCAGGCACGGTTAGAACCATCGACCTTCCGAAAGCCATCCGGATAGCTTCCTCACATGACACAATTCGAAACCCCCAGTGAGATTCTAACATACAGTGAGGTGGGTCCTTTGATGGCACGACCTGAACCACTAGATCGCGGAGAACCATTGGTTATTATTGTGATGTGTGCATGCACATATACATATATATACAGTCAAACCTGTCTTAAGCAGCCAGCCAAGGGAGTCACAGAAAGTGGCTGCTTAGCACAGGTGGTTGCTTAATAGAGGTCAAATGTATAGTAAAACAGCATATTGGGAATCTGGCTGCTTAATACAGGTTGGCTGCTTAATATAGGTGATCACCTCTATTAAGCAGACAGCATCCAGATTCCCAATATGTTGTATTGTTTACATTTGACCTCTATTCAGCAGCCACCTGTGCTTAGCTGTCACTGTCTGAGATTCTCTTGGCTGGCTGCTTAACAGAGACTTGACTGTAATAGCAAAGTGGCAGCTATTGTTTAACCTATATAGAACGCCTTTTATGTATTGTCGCCAGACGTATATTAAGCACATATGCCGAATACAGATGGTTCCCGGGTCCTGTACATATGATTCCCTGGTCCTGTATTGAATCAACAATACATGGGACGGCGGTTTATACTTCCAGTCGAATCAAGACGGATCGAACATCAGACCACTGATTTCCCAGTGCAAGGTTACATAATTGATTCATCATTGACACTAGACCCATCACCGCTCTACCAAATGTCATGAAATCCGCCCAGTGATTATTGTTTCGTGATCTTCCTAACATATATACATGGACAACAACATACGTTTCTTGGCGGGGGTAATTATTGTTTCAAGGACAGAAGATATACACTAGTGACTGTATTTGTTTGGCCATGAATAAAGACGGAATATTATGTGTGTTTTACGTTTATTTATCGTCGCTACCGGTTACCCATATGAGCGACGCCTCGTGAAGAGATTAGTCATTTTAGATTTTTGGAGGATAGTGCAATGATACAGACAGAGACCCATTCCAGAGTCTCCTCTGGTTCTTTTACGTGCACGGTGTACAGCACCGACACCAGACATCGGTTTAAAGTCCCATCTGAAATACTGTTATTTGTATTAGGGTCAGACGGGTGATCGAACTAGCGATCGCTGGATTACCAGCCCAGCGTGTTACCACTGGACTACAGATCCGTTTGCACGACGGAATATACACACTAGCGACTGTATTTATTTGGCCGTGTCGGTTGAGCATCGATAATTATATTGAATAAAGACGGAACATACACACTAGCGACTGTATTTGTTTGGCCTTCTCGGTTGAACATCGATAATTATATTGAAATACGAAACTATATATATATTATATACGATAGCAGATGCTCATATGGTAGGTTCATTAATTTCTATAGCTGATACGTTATTAAACAAGGTGTCACCATGAATCACAAACGTTCACACGGTACTATACTAGAGGACATAGAAAACGCACACCTCGTGACATGTATACTAGAGGACATAGAAAACGCACACCTCGTGACATGTATACTAGATGACATAGAGAACGCACACTTCGGATAAGTGTGTTTTTACATGAAAAACAATAATTATTATATAAATACATAGTTTTAAACATTTTGGAATATTTTTAGTTGTTCAATTCGTGTTTTGTAATAAAGATGTGTTATATTTCGGGTTTTACGCCTGCATCAGCACCATTTCGGGCTATATCGCCGGCGGGAAGTTTACTTAACAACACCTTTCCTGGGCAGGCTCCAGCGGTTAACCAGTACTTGGGTGCACCAACCTCCGTAAGAAACTGCCAACTTTTTCATATAAATGAGACACGACCTGAGCGAGGCTCGAACCCGTGACCATCAGTGATGATAGGTTACAGTGGTACACAAGTCAGCGACCTTAACCACTCGACTATACTAGAGGACATAGAAAACGCACACTTCGGATAAGTTGTTTTTACATGAAAAACAATAACTATATAAATACATAGTTTTACACATTTTGGAACATTTTTAGTTGTTCAGTTTGTGTTTTGTAATAAAGATGTGATATATCTTTGATGGAATCCTTCGTATTTCGTTTTCATGTAATCTAATCATATAATGTAGGTGTGCGTTTTCTACGTCCTCTAGTATATAATGTAAGTGTGCGTTTCCTATGTCCTCTAGTATATAATGTAGGTGTGCGTTTTCTATGTCCTCTAGTATATAATGTAGGTGTGCGTTTTCTATGTCCTCTAGTATATAATGTAGGTGTGCGTTTTCTATGTCCTCTAGTATATAATGTAGGTGTGCGTTTTCTATGTCCTCTAGTATATAATGTAGGTGTGCGTTTTCTATGTCCTCTAGTATATAATGTAGGTGTGCGTTTTCTACGTCCTCTAGTATATAATGTAGGTGTGCGTTTTCTATGTCCTCTAGTATATAATGTAGGTGTGCGTTTTCTATGTCCTCTAGTATATAATGTAGGTGTGCGTTTTCTACGTCCTCTAGTATATAATGTAAGTGTGCGTTTCCTATATCCTCTAGTATATAATGTAGGTGTGCGTTTTTCTACGTCCTCTAGTATATAATGTAGGTTTTCGTTTTCTATGTCCTCTAGTATATAATGTAGGTGTGCGTTTTCTATGTCCTCTAGTATTGTAGCAGGTGTTGAAGACAAAATAAGAAACAAAGTATCGATTGCCATATTAAGTCATCTTACGTTTTTCTCATACACATGCGATTGTATTCATA
Organism: Archivesica marissinica; assembly: GCA_014843695.1. Classification (NCBI taxonomy): domain Eukaryota; kingdom Metazoa; phylum Mollusca; class Bivalvia; order Venerida; family Vesicomyidae; genus Archivesica; species Archivesica marissinica. Next base: position 57,163,368 of record CM026401.1, read on the forward strand.
AGAGGGGGTGCTAGGGGGTAGAGGTGGTTCTATGATAGAGGTATAAGGGTGTTGGTGCCTTGTGGATACAATCTATAAACGTTCCTGCGGTCTTCTACGCATTTCCGACTACAACTATACTGTTGCATGCCGGGATAATAAGCTTGTGCGGCCATTGTCTCTGGTGCGGGCCGCTGTCTCCGATGCGGACATTTGTCACTGGTACGTAGAGTTGTCTCTGGTACGGACATTTGTCTCTGGTGCGGACAGTTGTCTATGGTGCGGGCCGGTGTCTCTGGTGCGAGCATTTGTCTCAGGTGCGGGCCGTTGTATCTGGTGCGGGCCGTTGTCTCTTGTACTGGCCATTGTATCAGGTGCAGGCCGTTGTCTCTTGTACTGGCCATTGTCTCAGGTGCGGATATTTGTCTCTTGTGCTGGCCATAGTCTCAGTTGCGGGCCGTTGTCTCAGGTGCGGTCCGTTGTCTCAGGTGCGGGCCGCTGTCTCTGGTGCGGAAAGTAGTCTCTAGTGTGGTGATGTTAACACGTGTGGTCCAATAATACATTTGCATGATCGTCGTATCCTCTGCGTATTACAGATTTACTATTGATTTGTAATAAAATGCGATTAAGACATACTGGTGTGTAAGCATATATAGCTATGGTTATTAGTGTGCTGCAAATACTGTAAACGTCAGATGACCGATGCTTAGAAATATTGTTGAATATATATACAGTTTGAGTAAGGTATACACAACAATACGCGACGCAACACGACGTGAAGTTACGCTACACGACGCTACGTTACGTGACACTACGCTACGCGACACGACGTTACGCGACGCTACGATACACGGCACTACGTTACGCGACACGACGTTACACGACGTTGCGTTATGGGACGCTATAATACGCTACGCGACGTTACGCTACACTACGTTACGTGACACGACTCTACACTACGTTACACGACACGACGCTACACTACGTTACACGACACGAAGCTACACTACGTTACGTTACTCGACACTACACTACGCGACACTACGTGACGCGACACGAAGCTACACTACGTTACGTTACTCGACGCTACACGACGCTACACTACACTACGCGACACGACGCTAAATTACGCGACGCGACACTACACTACGCTACGCGACACGACGCTACATTACGTTACGCGACACGACGTTACGCGACGCTACGATACACGGCACTACGTTACGCGACACGATGTTACACGACGTTGCGTTACGAGACGCTATAATACGCTACGCGACGTTACGCTACACTACGTTACGTGACACGACTCTACACTACGTTACACGACACGACGCTACACTACGTTACACGACACGAATCTACACTACGCTACGTTACTCGACACTACACTACGTGACACTACGTGACGCGACACGAAGCTACACTACGTTACGTTACTCGACGCTACACGACGCTACACTACACTACGCGACACGACGCTAAATTACGCGACACTACACTACGCTACGCTACGCGACACTACACTACGCTACGCGACACGACGCTACATTACGCGACGCGACACTACGCGACACCACACTACACTACGTGTGTAGTGTAGCCTTAAAACGAACCATTTTCGAAAGAAGCAACAGAGGACTTGTCACCGTGGATAGAAAGAAGAAGCAGCCTAGGGATTTCTACTAGACCAGGATTCGTCGTAGAAGATTAACCTACTTAGAAACATCCATGCAGTCGATAAATAAACGTAAAAGATACACGCATCCCATCCACGTTAAACTATTAGGATGTATGCCGACCAGGCCCAGAGGTTATACAACTTTTCTCATATCTCAAACTCAATCTCAAATGATCTGATTGGCTGATTCTGAGTGTTACTGTCAGCTGAACCAATCGGACGCTCGAGACTGAGTTTTGAGATTGGAGAAAAGTTTGATAACCGCGGGGCCTGGTTCTTAATTGATGTGATTATTTATTGATTATATTACAACTGTCACGATCTTAGACTTCAAACATGGGGACTTGTTGAATGTATGGAGGTGATGTGTCAGGCAGCTATTTTATACCGGGACCACACCCGTTTGATTGCATTGATTCTGTATAAGCACACACACCTTGCCCGTTGGCTCGCCCATTTGGTTCGCTGGTTGCAAGCGTAAATAAGCCCAATCATCATCATCATCATCATCAGCCGTTGGGCTGGTAATCCAGGGATCGCAGGTTCGATCCCCCGTCGGTCCCTAATAACATTAACAGTCTTTCAGATGGGACTTTAAACCGATATCTCGTATGGGTGCTTTACAACGTGCTCGTAAAGGAACCAGAGGAGTCTCTGGAATGGGTCTCTGTCTGTATCATTGCACTATGCTGCAAACTATAAAATGACCAATATGTTCAGGAGGCGTCGCTCATATGGGCAACCGGTAGCGACGATAAATAAACGTAAAACACACGCACACCAGCCGTGCATGAGGTATATTAGTATTGATAATATGAATGGTGCCTGTTTGCAGCAAACAATTCTTCATTATCGCATATCTGTTACAGTCGCAGATAAAGAATGCAAGCAAAAACAAGCTCTAAATTTCCTGTTTTATAATAGATTTCTTTTGCCATAATAGAGGGTTTGCATGGCAAAATGGAATTAATATACAAACAGTAAAACGTAACTCAATCTTGCATCAATGAAGCATTACATAGATTAGACTTATTAGGCTGCACATAGCATCATAGCTGCACATGGGTGGCGTCCGTGGTCCAATGGTAGAGCGTCGGATGTGGAATCGAACGGTCCGGGTTCGACAATCAGTCAGGCCACGTATGTAGAGTCATTGAGCAAGGCACCTCACACACATTGCTTAGTACTGGTTAACCGCTATGATCGGCTAAGCATGCCCAGGAAAACATGTCTAGGTCCCTGCAAGAGGTTTGACATTAATGGTACATACATACATACAGAGCTGATTCTTAATAAGAGTTAATGTGTTTACCAGACTATCAATTGCATGTTTTGATTTACTGTCTATTATATTTTTCATACACATCCTCCCAAAGAAATTCTTATAAACTTTATTTATTTTACAACGATTGCGAAACAAGCTGTAACAACTTATATTAATCACTCTCGTTGGCTCGGATGAAAGCGTATATGTGGTCATTCGTGTGGGAGGAAACCGGAGTACCTGGAGAAAACCCACCTGTCCGAGCTGGCGACCAAAGTACCATCTCACATACTTTCCAGTTCGATATTCGAACCCGGGTTGCCATGGTGAGAAGCGAGCGTGCTAACTACTGCCCTAATCGGATAGCCTAGATTGGGTAGGACGCTAGAGAGGGTGGACCCAAGTGCGAGCTTCTATTATTGACGAATAAAGCTATGGGTTCTTTCATTATCTTGCCTGGATAAAGTACAGTATGCGAAGCATGGATTAATAGGGATGTAGTGGAAATGTGCTAAATTAATTAACTATTTGAAAATGCCTACGCACTTCTTCCACGTGAGACCAATTACTGTACAGCCGCAATATGTTCACCTTATTCACGGTCATTATTAAGTTCTGGGAAATCACAGCATATTAATGCTATCAAACACTCAACATGGTGTGACGCTACAGTAATCGATATATAATAATTACATTCTCCGGAATTATCTTAGTAATATATGAAGCTTTAGGTATATAATGTAAAGAAATGCACTTGGATACCTTAAAGCAGCATTACATCGTATGAAATAAAATATATTTGAAAAATTCAATTTTTACGTATGGGTAGCAATGCTGCTACACATTCTAACATTATACTTTGTATGCTTATGTTCATTTAGTAAACAGTGTTTGTTTGCGATAAAACAAACTCGAAACCGAAAGTAGGACTTTCCGATTCGATCGGTCACGCACTTGTTTTCAACCGGAACGCATCGTCCGCACTTGTTTGCATTCGGAATGCATCGTCCCCATTTGTCCCACGTTGTCTTTTTTAATTAAATTACTTGATATGTTGATTCATACCTATGTTAGTTTAGTCATTTAGGGACATTTCTACATCCCCGCAAGGGGTTCGACATTAGAGGAAGATAGATAGATATTCTTTCATGTTCAAAATATATACGTTGTTTTCTACCTCCTCTGTTGTTTCGCGCATGCGCGCTGTGCGTGTTTTACATTTCGTATGTTGATAAACAAATTCGCGTATACGACGGTTTAAATTTATTGGAATTTTATCGTTTCTGAGCGACTATTACGATTTTTGCAAACACACACACAGTAGTATTTATTAGGGATGGTAACGAACGTCCGAATATTCGAATATCACAATCACCATTCGTTGCCATCCCTAGTATTTATATTTTACCCAAAACATCCTTTATTACGATGTAATACTGCTTTAAACCATATTTTACATTTAGAAGCTACCTACCGTATTCTTAAAACATCTTCTTTACAACTATATACGTCTAAACTTACGTTTACTTGGAAATGTTCCTTAATAATTTTGTTTATTCTGGATCTTCCATTTGGATTTCAATTCATTATCTCAATATATTCAAAATTCCATCTCACTTAATAACGTTAAAGCGCCACTACATCGGTGAAAACGATCAGCAAATGTCTGCAGAATGTAATTTACTATTATATGTTATAATTGTGGTCCAAATATTTGCCTCACAAACTGAGAATTTCAACAAATAAACAAACGTCGTATACGTTGACATAACAAACTGATGTAAATAGGGTCGACATTCATGCGTAATACAACGCGTTTATCCTGAATAACACGAGGTATGGTACATATTTACCGCGATATCTAACATGTGTGCCTATGCATATTTATTTGTAGACTAATCATAGTTACAGTATGTCTAAACGAAAGTATCGCCTGTTTAGTATTGTCTCCAATGACAAACAAACGCCAACTCAGGAGTGCGGATGACCGTTATATGAAATCCTACTTTCACTTTTGAAAGTGTGTATACCACCAAAACACTGTGTATTGATTCAATGTTAGTGTTCGAATGTATTCAGAAGAATTTATTTATTTATACACATTTATTTTAGCTCGATTGCGAAACAAGTTATTTCAACTTATATTAATCACTCTCGAGACCTCATTCCTGATGGAATCCATCGCCACGAGGGAGAGAGAAGAGGCAACGTGGAATTTAAATGCCTTGCCTAAGGGCACAATCGTAATGGCTCCAGCGGGGCTCGAACTCCGGACCTTTCGCACCTGAAGCGAACGCTGACACTGCGCTATCACGACTTCCACAATAATGTGTAGTAGCAGCGCATTTATATGTGAACAAATGCATTGTATTTTGCTTTTTGCGATGTAATGTCGCTTTAAACCTCGATATTTAAGATGGAATAAATCAACAGAAACACAGAACACTCGTGGTGATTTCACATCATAATCTATGAAACTAGTTTTGGAAGCTTGCTATTCAGTTAGCCTTTTATCACATTACCATAATAATATCGTAGGTTTTAGTCATATTTGTGTACAAAATAACGTTGCTATTTTCATTGTTGGCGCCAAGTGTCAGCGCAAATTGTCATGACGTAATTACATTGTCATGACGTCACTACGCAAACGTGTTTTATTTACTTTCAAATAGAGTTAGAGTTACGCCTATGCTTCTTTTAAATCGTTGTTTGTCTTATCATTAACGTTACGTACATGTTCACATATAATTATGCATACATTAGTTTAGTTTAATTTACAAATTATCAGGATTATTTTATTAACCAATTAGAATCCTTCCGGGTTATATTACACGTGTGCACATATAAGGAAATATGTGATGGCTGTATGAAACTGAATACAAGAAAAGGTGTGCGATATTATATATAATATATACACATGCATAATATTTGAGCACCCACGTATTGTTGAATACAGTTGATGGATAATACAGCGTAACTGTCTTTAAGATAACCATATACATGTATACTTAACATGTAGCGTTTCTTTCACAGACGGATCAGTAGTCCAGTGGTAACACGCTGGACTGGTAATCCAAGGATCGCAGGTTCGATCCCCCGTCTGACCCTAAGTCTCGTGTCGGTGCTGTACACCGTGTACGTAAAAGAACCAGAGGAGACTCTGGAATGGGTCTATGTCTGTATAATAGCACTATTCTCCAAACATCTAAAATGACTAATCTATGCAGGAGTCTCTCATTCTCCGAATCTAGTAACGGAAATCCACTTAAACTTTTAAATGATTATTGTTCGAGTTTGTCTCTGCATAATGTATTAAACTTCTACGTTACTGAGGTGTGCCATAACTTTCACCATAGCAACAGCAACTGCCGACTTGTATCATTATGTGAACATTATATTACCGAGTGATAAGAATTGTTGTCGGTAATAATGTTACATCAAGTGTACTTAGTATGGCAGTGCTGTGAAAACACTTTGCACATTATTGTCCGTGCACTTGAACAGTCATACTGGTAATGTCTATATAACGGACTTCATAACACATATGTAATATATTGTTCATAGCTGTCAGTAAAATTGCACATTGATTGACATTGCATAAGAGAGCTGTCTAGGTCAAATTCGTTTTCTGGACGAATGGGAATTTAAGTGATAAGAAATACGAAGGATTCCACCAAAGATATATCACATCTTTATTACAATGCACAAACTGAACCACTAAAAATATTCCAAAATGTTTAAAACTATGTATTAGTATACATATATAGTGATATGTATAGTTAATGTTTTTCATGTAAAACACACTTATCTGGAAGTGTGCGTTTTCTATGTCCTCTAGTATATAAATATTATGTAAATATAAATAATAAATAAATAAATAAATAAATAAACAAATAATAAATAAATTATAAATATATGTGTTTCACTTTTAATTAGAATGTTCGCAATGTACACAATAAATATATAAAGAAATCTTTTTGGAAAAGACAAATAATTCCAAAATGTGTCGAGCTGCTCTCTTCAAAATGTCTAATATTTTAACCAAATTAGCTTTATAACTATTGCAAAAAATCGTTCGAGAAAAGAAACCATTTATTCTATTTAGCACAATTCTCCGCAAATAGTAATAGTAATTGGTGCTTCTACACCTCTTATATGTCTCAGAATGCTCTTTAATATACCACTTGTAAAATGTTTTCTGGACGAATGGGAATTTATGTGATAAGAATTAATGCTATATATTCGCATTAAAAGTATTCAAATTGCCCAATTGTTTTCAGGGAACTAGTGCCAAGCGTTCACTGGTGTGCGCATAGAAATACAGGCTTGAGCTCGAATCCAGGTTGGCCAGGTCAATCTATTTACGTAGTTGAAATTCTGCAACAATATTTGGTTCCCATATGATTCGCGAATGTTCCAGCAGGGATGTGGTATATATTATCATGTTGGACAGGGTTTCATGTTATTGTCAACATGTTCACATTTAATTACTAAACTATGCACTTTATAATTTATATACATTCACTCAATACACTATCCGAGTGTGTATTATGCAGAGTGAGTTTTCAATCGTCCTTCTATTACATATTTATATACATTCACTCAATACACTATCCGAGTGTGTAGTATGCAGAGTGAGTTTTCAATCGTCCTTCTATTACATATTTATATACATTCACTCAATACACTATCCGAGTGTGTAGTATGCAGAGTGAGTTTTCAATCGTCCTTATATTACATATTTATATGTAATGGTTTTTATTGTTATTGATATAACTTTTTTTGTTCTTTCATCTAAGCATAATTTTCACATGTTAACTATACACATAGCTCTGACTGAATATCTATGTAATATATATATTAAAGCCACATTACATCGCAAAAAGCTCCCAAAATGCCTTTTACGTATAAATAGCATTGCTACTATTAATTCTTCAGAAATAATTCGAACACTATCTTTCTATAAATGAACAGTGTTTTTGTGTTATGCAAATTCTCAAAAGAGAAAGTAGGATTTCATATAACGGTCAGCCTGATAGTTTAAGGCGGGAAGCAATTCAACAGCCATAAAATAGAACAGCTATAGCCTGATAGCTTAAGGCGGGAAGCAATTCAACAGCCATAAAATAGAACAGCTATAGCCTGATAGATTAAGGCGGGAAGCAATTCAACAGCCATAAAATAGAACAGCTATAGCCTGATAGTTTAAGGCGGGAAGCAATTCAACAGCCATAAAATAGAACAGCTATAGCCTGATAGTTTAAGGCGGGAAGCAATTCAACAGCCATACAATAGAACAGCTATAGCCTGATAGTTTAAGGCGGGAAGCAATTCCACAGTCATAAAATAGAACAGCTATAGCCTGATAGTTTAAGGCGGGAAGCAATTCAACAGCCATAAAATAGAACAGCTATAGCGTGATAGTTTAAGGCGGGAAGCAATTCAACAGTCATACAATAGAACAGCTATAGCGTGATAGTTTAAGGCGGGAAGCAATTCAACAGCCATACAATATAACAGCTATAGCATGATAGTTTAAGGCGGGAAGCAATTCAACAGCCATACAATATAACAGCTATAGCCTGGTAGTTTAAGGCGGAAAGCAATTCAACAGCCATAACATAGAACAGCGATAGCCGTATTTATTGCGGTTTTAAATACGCTTGATTTCCTTTGTTTATAGGAACAAAATACCACGTCATATTAGAATAAAGGATACAACCACTATGCTATTTGCGGATGTAGGTCAGCCATTTGTAATTAGTTACATTCAATTTGAAGTTAATTATGATTGTGTCTACTGTATCCATTCAATCGTACAATCTTTCACATACGATTGGAAAAGACCATTTGAAATGTATTTTTTAACTAACCCTCTACAAGATCATATAATCTGTCAGACAAATTGCATACAAACTTCTTTGATTTCTTTTCCTCTTGACGTGAGCCAAAACTACAGCAATTAATCCCAACATTCTGTTTAAACATGCACCTTAATACTCAACAGAACAAAGACAACCTTCAATGAGTGAGCATCGTTTTTTTTATTTGGCAAGTCGTTCATACGTTCATTCATTAAAAACCAATTTAGTTAGATGCAATGCAATGTACTATATAAGTATGGACTTTTAGAATTCAGCGTTGGTTGTATGTGTGTGTATCGGTTGCCCATATGAGCGACGCGTCGTGATAGCGCAGTGGATGCGCGTTCGCTTTAGGTGCGAAAGGTCCGGAGTTCGAGCCCCGCTGGAGCCGTTACGATTGTTCCCTTAGGCAAGGCATTTAAATTCCACGTTGCCTCTTCTCTCTCCCTCGTGGCGATGGATTCCATCAGGAATGAGGTCTCGAGAGTGATTAATATAAGTTGAAAGAACTTGTTTCGCAATCGAGCTAAAATAAAGTTGTATAAACTAAGCGACGCCTCCTGAAGAGATTAGTCATTTTAAATTGTTGGAGGATGGTGCAATGATATAGACAGAGACCCATTCCAGGATATCCTCTTAGTCTTTTACGTGCACGGTGTAAAGCAGCGACACAAGACCACGGTTTAAATCGCAGGTTCGATCCCCCGTCTGACCCTAATAAAATTAACAGTCTTTCAGATGGGGCATTAAACCGAGGTCTTGTGTCGGTGCTGTACACCGTGCACGTAAACGAACCTGAGGATACTCTGGAATGGGTCTATGTCTGTATCATTGCACTATCCTCCAACAATCTAAAATGACCAATCTCTTCAGGAGGCGTAGCTCATATGGGCAACCGGTAGCGACGATAAATGAACGTAAAACAAATTGTCTCACGGTGGCAAGGATATGATATACATCATTATCTGGTGTATGTCGGATAATTTTATCATGCTGGAGAGCCATAAGAGTCATTTCGAATAGCAATATGGCAAAATAATAATACGTATAAAGTCGTGATAGCGCAGTGGTAGAGCGTACGCTTCTGGTGCGTAAGGCCCGGAGTTAGAGCCCCGCTGGAGCCGTTACTATTATACCCACATGCAAGGCAAGGCATTTATATTGCACGTTGCCTCTTCTCTCTCCCTCGTTGCCATGAATTCCATCAGGAATGAGGTATCGAGAATGATTAATATAAAATTGTAACAACTTGTTTCGCAATCGAGCTTTTTATTCCATTATTAAAAGAAATTAGTAAAAACTAATATAGCAAGTTAAATGCACGTGTGTGTGTTTTACGTTCATTTATCGACGCTACCGGTTGCCCATATGAGCGACGCCTCCTGAAGAGATTAGTCATTTTAGATTTTTGGAGGATAATGCAATGATACAGACAGAGACCCATTCCAGAGTCTCCTCTGGTTCTTTTACGTGCACGGTGTACAGCACCGACACGAGACCTCGGTTTAACGTCCCATCTGAAAGACTGTTAATATGCACGTGTAGTAGTATGTAGTTTTATTTAAAGTCGCCACCGCATAAATGCATTTGGGCGACTGAATATGCACGTGAAGTACTACAACAACCTATATACGTGAGCTCTATGCCATGTTGGGATTGTCCCCCTTTCATTAGAGTGAATGAATACCACTTCTTGTGTTTGCTTTGAGGGGGATTCATATCATACCAACAGCTTGTGCAATGTGGTGACTCTCCAGCTAATATTGGTGCAGGAAGACCCAGCATTGCCGTGCTGTGTTTCATTCACGGATGAACACCCATGGTAGAACCACCGACCTTCAATTAGTCCAATTGAATGGTTGTGATTGTTGAGCCACATCTAATTAAGCGTACATTTAATAATTTATTACATACCATTGTATGCTTAGTAGATGCTTAATGTAGAGTTCATTGTTATGTTATATTTTATGTTATATTTCGGGTTTTACGCCTGCATCAGCACCATTTCGGGCTATATCGCCGGCGGGCAGTTTACCTAACAACACCTTTCCTGGACAGGCTCCAGCGGTTAACCAGTACTTGGGTGCACCAACCTCCGTAAGAAACTGCCAACTTTTTCATATAAATGAGACACGGCCTGAGCGGGGCTCGAACCCGTGACCATCAGTGATGATAGGTTACAGTGGTATGCAAGTCAGTGACCTTAACCACTCGACCACGGAGGCGGACTGAGAGTTCATTGTAACTTTACTAATGATTGGTTATCATATGTCGTCGTTGTCGTCGATGATGATGATTGATGATGATGATTGACGACGATCATCAATATCATCATCATCATCAATCATCATCATATTATCAATCATCGTCATCATCAACATATCATCATCATATCATCATCAATATCATTGTCGTCATCATTATGAAGTTAGGTAGGAGTAATTATAAATGTGCCATATGTCAATTAAATCCCGAGGCAAGTAAGTATTTCACTGTACAATGTTACAGTGCACCATGTTGCGCCGTAAACATTTACCAAAAAAATACAGACACTACATGATTATTCTATCTTGATAAAAGCATCAAGGCTATCGTTTCCAATCTGATTAAATGGTCAGCTGTACTTTACATTCGCCATGAAATCCACTTGGGAATTCAGAAATCAAATTGTTAGATAGTCTAGACACATGGGTTCCACAGTTTTACCAACTCACCTCATCAGTGCAACTGGGCTAAACTATTCTGTGTTAGCGTTATCGTTTTCTAGTTGATGCATTGCGATTATGGTGGCTTCTTTCCATGTATAGGGCGTTTGCCAGAATTCCATGTTCAATTCAGAAACTTCGAAAAATGCAAATAAAAAAACGTCAGTTTTCAAAATTAATATTTTTTACTTTTATTTCAACAGGACCAGAAGCAGTATCGTTTCGTTTTATTCTACGATACGTTTTATTCTATGCTACGTTTATTCTATGATACGTTTTATTACTACGGTACGTTTTATTACTACGGTACGTTTTATTACTACGGTACGTTTTATTACTACGATACGTTTTATTCTACGGTACGTTTTATTACTATGGTACGTTTTATTCTACGGTACGTTTTATTCTACGATACGTTTTATTCTACGAAACGTTTTATTCTACGATACGTTTTATTCTACGGTACGGTACGTTTTATTCTACGGTACGTTTTATTCTACGGTACGTTTTATTCTACGGTACGTTTTATTCTACGAAACGTTTTATTCTACAGTACGTTTTATTATACGAACTATTCTACGATACGTTTATTCTATGAAACGTTTTATTCTACGAAACGTTTTATTCTACGGTACGTTTTATTCTACGGTACGTTTTATTCTACGAAACGTTTTATTCTACGATACGTTTTATTATACGAACTATTCTACGATACGTTTTATTCTACGGTACGTTTTATTCCACGATACGTTTTATTATACGAACTATTCTATGATACGTTTTATTCTACGATACGTTTTATTATACGAACTATTCTACGATACGTTTTATTCTACGATACGTTTTATTATACGAACTATTCTACGATACGTTTTATTCTACAGTACGTTTTATTCTACGATACGTTTTATTCTACGGTATGTTTTATTCTACGGTACGTTTTATTCTACGGTACGTTTTATTCTATGGTACGTTTTATTCTACCGTACGTTTTATTCTACGATACGTTTCGTTTTATTCTACGTTTCGTTTTATTCTACGATACGTTTTATTCTACGAAACGTTTTATTCTACGATACGTTTATTCTATGATACGTTTTATTCTACGGTACGTTTTATTCTAAGGTACGTATTATTCTATGATACGTTTTATTCTACGGTACCTTTTATTATACGAACTATTCTACGATACGTTTTATTCTACGGTACGTTTTATTCTACGATACGTTTTATTCTACGGTACGTTTTATTCTACGTTACGTTTTATTCTACAGTACGTTTTATTCTACGAACTATTCTACGATACATTTTATTCTGCGATACGTTTTATTCTACGGTACGTTTTAATCTGGTGACGCTTTTCGTCATAATAGTTTGCAGAATTGGTTTTGGAGAATGACTTATCATTTGACGTAATGTGGATATATTGAAATTACAGTTGGATTATGTATTTCCACATATATCCCCAGAACAGCGCATACCTGTCATTCTAGAAAATCCTTTGAGGAGATGCAATCGTTTTGCGAGATTTCTATTGAAACATTTAGAATCAGAGCAGTATTTCAATGATTGATGGTTGTACATAACTTTAAAACAAAGCCATTCTCCGTTTTCTAATTCCAGTTTGACAGTCAGCATTAAGCCAAAATCTCCTAAGTATTGTAGAATTCACCGTAATGCGTTGCTTTTTTGGATATACATTCTTTGCATGTAAAATATTTGTAGAAGTACAGTCAACCATGTCTTAAGCAGCCAGCAACGGGAATCACATAACGTGGCTGCTTAGCACTAGTTTATACAAATTTATTTTAGCTCGATTGCGAAACAAGTTATTTCAACTTATATAAATCACTCTCGAGACCTCATTCCTGATGGAATCCATCGCCACGAGGGAGAGAGAAGAGGCAATGTGGACTTCCACACTGGCGGATGGTTAAGAGGGCAAAGGTAAAATAAAAGAACGTATTGGGAATATGGAAAATAGCTGCTTAATGTAGGTCGGTTGCTTAATAGATGTGACCACTAATATAATACAGGTTTGACTGTAGTGAAAGAAGGTCCCGTATGCAGTTTCTAGCAGTATTTCGGACACCTGACTAGTATAACCGACCTTTTCACACTCTCAGATGGATTCGCACCTATGTCGACACGGGGCAAGCGATTTAAATTCAACAACATTAACCATTAATAAAATTAACGGTCTTTCAGATGGGACTTTAAACCGAGGTCTCGTGTCGGTGCTGTACATCGTGTACGTAAATGAACTAGAGGAGACTCTGGAATGGGTCTCTGTCTGTATCATTGCACTATCCTCCAAATATCTAAAATGTCTAATCTCTTCAGGAGGCGTCATTCATATGTGCAACCGGTAGTGACGATAAATACACGTAAAACACACAATTAAGCACCCTTGTTAATATATAACCATGTCTGCGCCGAAGCAGATGCCAAATTCGTGCCCAGAATTCGCGCTCCGCCAGGGCCATTGCGAGAGTGACCTTAGGCAAGGCTTTTAAATTCCACGTTGTCATTTCTCTCTCTCTCGCTCGTGGCGATGGATTCCATCAGGAATGAGGCATCGAGAGTGATAAGTTGTAAGAACTTGTTTCGCAATCGAGTTAAAAAGTGTAGAAAAAATATCTGTATATTTTGATTTGATTGTCAGACGTGTAATACATGACTATTCAAGAGTTTCGGTCTTATAGACAGTTTCCAACTTACAATTTGAAAATAGTCGCTAACCTTACTTTGTGCAGACAGCCCACTATAGGACTAGACTGTTTATTAAAATCGTTTCAGATACATCAAGTTTACACGAATCTAATGATATGATACCGCATACATTTGCTTGTATTCAGTTCCATACAGCCAGCACATATATCCTTATATGTGCACACGTGTAATATAACCCGGAAGGATTCTAATTGGTTGATAAAATAATCCTTGTAATGTGTAAATTAAACTTTAATTTATGCATAATTCTATGTGAATGTGTACATTCCGTTAATGATAACAACGATTTAAAAGAAGCATAGGCGTGATTCTAACTCTGTTTAAACGTAAATAAAACGCTGTTTTGCGCAGTGACGTCATGATAATGTATTTACGTCATGCCAATGTGCACTGACACGTGGCCCCAAAATGAAAATAGCAACGTTATTTTGTACACAAATATGATTAAAACAAACGATACCAGTATGTGATCTCTATATTATGCAAGCGGAACAATGGTGAACTATATCCGGGAACTGCCGCCATATACAAACTATTTGGTCACATCTGGATATGTTCTTTTAGCATCACAATGTTAATAGAGCATTACACTTAAAAAATATTAGATTTGAATACAAATATATCTCCAATGACCAAATGACCATGTGAGATGGTACGGTTGTCGCCGGATCGGACAGGTGGGTTTTCTCCGGGTACTCCGGTTTCCTCCCACACGAATGACCACATTTACGCTTTCATCCGCGCCAACGAGAGTGATTAATATAAGTTGTTAGAACTTGCTTCGCACTCGTTGTAAAATAAATAAAGTGACCAAATATTGCCCGAAGGAATTTTAATATTATCTTAGCAAAATTCATTATCTGTAAAGGTTATGATAAACTAAGCCACACGAATCCTATATTCGAATATTTCCTTTGTCATAAAAAGGAAACTTTAATAATGACGATAGAAACACATATTGCAATAATACACACAGATGATACTCATAGCCAAAAAATGAACTACATACATAATTATGTACAGCTCAGTTTCTCAGAAACTATTATTTCCCCACAGGCTGATTGGTAGTAAAGGAAGAATATCATATTTTAACTATATTTAGATTAAGTCTATTAAAACATATTACTGCTTGTGACCGTTAATGCCATATTATTCGTAGATTCAGCAATATGCCAGCAGCATAGATCAGCGTTACTCCGCGTCTGATCAGGTTCTATGTTGTATGCTATTCGGACAGGTGTTTCAGCTTCACTGTTTGAAGAGCAATCAGCAGATATTTTGATCAGACGGGGCACGTTCTGTTCCGTCTCATCGGGTTTCATGCTTTTATGCGACATTGGTGGCCAGAGTTAAAACGTGCACTTATGTGTATTATTATAAATTATATTTAATTCAGTCTCATCTATGCATACTACACATATAATATATAATAGTACATAGCCATTCTATGAGAATTATAAGAGACTAGACACATGCTACCATCACAAACAATTGTTATCGTAATACTGTACATTAAAATTCAAAGACAAACCTTGCCCATTAAGACACTTGTGTTAATCTTGTGACAATACTACTTAAAAACCAGTGTTTACAGTAAAAACACATTGAAATACCACATACATTTTAAAAGAAGGTAAAAAGGGGTTACTGGCACAAGTATCACCATACTGTGCCATAATTGGCAGTATTATGTCTATTAATTGGCAAGTTTTGTTAAAAATTAAACTATTATCTAATAACATACTTATATCATTATATAAACCTCAAATTTGTATCCTGGTATTTATAGTTCATTGTAATACACCGTGAATGTGCGCTCGCCCATATGGTTCGCCGGCGGCGAGGGTAAATAAGCTCAATCATCATCACCGTGAATGTGTGTATGTGTGTATATGTACATTATTTTTTGTTTTTGGCGGAAGTCGTGATAGCGCAGTGGATGTGCGTTCGCTTCAGGTGCGAAATGTCCGGAGTTCGAGCCCCACTGGAGCCGTTACGATTGTGCCCTTAGGCAAGGCATTTAAATTCCACGTTGCCTCCTCTCTCTCCCTCGTGGCGATGGATTCCATCAGGAATGAGGTCTCGAGAGTGATTTATATAAGTTGAAATAACTTGTTTCGCAATCGAGCTAAAATAAATTTGTATAAACTATTTTTTGTTTAATAATATTTGATTGCATTATATACGCATATACAATAATACAATGATTGACACACACATGAAAGCAAATGGGTTGGGCCACACGTTCTATCAACATTAGTAGTTGGCGCTCCTCAGTGAAATTAACGCTAAACTGAAGTGGCGTAATTATATTTCATGTATATAATAACAAGATTAGTCTAAATAATAATAAGTAATTCTTACTAAATGCATAACCCTCATGTTGATGTGACCCCCCCCCCCCACTGTGTTTCACCGACAACGCCCCTCCCCCCACGTGATCTTAGTTCAGCAAATGTATAAATAGAGGCATGGCTACAGAGTTTACAACACACTGAACATGTGTGAAATATATTAGTATTTAAAACGTTTTGAATGGTTAATGAATGTCTGCACAGCTGTAATTATTAGATTGTTATCGTCCTCGCTCAACGCATATATACATGAAAAGGAAGTAAAAAAAACAATGTCTTATTGTTTTGTATCGCTTAAATACACGATGAGATTCTTCCGTTTCTATTAATTTAAGGAAACATAAAATTTCTGAGAAAGTGAGGTATTCGTCCTGTGTCCGAGATAATAACAATTTTATCAGATCTCAAACTCACGCTCACTTGATTCGATTGGTTGATTCTGAGTTTTACTGCCAGCTGAACTAATCAGAAGCTTGAGACTGAGCTTGAGATAGGAGAAGCGTGTTATAACGTCGAGGCCTGGGTTAAAAACTACGCTGTATTCTAAATTAGGGCTTTTGTCTTAAATTACATTACACCAATTCCAGGAAAAGAAATACCTACATAGTAATGCAATTTGCAAAAACCGAATTAATATAATTATTCAGTGCATAGAGCATTGTAATGAAACAGAGAATGTGACTTGTGTAGGCACGTTCTGTTAAATCTAAATGAAATGAAACAGAGAATGTGACTTGTGTAGGCACGTTCTGTTAAATCTAAATGAAATGAAACAGAGAATGTGACTTGTGTAGGCACGTTCTGTTAAATCTAAATGAAATGAAACAGAGAATGTGACTTGTGTAGGCACGTTCTGTTAAATCTAAATGAAATGAAACAGAGAATGTGACTTGTGTAGGCACGTTCTGTTAAATCTAAATGAAATGAAACAGAGAATGTGACTTGTGTAGGCACGTTCTGTTAAATCTAAATGAAATGAAACAGAGAATGTGACTTGTGTAGGCACGTTCTGTTAAATCTAAATGAAATGAAACAGAGAATGTGACTTGTGTAGGCACGTTCTGTTAAATCTAAATGAAATGAAACAGAGAATGTGACTTGTGTAGGCACGTTCTGTTAAATCTAAATGAAATGAAACAGAGAATGTGACTTGTGTAGGCACGTTCTGCTAAATCTAAATTAAATGAAACAGAGAATGTGACTTGTGTAGGCACGTTCTGCTAAATCTACTTAAATGTCATCCATGTACAGCATATAACAAACATAGTTTAAAAATATAGTTTACATATTAAAAAGTACATTGCCACTCAATTCAGAGTTACAAGAGACTATGTATATATAGATCATTCATCAATAACATATTGCACTACTATAGTATATACATGTACATGTGATAACTACATGTGTGAGATAAAGCTGAAAAGCAATCGCTAATTGAAATGTAAAATCATATTAAGATGTAATGGAATGAAAAATACTGAAAGCAAAATAAGCACTACTGCGCAAACTAAAAATGTTTTAAAAGATCAAATACCAATTCCAATCAGATTGGGATTAGCCTAATTAGCAAATGCTTTTCAGTTGTAATAAAATATGAAGACGACATACAAAACACTCAATAGGCATTATTTACAAAGATAAGAGGTACGTCGTTGTAAAATACTAAAACAGGTTTTGGCAGCTAATCTAATAATGGGTGCATTTGTGAATATGAACTGAAGTTGTTCTTGACTAGACATATTAACAAAACCAGGTTGTATAAGTTGAGCTCTATCAAATAATATGTTTCTTAAATCATCATAACGGTTACATTCAAGGATAACATGCGACTCATCTTCAATTGTGTTACAGAATATACATGTTCTGTCTTCTACTGGTAAGTTTTCATATCTGCCAGTTTCAAACCTTATTGGTGCTACGCCACATCTAAATTTACTAAAGTATTCTCTCACAACAAACTTTGTCACTTTTCTTGGATATGCATTCTTAGAAGTTTTAATGTATGTGTATCTGGCAGATTGATAAACTGTTCACGTATTAATGTTTCTCCACGTATACTTGGTCTTATATCATTGTACAAATGACAGTGCACGAGAAAGTGAGTGTCATCTTCCACCGAATGTAATGTACAAAACCGACAGAGGCGTTCCTCTACTGGTTCGCCAATATATCTTCCTGTCTCTAATTTTAATGTTAAAATGGAACGTTCGTGATTAGGTGTGGAACTTTCGTGTTTAAGTGTGTAACTTTCGTGATTATGTGTGTAACGTTCGTGATTAGGTGTGGAACGTTCGTGTTTAGGTGTGGAACGTTCATGTTAAGGTGTGTAATATTCGTTTATTAAAAACAATAATCTCGAGAGTGATTAATATATGTTGCAAGAACTTCGCAATCGAGCTAAAATAAATGTGCTAATAAACGATATATAATTAAGCTATATCTTTGTTGCATTCAATTATTCAAAAGGTTCTATTTAAAAAATAGAAACTCTGGTGCACTTTTGTTGACTATCAATGCGCATTTGCTACCGTTATAAGGGATATGAATATGTTAGATGGATATTCCTTTTTGAATGCTCAAAACCCCCGGCCATATAAACCCATTTCATACCGGTTGCTATGAGCGACGGGCAGTTTACCTAGCAACACCTTTCTTGGGCAGGCTCCAGCGGTTTACCAGTACTTGGTGCACCTAACTAAGTAAGAAACAGCTAACATTTTCATATAATGAGACACGGTCTGAGTGGGGCTCGAACCCGTGTTCATCACTAATGATATGTTACAGTGGTATACAAGTCAACGACCTTAGCCACTCGATCACTGAGGCGAACAATTTAATGGAGATGTCATGCATACATAGCATTCGATCAGAGTGCAGCAACTGACTAATTGGTCTCTCCGATTCAATATTACAAAGCCAGTTAGGTTCACAAACTTCGAATAGCTCACTAGCGACCGATTAGGAATTTAATCCCTGGCATCTTCTCAGATATAAATCCATATTAACCTAGAATCACCCCGGTTTGCCTACGGAAAGCATATCCATTATGTTGCATGAGGTCATCAGCTGTTATTGACCATTGTATTACGTGCGGATATCATCACACTGACAAGACACTTAATGGCCTAAATGAGTTCCCCATTTTTTGTCAATACGTTTTAATGTGCTGGTGTACTTACATGCTATTTAGATCAACCACATAATTCAAGATTTAATTTCCATCAATATGTAGATACAAGTACTATTAGGGAGGCAGCTCTCCAGTGTTGGGGGTAATAAAGGTATATTTCATTTAATTTAGATTTAGCAGAACGTGCCTACACAATATCCAACATGTAAAATATTGGACTGTGCGAGGAGCGTAACCCCGAAGACAGTACCAATATTTTACATATTGGATCTGTTCGAGACTCATATTTTACTTAAAACACACTTATATAACAAGATCCTACAAATTAAATTTTTTAATTACGTACATGTACGCGTTGGATTTAATATAATACTCCAATATTAATAATAATGGACTGCAAGTACAAAGGTATGACGTCACGACAGTGCTTTAATTGGGGTTGAAAGTCACCAACAGCTTAGGTAACATTTCGACTCTCCAGCTATTATTGGTGGAGGAAGACCCAGGTTCCCGGTCTATTTGTTTGTATTTGGTGTTAAAAGTCGCGCCAATAGCGTATGTCATATGGCATCCTCCCAGTTATTATTGATAGAAGAAGACCTCGGATGAATTTCAAGCACGGACGACACTCAGGTAAATGTTATATCTTTATTACCGCCACTGACGGGAGAGCTACACAAAAGCACATACAAGTGCAAAACATATAGACATTGAAATGACAAACATAAATGACATATATTGTAATATATACATAAATGAAATAATTACATATTTATCATCAAGAACTATTCAGAGCTATTACATATGTACGTATATTTCACAAGACGTTCTCCAATGCATCTTTGATAACCAGCAAATAAAAAACCTTGACGAAACGAAATACAAGAATTATTTAAGGACTCATGTACGAACAATTGTAATATGTATTGTGAAAACAATATTACAGAATGCATGTGAATTAAGTGTATGAAATACAATATATTAATTTCATTATGTACTTAATTTCAAGCACGGACGACACTCAGGTAGGATCAACGACCATACTGCCGCACGCCAGTTTGATAGTTTTCTCACATTACCTAATTAGACACCCCAGTGGAATTCGAATATACAGCGGTAAGTGACAACTAATGTCCACGACTGCAACTACTGGAACACGGATGCCTCCAACTGCTAGAGTAGAGCTGGTGTTATCAGTTGAAGGTTAATGTGTTGCTTATATCTTCTCCTATCCGACATTGTGTCAATGTGCTACTAAACAAACACATCGTTGCTTTTACTCTCTTCATATCATGTGCTGACACCAACAAGAAACTGTGCACTTGCCTTACAGTTAAAATTGATGTGTGGTTTACCTTATTTATCGCCGCTACAGGTTGCCCATATGAGCGACGCCTGCTGCCAGGTCCAGCATGTTACCACTGGACTACATTTTGTGTTTTACGTTTATTTATCTTCGCTACCGGTTGCCCATATGAGCGACGCCTCCTGAAGAGATTAGTCATTTTAGATTTTTGGAGGATAGTGCAATGTTGCAGACAGAGACCCATTCCAGAGTCTCATCTGGTTCTTTTAAAGCATCGACATGAGAACTCGGTTTAATGTCCCATCTGAAAGACTGTTAATTTTATTAGGTCAGATGGGGGATCGAACTTGCGATCTCTGGATTACCATGAACACGCTGGACTACAGATTCGACTGTTAACTTTTATATCCGTTTAGAAAACAATAGAGGAAAATTTGGACGTATACGCGCTTAAATATTGGGTAAATTAGGCAATGTGTGAAGGATTATTTTCTTCACTCACGATAGTAAAATCCATAATTCTAAAATTTGTAACGAAAAAGTACTCAGTGTTATTATGGTATCAGTATAGATTGCTTAACCCTTTCCTTCATAGAGATTTAGGTTAATATACTATTATATCTCCATACAAACGACAGCCATTTAGCTATCATGCAGTGGATTAGATATTACTGGGACTACATGAGATTCTGGCCTTTATTATGAACATTGGTTTGGCTACTACATTGTCAATGTATGTCGTATTGGTAATGGCGCCAAGAGGTGTTTCTATGAGGGAAAGGCTTAAGCATTGTGCCAGCGTGTCGTTAGAGTTAAACCATCGAAAGGCTGTCCGATTAGCGCACTCACTTCTCACCAATGCAACCCGGGTTCGATCTTCGGACCGGGAAGTATGTGAGATGGTACGGTCATCGCCATACCGGACAGATGGGTTTCCTCCAGGTACTCTGGTTTCCTCCCTCATGAATGACCACATATACGCTTTAATCCGCGCCAACGAGAGTGATTAATATAAGTTGTTAGAACATGCTTCCCAATCGTTGTAAAATAAAGAGTTTTTTAAAAAAACATCCAACTTCGATACACTAGGCATTTCGGGATAACTCGGTCTTTACCTATCAAGGGAGGTGATAGATGAACTATATTAATAGAATGATCAATTTCAAATGGCTGTCGAAGACTCCACCTTTGAATAATATGCAATAGTAGATAGATAGAATCGTGCACGAAATCAATTAGCGTGTTCTCATTTAAAATGTGTCCATAGGCCTGGGTTGAACATTCCAAGTTATATGGTGGTTCTATCCGAGTGTCTTCCTTTTCCACCAGCTGGCAAGTAGCTACATAACCATACATGTTGTTTGTAAGAATATACATTAAAACGAAAATCAACGGAGAAACCACGTTTACTTATTTGTTCATTTATTCTGTTTCCATATTCAGTCTACATCCGTTATGTCAAAGTCGGTTATGTCGAAATCTCCGGTTATCTCGAAGTCGGATCAAAGTCCCGTTTCAGACACTATCATTATGCATATAACTGGCTCCGTTTATATCGATTGTCGTTAAGTTAATCTTCGGTTATGTCGAAGTAACGGATATAGACTGTATTATTATAATGAACTGTCTCAATACATCAACTAAATACATTCATTTACCAAGCCCAAATAAAACTTATTAATAAAAGGTGAAGACAAGGCTAATGTGCTTAACGATTATATCACTAACACGCAAGAGTATAGTCAATCATATACTATGATAAACGAGGTTAAGCAGAGAGAATTACGGCAGTATATATACAGCATGACACAGATTTACACGACTCTGTTGTCCAGTGGTAACACGCTGGACTGCTAATCTAGGGATCGCAGGTTCGATCCCCCGTCTGACCCTAATGCAATTAACAGTCTGTGTGTAGTGGGACGTTAAACCGAGGTCTTGTGTCGGTGCTTTACACAATCCACGTAAAAGAACCTGAGGATACGCTGGAATGGGTCTCTGTCTGTATCATTGCAATACCCTCCAACAATCTAAACTGACTACGTTGAAAGTTTAAAAAAAAGTTAATTTCTATACTCTGCAGAATGCCTGGTTGCCAATTATTTAAATATTCTTCTTGGGGAGGGCAGTTTTAATTATCATATCACCCGATAATGACTTTTTAAATTTTCAAAAACAATCTTCGAACAAGTCAAAATGTTTATCAGCTAAAATGTTCGAGGTAATTGGTGGACTATGTACATTGGAAGTAAACAGTTTCATACACTATATACGTAATGTACATTGTGAATGAATACATATGTTTAAACCAACAGTTTCATTCAAGCAAAATGCATAATGATAAATTTGTTAACAATATAATACAATTTTCAAATGTGTCTATGATTGAAAAAGTAGGCCCCAAGTTCTTTACGATTCTTCCGCCATGACGTCCTCTTTTTACCACCATGGGATTTGTTTCCATGTGTGTGTTTTACGTTTATTTATCGTCGCTACCGGTTGCCCATATGAGCGACGCCTCCTGAAGAGATTAGTAATTTTAGATTTTTGGAGGATAGTGCAATGATACAGACAGAGAACCATTCCAGAGTCTCAACTGGTTCTTTTACATGCACTGTGTAAAGCACCGACACGAGACCTCGGTTTAACGTCCCATCTGAAAGACTGTTAATTTTATTAGCGTCAGACGGGGGATCGAACCTGCGATCCCTGGATTACCAGTCCAGCGTTTTACCACTGGACTACAGATCCGTCTGTATTTGTTTCCATACATATGAAATAACTTAAATACGAGTCAAGGCCACGTGACATAGACCACGCTTGGCAAGTACAAAATCGAATGCACGACTGGTTTATGTATTTATTCTTGTAAAAATATGCAAATAACGTGTTTATTTACGTAATTGGTAATTCAGTGGGAATAGGTCATTCATAACACACAACTGTTGGCATGCCGGAGTATTTCCTGGATCTGTAATGACAGTGTGATCAATATGATGTGACTATCGCTCTTATTGCATGGCGGACACATTAATCACATGTCTAATCTGTGAAGAATACGACCGCAATTGTCACAACGACATCGATCAGTGCTAAATTTAAACACCGGCCATTGCTGAAATAAGCATAATTTGTTTGTTTCCGGTTTCAAAGCCGACGCTAAAACAATATTCGAAAAGACAAAAATTGTGTTTAGGTTTCTATTTTTGTCCTGCAAAATGTGCATTTATACGTCATTCATTACTATAATATTAATTTATGCACATTTATTTTAGTTAGCTCGCGAAACAAGTTATTTCAACTTATATTAATCACTCTCGAGACCTCGTTCCTGATGGAATCCATCGCCATGAAGAGAAGAGACAATGTGGAATTTAAATGCCTTGCATAAGGGCACACTCGTAACGGCTCCAGCGGGGCTCGAACTCCGGACATATCGCACTTGAAGTGAACGGGCATCCACTGCTCTATCACGACTTCCACAATCACTATAATACACTGCTGGATTACAATACCCTCTGTTGTAATGTAATACTCTGTTTTGGGTTGTAAACCTCCCAATGTTCACAAGCAATAGTCTACAGCAGTACAACAGTACATACCTGGAATGAGTCGGTGACCGCTAGATTGCATCGATCATTGCTGATTTAAAGCCTATATGGTTTGTTTCCGGTGACCCAACCGACACCAAATCGAGGTTCGAAAATTTTTAATTTGTGTCTGCACAATTTGCATTTACACGCCACTCAATACTATAATACACCGCTCACTGCTGGATTACACTACCAACTGCTCACTGCTAGCAGTACAGTCGTACACTGATCAATGCTAGCAGTACAGTCGTACATTGATCACTGCTAGCAGTACAGTCGTACATTGGTAACTGCTAACAGTACAGCCGTACATTGGTCACTGCTAACAGTACAGCCGTACATTGACCACTGCTAACAGTACAGCCGTACATTGGTCAATGCTAGCAGTACAGTCGTACATTGATCACTGCTAGCAGTACAGTCGTACATTGATCACTGCTAGCAGTACAGTCGTACATTGATCACTGCTAGCAGTACAGTCGTACATTGATCATTGCTAGCAGTACAGTCGTACATTGATCACTGCTAACAGTACAGCCGTACATTGACCACTGCTAACAGTACAGTCGTACATTGATCAATGCTAACAGTACAGTCGTACTTTGATCACTGCTAACAGTACAGTCGTACATTGATCACTGCTAGCAGTACAGTCGTACATTGATCACTGCTAACAGTACATCCGTACATTGATCACTGCTAGCAGTACAGTCGTACATTGATCACTGCTAGCAGTACAGTCGTACATTGATCACTGCTAGCAGTACAGTCGTACATTGATCACTGCTAGCAGTACAGTCGTACATTGATCACTGCTAACAGTACAGCCGTACATTGACCACTGCTAACAGTACAGTCGTACATTGATCAATGCTAACAGTACAGTCGTACTTTGATCACTGCTAACAGTACAGTCGTACATTGATCACTGCTAGCAGTACAGTCGTACATTGATCACTGCTAACAGTACAGCCGTACATTGATCATGCTAGCAGTACAGTCGTACATTGATCCTGCTAGCAGTACAGTCGTACATTGATCACTGCTAGCAGTACAGTCGTACATTGATCACTGCTAGCAGTACAGTCGTACATTGATCACTGCTAGCAGTACAGTCGTACATTGATCACTGCTAGCAGTACAGTCGTACATTGATCACTGCTAACAGTACAGTCGTACATTGACCAATGCTAGCAGTACAGCCGTACATTGACCAATGCTAACAGTACAGTCGTACATTGATCACTGCTAGCAGTACAACCGTACATTGACCAATGCTAGCAGTACAGCCGTACATTGATCAATGCTAGCAGTACAACCGTACATTGACCAATGCTAGCAGTACAGCCGTACATTGATCAATGCTAGCAGTACAGCCGTACATTGATCAATGCTAGCAGTACAGCCGTACATTGATCAATGCTAGCAGTACAACCGTACACTGGCAGTTCACTACTCACCGCTATATTCACCACCATCTGCGGGTAATACCAATATAAGGACAATACAAATATTTACATGTATCATTCAGATTTACCATACCCATTTGACGCCAACTCTTAAATCAGCAAGTTGGATGATAACCATGACAACTATATAGCGTGTAGAGAAAACGTGTAGACGAATGGTCTAGCAACCTCAGCTATTGCAGCTCACGGAATATTTTATTATCGTAACAACATATCACTGACAGTTTCACAATGCAAATAGTTTGCTATGTGTTCAATATTAACATGTTTCAAACGGTGTGTCGAACCTGTGCGTTCCAGCATGTGTGAACCGTATTATAGTATACTGAACATGCAATGGAAATTATCCGAATTATCCGAATTATCCGAATCTCTAGTCTGGTCGATATAATGGTCTGTTGCAATTGAAGGTTTGAAAACTGAATTTATTGTCTGTCCAATTAGCGCAGTGGTTAGCGCGTTCGCTTATCACCAATGCAACCCAGGTTCGATCATCGGACCGGGAATTATGTGTGATGGTACGCCTGGTACGGTGGTCGCCAGTTCGAACAGTTGGCTCCGGTTTCCTCCCACACGAATGATCATATTTACGCTCTCATCTGCGCCAACAGATTAATATAAGTTGTTAAAGCTTGTTTCGCAATCGTTGTAAAATAAATAAAGTTTAAGCTTAATTTAGCACGCATGAGTATAGTCAATCATATCCTATGATAGCCGTGGTTAAGCACAGATAACAGACAGATATGTAGTCCAGTGGTAGCACGCTGGACTGGTAACCCAGGGATCGCAGGTTCGATCCACCGTCTGACCCTAATACAATTAACAGTCTTTCAGATGGGACGTTAAACCGAGGTCTCGTGTCGGTACTTTACACCGTGCACGTAAAAGACACAGGGAAGATTCTGGAATTGGTCTCTGTCTGTGTCATTGCACTATCCTCCAACCATCTAAAATGACTAATCTCTTCAGGAGGCGTCGCTCATATGGGTAACCGGTAGCGACGATAAATAAACGTAAAACACACATAAGCACAGATAATTACGGTAGTCTATATACAACACATGATGACAAAGATGTACACGGATCTGTAGTCAGTGGTAATACGCTGGACTGGTAATAAATGGATCGCAGGTTCGATCGCTCGTCTGACCCTAATACAATTTACAGTCTTTCAGTTGTGACTTTAAATAGAGGTCTCGTGTCGGTGCTGTACACCGTGCACGTAAAAGAATAACAGGCGACTCTGGAATGGGACTCTGTCTGTATCATTGCACTATCCTCCACAAATCTAAAATGACTAATCTCTCCAGGAGGCATCGCTCATATGAGCAACCGGTAGCGACGATAAATAAACGTAAAACACACACACACTCGAAACCGGGTACTGTTCATTGCATCAGTTGCCATACAATCTGATTTACTTGTCTGCGCATAGCAATTTATTGTGAAATAATTATATTATTACGGCATCCATGAAAACAAGTAATTACGTGTCACACAATAATTATGTTATAGCGGGTAGCATTTCATCAACGACATGTGTCTAATATCAACTACATTAATAGCAACATCGTTAAATAAACAAATCGACATATATAGAACATGCCTTTTAAAGAACAGTAAATACAAAAAGATAATACATATATTAATATAAATAATATATAATAAATTTCTTAGCGTCCTTTAAAAATGTGCATAGATCAACACTATGCCGTTTCTTATTTAAGTTTAAAGTTTAGTTTAAAGTTTATTAATTTATTTTACAACGAGTGTGAAGCGAGTTCTAACAACTTATATTAATCACTTTCGTTGGCGCGGATGAAAGCGTATATGTGGTCATTCCATGTGGGAGGAAACCGGAGTACCCGGAGAAAACAAGCCTGTCCGATCTGGCGACCACCGTACCATCTCACATATTTCTCGGTTTGAGGATCGAACCCGGGTTGCATTGGTGAGAAGCGAGCGCGCTAACCACTGCGCTAATCGGGCAGCCGGACACCGTTTCTTATTACAGTTATTTAAGTATATGCGATAAATATTTGTTACAACCATACGAGTATTTTTGGCATGTCATTAATAAATGGTACTCAGTTTCAATAGCAGTCGCAGTACAGTTTAGATTTTGTATTGTATATGTATTGTGTCTAATATCATAAGAATAATGTTAACGTGGAGGGCTGTAAATAATGTTGTTATAACTTGTAGCCCAACCCATTTGCCTTTTTCCCTTGACAAATCAAATGTATCGTATACTGCAATCATATAATTACATATTAATCTCTGATTTGATCTTAGTATTGTATGTATATATGTAATATATTGTATGAAAAAATGCAATAAAATATTATTTAAAAAAAATAATGTTACCAATTTTCGCGATGCCAACAACAAAAAGTGCAAGGAAGTACAACACGTTGGTGAATAAACTGTACTATAAAACTATCATACTGAGCATTGATTGGCAAGGGGTTCAAAGGAAAATGAAAGGAACATCACGTCATTTATGACCTAATGACAACCGTTTGAATCTTCGTAATTAAGCTGTCTCTCTCAAAAAAGCGCTGTATCAAACGCTAACACTTATTCAATCCAGTAGTATTCATATATCTACTATGGTTGTATATACGTAAATAGGCAGAAGTGCATCCGCGGTCGAATGTAGTCCCAATAACTAATATAGTTCAGTTTTCTTTTTGGTATAATGCATTTTCATGACAGGCAGTGTATAGTGTTTATGTTTTTTGAGAACTTATGTGAATTGAGAAGACTTCAGACTAGTTGATATGTAGAAAATATGTGGTAATTGCAAACTGAAGGTTGGTATACAGTATTATTTGGCCGAGGAATACGGTGTGTAAACACAGTGACGTTATTCACAGGTGAGCGTTGGCTATTTCAAACATTAAATTTGAAATATTCTTGGTGTGTTTCAGACTGATTTGAATACCTCTTCACAATGGATGTGGTATCAGAAGAAATGAAAGATTGGAAATATAAATGACTGTACAAACTGTATGTGTTTACTTTGTATTTAATAGGCAGTTTATTTGTTGATTTACAACATTATTGCGTCCGCGCTTTATATAATCAGCAAAGCACAGTTATATGACTCGTACACTAGAGGACATAGAAAACGCACACTTCGGATACATGTGTTTGGAAACGAAAAACAATAACTATATAAATACATAGTTTTAAACATTTTGGAATCTTTTTAGTTTTTCAGTTTGTGTTTTGTAATAAAGATGTTATGGACTCATTCGTATTTCGTGTTCATGTAATGTCCTCTAGTATATATTTGGGCATCTGTGGTGAAATATTTACATCGCTATTGCAGTTCCTTCGATGGACGTATGTGCCCTGATTGTATACATTTAGCATGAGGGTTCCCAACTAATGATATGCAGCTTACATCACCATATACCGCGGATTTGCTGGGTTCGCACTCGCAACCTCTTTAAGAGTGGAACACCGTATATATTTCACCACAGAGGCTCTCCGGATGTGTGGTTTCTAATTGATAGAGGATTTCATAGAACGCTGTTCATTTTATGTACATGGCAGTGTCCTTGTATGTTGTTATCCAATATGCGTATATTGCATAGACGCCAAACACTATTCCAATATGCAAACAATAAGTATCACGGTTTGCGTGACAGCGTGCAACATACTACTGCATCAGTTAATAATAACACCCAAGAGATTGACAGACATATTACGGACTGTATAATCGAAATAGAAATATAATAGAAATATGATAATATTGGCAAGGAAATAAGTCTGTGACAAGATGATAGAAAACGTCACGCCGAGATAAACACGTGATGCATACATGTAGGTAGCTCTAAGCGAGAGGACAACGATTTACAGACGAATATGTAGTCCAGTGGTTAACACGCTGGAATGGTAATCCAGGGATCGCAGGTTCGCTCCCCCGTCTGACTCTAATACAATTAACAGTCTTTCAGATGGGACGTTAAACCGAGGTCTCGTGTCGGTGCTTTACACCGTGCACGTAAAAGAACAAGAGGAGACTGTGGAATGGGTCTATGTCTGTATCATTGCACTATCCTCCACAATCTAAAATGACTAATCTCTTCAGGAAGCGTCGCTCATATGGGTAACCGGTAGCGACGATAAATAAACGTAAAACACACACACAGGACAACGATTTATTTCAGGGAGTAGTGACGGGTGTGGCTGACTGAGGAACGGTGTATGTCTACATCCACGCGAGGGGTTCGACATTAGAGGAAGATAGATAGATATATTTGCTTCAACATTTATTGACAATCCCTGTGCACCACAATGACATAAATCGTATATACTATGCATGCTTATATATTTGTTTTGTTCTGTACATTGTATATATAGAATGAATGCAATACAATATGATTGGTTTAAACATATTTATTTCACTATATACATTCACAAACAATACATGCACACACAATCAAAGAATAGGAAAGGATCAAAACGGAAGCAGAGCTTATATAGTTTCTCTCCTTGCAGTTCAAAATACACAGTACTATTTTGGAAGGTGTGGAGCTAATACATGTATACCAAATGTGCATATTGCTTAGAAATACCGGTAAGAAAGCAGAAGAAAGAGAAAATATGATTAAACTAAACATTCGCATAGCGATCCTTATGGTAACGTGAGTTGAGCAATAAAGTGCTGATATTGATCTAAGAAATAATGTTCGTTCCCCGAAAGCTTTGCCGGAAATTAATACCATACAATGACTGTACCGGATGAGCCGGTTCTATGAGATACATGTGTAGATTAAACAGATCTATGTCATCTCGAATAAAGCGAATCCAACGAGATTCACTGATGCAAAGTTGTTTTTCCAAATCTAAAACAAAAGTATCGCTTCAGTCGCGAAAGCTCCGGCGTTTGAGCCCCGCTGGAGCCGTTACGAGTGTGCCCTTAGGCAAGGTATTTAAATTCCTCATTGCCTCTTCTCTCTTCCTCGTGGCGATGGATTCCATCAGAAATGAGGTCAATTGGTCGATAGTGATTAATATAAGTTGTAAGAACTTGTTTCACAATCGAGCTGAAATAAATTTGTATAAACAAAAGTATATTCATTTTGAGCTACCAATCTTAATATCTTGAAGTTTAAACAAAAATCAATAAGCAGGACACTCAAGAACTAATAAAGACAGAATGATAACGAGGCCCATTGAGGTATCCGAGGATTACATGTTCTAAATTAACCTTTGGACATTGCACGTGATTTTGGGCGCTTGAACGTAAATGACGTATAGCAATAATAACAGGGACAATTTTGGCTAATCAGAATTTGTTATTATTTTTGTTAATTTTGGCAAGGAAGCTTTGTAAAATCTAGAACAATGATCAGGTAATCAATTTACCGTTTTGTTACGTGTGTTTTTACGTTTATTTATTGTCGCTACCGGTTGCCCATATGAGCGACGCCTCCTGATGAGATTAGTCATTGTAGAGTTTTGGAGGATAGTGCAATGATACAGACAGAGACCCATTTCAGAGTCTCCTCTGTTTGTTTTACTTGCACGATGTAAAGCACCGACACGAGACCTCGATTTAAGGTCCCAACTGAAAGACTGTTAATTTTATTAGGGCAAGATTGAACCTGCACTGCTTAACCAAGGGAGGAACGTGTGCTATTTAGTGTTGAATATAATGCTTTTTTATTTCCACATTTGAGCATGAAATTAATGAGCTACTTTAACGTTGTATCTTCAATTATACCCCTTCGTGGAAGTCGTGATATCGCAGTGGAAGTCGTGATAGCGCCGTGGAAGTCGTGATAGCGCATTATATGTCGTGATAGCGCAGTGGAAGTCGTGATAGCGCAGTGGAAGTCGTGATAGCGCAGTGGAAGTCGTGATAGCGCAGTGAATGTCGTGATAGCGCAGTTGATGTCGTGATAGCGCAGTGGAAGTCGTGATAGTGCAGTGAAAGTCGTGATAGCGCAGTGGAAGTCGTGATAGCGCAGTGGAAGTCGTGATAGCGCAGTTAAAGTCGTGATAACGCAGTGGAAGTCGTGATAGCGAGGTGGATGTCATGATAGTGCAGTGGAAGTCATGGTAGCGCATTGGAAGTCGTGATAGCGCAGTGTATGTCGTGATAGCGCAGTGGAAGTCGTGATAGCGCAGTGAAAGTCAGGATAGCGCAGTGGACGTCATGATAGCGCAGTGAAAGTCAGGATAGCGCAGTGGACGTCGTGATAGCGCAGTGGATGTCGTGATAGCGCAGTGTATGTCGTGATAGCACAGTGGATGTCGTGATAGCGCAGTGGATGCGCGTTCGCTTCAGGTGCGAAAGGTCCAGAGTTTGAGCTCCGCTGGAGTCGTTACGATTGTGCCATTAGGCAAGGCATTTACATTCCACATTGCCTCTTCTCTCTCCTTCATGGTGATGGATTCCATCAGGAATGAGGGCTCGATAGTGATTAATATAAGTTGAAAGAACTTATTTCGCAATCGAGCTAAGATAAATTTGCATAGACTAATTATACCCCTTCCTGTGTAGAGTCTTAATTAGACAGCAACGTTGAAAGGGGCCAGCCATTTCTGACGTATGACACACCTCGTATGGACAACAGTACTTCCCGAATCCTATCCTTGAAGGCCAGGCGCCTGTCTGATAGGCAGTCGGTAACCCATTATTTAACTAGCTGGCGGCTCACCAACCGGCCACATCAGAATAAACCCCTGACGAGGTTCGAATCTTCGACCTCCCGCTCCGTAGGCGGACGGCTTAACCACTAGGCCACGGAGAAGGTGTAAAATCTGCATTGTGAAGCATACATAGTTCGATATATATTTTTTTAAAACAGGAATTGGGTGGAAAATCTGTGTTTATAATAGATCTTGTTATTATGTAGGCAGCCTCATGATACATTGCCATATGAGGAAGTAAGGCTCAGTGCTGATCTGTTTGCAAATGCATATCACCCTAGAGGCAATCACGAGGCGCCTCATCAGTATTAATATAGCTGCTTAATTAGAGCCTTCACTGAGAATTAGGAGACGGATAAACAGTGATCCAGATGTGATTCCATACTCTTGTCGATTAGACCTGATTAAAGCACAGGACAGCCACGATATTAGCCTGGGTGCCAGTCTGTCGATTCTTCACTTTTTAACTTCTGGCAAAATGACAGCCTGGGGAAACTTGATTTCCGATCGTAGCGCCATCTACTTACACCCTCATTTATGAGGGTGTAGATTTGAAGAACGACAACTCTTCTCTACAAGATAATATCGCTAAATATAGAAACGGAATTCTATCGGAAATCGCCGAACAGGCACGATTACACACGCTCATTTCCGATTAAAGCACAGGACAGTCACGATATATGAAATTTATGAAAGATTTGTATTAGTGGAATAAAATATAGAAAATAGTTATAATTATTATTAGCGCCAGCCGTGGATTCAATCATTCGCATTGAGCTATGCTATGGATCTATGCTTGAGCTATGCTATGGATCTATGTTTGAGCTATGCTATGGATCTATGCTTGAGCTATGCTATGGATCTATGTTTGAGCTATGCTATGGATCTATGCTTGAGCTATGCTATGGATCTATGCTTGAG
This sequence comes from Archivesica marissinica, assembly GCA_014843695.1. Classification (NCBI taxonomy): domain Eukaryota; kingdom Metazoa; phylum Mollusca; class Bivalvia; order Venerida; family Vesicomyidae; genus Archivesica; species Archivesica marissinica. The sequence goes on from CM026401.1 coordinate 57,197,039, forward strand.
CTATGCTATGGATATATGCTTGAGCTATGCTATGGATCTATGCTTGAGCTATGCTATGGATCTATGCTTGAGCTATGCTATGGATCTATGTTTGAGCTATGCTATGGATCTATGCTTGAGCTATGCTATGGATCTATGCTTGAGCTATGCTATGGATCTATGCTTGAGCTATGCTATGGATCTATGTTTGAGCTATGCTATGGATCTATGCTTGAGCTATGCTATGGATCTATGCTTGAGCTATGCTATGGATCTATGCTTGAGCTATGCTTGGATCTATGTTTGAGCTATGCTATGGATTATGTTGAGCTATGCTATGGATCTATGTTGAGCTATGCTATGGTTTGTTGGTTGTTGGTTGTTGGTTTGTTGGTTTTGGTTTGTTGGTTGTTGTTTGTTTGGTTTTTTTGTTGGTTGTTGGTTTGCTGGATCTATGATATGGATCTATGCTTGAGCTATGCTATGGATCTATGCTTGAGCTATGATATGGATCTATGCTTGAGCTATGCTATGGATCTATGCTTGAGCTATGCTATGGATCTATGCTTGAGCTATGCTATGGATCTATGCTTGAGCTATACTATGGATCTATGCTTGAGCTATGCTATGGATCTATGCTTGAGCTATGCTATGGATCTATGCTTGAGCTATGCTATGGATCTATGCTTGAGCTATGCTATGGATCTATGCTTGAGCTATGCTATGGATCTATGTTTGAGCTATGCTATGGATCTATGCTTGAGCTATGCTATGGATCTATGCTTGAGCTATGCTATGGATCTATGCTTGAGCTATGCTATGGATCTATGCTTGAGCTATGCTATGGATCTATGCTTGAGCTATGGTATGGATTTATGCTTGAGCTATGCTATGGATCTATGTTTAAGCTCACGTTGATACCTTTCTGGTAAACGCAGTTGCTCCTGAGACGTTGCTGATTGGCTAAAGTTCTTGTATGATGTCACTCATCGCACACGTTTCTATTCTGTTGCCAATAATAACGTGCAGTGCATTTGTAACGTTGGTATTCCGAGAAACGACGTAAATACATGTTTTCCGGACACACCTTTTGTATTATTGTTTGGCAACATTAAACTGAGACATTTGCATATTCCATGAACTTACTTCGTTAATAATCGATTTCCGAAGTAAAATATGAGCTTTAGATTAGTGTACACTTACTTGATTCAAATATTAACGGTACAACCCTAACGTATGTCCTGGTCGTAGTTCACGAAAACTCACGATGACTTTGGCGGAGATTAATTAGTCTCAGTTTAATGTTGCCAAACAATATTTATGGTCAAATACAGCCTTGGAATGTTCAGATAATGCAATGTAAATATTTACTGCGGCTGGGTTGCAGTTCAACTTGTTACCAGTAACCACTGGAGCAGTAATGCTCCCATAAATATATGTGTGTATGTTCTTTCGTGTGAAACGTCGCGCCAAGCAGCTGAGATAACATGGCGATGTTCCAGTAACCAATCGTGGGGAAGACCCCTGGTGCCCCTCTGAGCAGTATTTCTGATATTGACGGACAACCGGTTAAAACCACCAACCTTCCGCAAGTAAGCTGGATAGATTCCTAACATGAAATAAATGTACACACCCCTGTGGTATTCGAACCAACAGCCGAGAGGGGTAAGTGATGTTATGTCATAGATCTTTAATAAATATAACCACGCGATCACGCGACCACGGACCTCCTCCCCTAAATACATTCCAGGAATATCGTTATGATGGATATGACTGTCTTATTTCAAATAATACGCAAAAGCTCGCGTATTAAATATTTATTGTATTTTACACCTCTCTGTGTTATATCGACTGCGTATATCATTTCTTGGGAAATATGGTGGACATAGTTCACCCAAATTGGAGTGTAAATATGCCAATACTGTTAGGTTGGACATTTTCTTGGCACATTAATGGCATTCGAAGCCAGAAGCGCACACGTCTGAATGTAGCTTGCAAGGAAGCGGGACAATTGAAATGGAAATGAATCCCTCTACGCAACTTAAACTCGAAAAAGGTCAGCTGGCAAACATCATAATTATGTTACAAATGACGCCGTTGTCACACTATTATACTGAATGTCACTCTCCGAACAACGTTATGGTAAAGACCGTCTCCGTGGTCGAATGGTTAATGTCGCTTACTTATAGATCACTGTAACATATCATCACTGATGGTCACGGGCTCGAGCCCCGCTCAGACCTTGTCTCTTTATATGAAAACATTGGCAGTTTCTTACGGAGGTTGGTGCACCAAGTATTGGTTAACCGCTGGAGCCTGTCCAGGAAAGATGTTGTTATGTAAACTTTCCGTCACTCAAATGGATAACCGGTAGCGACGTCAAATAAACGTTTAGAAAAGCTATGAAAAGTTACGTCACAAAGAGAACGCTGAGATCGGATTTATTTTGTAGCAAAATATGGCAATCAATTCAATTCAAACTATTTATTGCCGGCATTTTCATAAGCAAATAACATTAGCATTATAGCTATTTACCGACATACAATAATAATAAAAATAAAGATGTTGCTAGGGAAACTTTAATGGGTAACCGATGGCGACATTAAATAAACGCTTAGAAAAGCTATTAAATGTTACGTCACAAATACCACTGTCAACTGTTACAATCAATGCACTGAGAGCGCTGAGATCGGATGGTTTATGTGTAGCAACATATGGCAATTCAAACACTATTTTATTGCCGGGATTTTTATAAGCAAATAACATTAGCATTATAACTATTTGCCGACTTTCAATAATAATAACAATAATGCTTCAAGTAATAGACAAAACCATTATAATCGATACAATATCAACATTCATCACGTGTCATTAAAGGGATTAAAGTATAAAGATACAAACACATACATATTAAGAATTACGATATACCCTGTAGTATACGATGGACACACTGCTGCATGGCCAGTCCACACACGCAGTGCTGCCAACGATGCAATCAAATACTCATATTGCTAACTTTGCGTTGACGTCGTTTTCAAACTGGAAACTACAAAGTCGGATATGATCCGAAATGTCCGGGTTTTACTATGAATATACGATAACGTATTGGCCTATGACAAGCTACCTATCTTTAAATAAACAACGTATTGGCCTATGGCAAGCTACTATCTATACATAATCAACGTATTGGCCTATGGCAAGCTACCTCTCTTTAAATAAACAACGTATTGGCCTATGACAAGCTACCTATCTATAAATAATCAACGTATTGGCCTATGACAAGCTACCTATCTATAAATAATCAACGTATTGGCCTATAACAAGCTACCTAACTTTAAATAAACAACGTATTGGCCTATTATAAGCTACCTATCTATAAATAAGCAACGTATAGGCCTATGACAAGCTAACTATCTTTAAATAATCAACGTATTGGCCGATGACAAGCTGCCTATCTTTAAATAATCAACGTATAGGCCTATGACAAGCTACCTATCTTTAAATAATCAACGTATTGGCCGATGACAAGCTGCCTATCTATAAACAATCAACGTATTGGCCGATGACAAGCTGCCTATCTATAAATAATCAACGTATTGGCCTACGGCAAGCTACCTATCTATAAACAATCAACGTATTGGCCTATGGCACGCTGCCTATCTATAAATAATCAACGTATTGGCCGATGACAAGCTGCCTATCTATAAACAATCAACGTATTGGCCGATGACAAGCTGCCTATCTATAAATAATCAACGTATTGGCCTACGGCACGCTACCTATCTATAAATAATCAACGTATTGGCCGATGACAAGCTGCCTATCTATAAACAATCAACGTATTGGCCTACGGCACGCTACCTATCTATAAATAATCAACGTATTGGCCTATTACAAGCTACCTATCTATAAATAATCAACGTATTGGCCTACGGCAAGCTACCTATCTATAAACAATCAACGTATTGGCCTACGGCACGCTGCCTATCTATAAATAATCAACGTATTGGCCTACGGCACGCTGCCTATCTATAAATAATCAACGTATTGGCCTACGGCACGCTGCCTATCTATAAATAATCAACATATAGGCCTATGACAAGCTGCCTATCTATAAATAATCAACGTATTGGCCTATGGCACGCTACCTATCTATAAATAATCAACGTATTGGCCTATGGCACGCTACCTATCTATAAATAATCAACGTATTGGCCTACGGCACGCTGCCTATCTATAAATAATCAACGTATTGGCCTACGGCACGCTACCTATCTATAAACAATCAACGTATTGGCCGGTGACAAGCTGCCTATCTATAAACAATCAACGTATTGGCCTATGGCACGCTACCTATCTATAAATAATCAACGTATTGGCCTACGGCACGCTGCCTATCTATAAATAATCAACGTATTGGCCTATGGCACGCTGCCTATCTATAAATAATCAACGTATTGGCCTACGGCAAGCTACCTATCTTTAAACAATCAACGTATTGGCCTACGGCACGCTGCCTATCTATAAATAATCAACGTATTGGCCTATGGCAAGCTACCTCTCTTTAAATAAACAACGTATTGGCCTATGACAAGCTACCTATCTATAAACAATCAACGTATTGGCCTATGGCACGCTGCCTATCTATAAATAATCAACGTATTGGCCTACGGCACGCTGCCTATCTATAAATAATCAACGTATTGGCCTACGGCACGCTGCCTATCTATAAATAATCAACATATAGGCCTATGACAAGCTGCCTATCTATAAATAATCAACGTATTGGCCTATGGCACGCTACCTATCTATAAATAATCAACGTATTGGCCTATGGCACGCTACCTATCTATAAATAATCAACGTATTGGCCTACGGCACGCTGCCTATCTCAACGTATTGGCCTACGGCACGCTCCTATCTATAAACAATCAACGTATTGGCCTATGGCACGCTACCTATCTATAAACAATCAACGTATTGGCCTATGGCACGCTACCTATCTATAAATAATCAACGTATTGGCCTACGGCACGCTGCCTATCTATAAATAATCAACGTATTGGCCTATGGCACGCTGCCTATCTATAAATAATCAACGTATTGGCCTACGGCAAGCTACCTATCTATAAATAATCAACGTATTGGCCGATGACAAGCTGCCTATCTATTAATAATCAACGTATTGGCCTATGGCACGCTACCTATCTATAAACAATCAACGTATTGGCCTACGGCACGCTACCTATCTATAAACAATCAACGTATTGGCCTACGGCAAGCTACCTATCTATAAACAATCAACGTATTGGCCTACGGCAAGCTACCTATCATTAAATAATCAACGTATTGGCCTACGGCAAGCTACCTATCATTAAATAATCAACGTATTGGCCTACGGCAAGCTACCTATCTTTAAATAATCAACGTATTGGCCTATTACAAGCTACCCATCTATAAATAATCAACGTATTGGCCGATGACACGCTGCCTATCTATAAATAATCAACGTATTGGCCTATTGCACGCTGCCTATCTATAAATAATCAACGTATTGGCCTACGGCAAGCTACCTATCTATAAACAATCAACGTATTGGCCTATGGCACGCTGCCTATCTATAAATAATCAACGTATTGGCTTACGGCACGCTACCTATCTATCAATAAACAACGTATTGGCCTATGGCACGCTGCCTATCTATAAATAATCAACGTATTGGCCTACGGCACGCTACCTATCTATAAATAAACAACGTATTGGCCTATGGCACGCTGCCTATCTATAAATAATCAAAAACTGCCTTATTGGCAAGAATATATTTTGCTACTTGTTTTCTCTTGAATATTAAAGGCTGTCCGATTATCGTCGTGGTTAGCGCGCTCGCTTCTCACCAATTCAACCCGGGTTCGATCATCGGGACCAGGAAATATGTGAGATGGTATGGTGTTCGCCTTATCGGACAGGACAGGTGGGTTTTCTCCGTGTACTCCGGTTTCCTCCCACACGAATTACCACATTTACGCTTTCATCCGCGCCAACGAGAGTGATTAATATCAGTTGTTAGAACTTGCTTCGCAATCATTGTAAAATAAATAAAGTTTGATCTTATCTTGAATATAAATAGTGTTCAGTATCACGGACATTTCCGGACTGTGAAAAATTCGGTAATCACCGATGTTTATGTCCCTTTTCTGTCATAATGCTTAAGTAGAACATTAATCAATAAATGCGCGCATTAATTGGGCTATAATGCGACTAAATCCACCCGAAAGATTCAAGATGATAGCGTATTCATGTACAAGGATCAATATTGTGACGGGTCGTGAAATTGTGACCCTATGTTGTTACGATGATGTGGTGGTTCTTGATATGAAAAAAGCTTTCGATGCTATACATCAAGTTCACTTTATAGCGGTGTATTGATGTCTTCATTTTGTATAAAATGTATATATTGTATGGTTTGAAATAAATTAAACTAATATTGATGTAAATTACAGTTGCAACATCTTGTAATTGATGAGTTAATTATCGGGTATTGGTAAGAATAGTTATATGATTGTGAATTGTGACAGTTATTTATTTAACCATAGTTTATTGCAAATCAATAGTACAAATGTGATACACATAAAGATACAATACATAGCATGAACATACAAATGGTTTGGGCACACGTTTTAACAACATTAGACAACGGCATGCACCAGAAAATCAAGCTAACGTTTGATTAAATTGAATGAATTTCTTTCTTGCAAAAAAGAGTACGCAAAATAGAACATAAATAAAATCACTAAAGGATCAGACATTTTTTTTTTATAAAAACAAAAGAAGAAAATAATGTATTGCTTACATTCATACATGTATCTCAGGATTCCAGCTGTTGTTTCCCCACACCACGCCAATACACAAACCCACGATCCAATCTCACAAGCAAATAATGTATATTTAATCAAGAGAGGCGTGCCGAAAAACGATGCGAATTTTGCACTTCCAAAAATAAAGTTGTGTTCTCCTCATTTGTTATCGTGAAGCAATTTTATGGAACTTAGTGGATGGGATCTACGAGTATTTACGAAAAGTGAACGACGTTTAATTCAATACCTATTACATTTGAAGAAAACGTGTTCCGCATCTCCAATACCTTGATTGCATAAACATATTGGAGAGTCACGCAAATGGTTAAAGAAAAGATCATTGTTTAAATTGCTGCATCGATTTCTGATACGAGATTGCATTACAGCATAGTATCATTCCCCAGTTGAATAATAAGATGGAACCCCGGAAACATTGAACTTTTTCCCCAATGTGTTCTTAAATGCTTGGAGTGTGTTAGCATTACGTAAAGATGTATCTAGGTCATTCCATAATGTCATTGTATCGGGTATGACAGCATATTGAGTATGTTTCTATGCGTCTTGGCAAAGTAATAAAATGCGCGCAAGATCGTAAATCATATTGAGTAAGATCTCCAATAGTAGGAGGGAAAAGATAATGTAAATAACTAGGTAGAGGTCCGTACTTTTCTTTGTAGACTAATATTAATTTTAGAATGGTTCTGCGATCGTCAAGTGAAACCCAACCGATTTCTTTGAGAATATTATGATTAGAGACAGATCGCGTCAAGCCTGTGGCAAATCGAGCAGCTTCGTATTCAAATTTGGATTTTTCTAAGGTATCCTTTTCATTATGTAGTAAAGGTCTTAGGTAAGATATGTAGATAGTATTGATAGCAGAACGTTTAAGTTTGTATTTAAACGTTCTCAACGAATATTATTAATGTGTGTATGCTATAATCCATCATGCTTAACGTGAGGCCTAAATGTTTATTATCACCAACACAATTTAGCTGGAACATTTTGGAAAGTGAGGGAAGGACGAGTAATGTTTCTGAATGAGAACATAACTTCAGTTTTTGCTGGATTAAACTTGACTAACCACTGTTTGGCCCAATTGGATATTAATTGTAAATCCGAATTTAAAACAGTTTCCATGACTGCAAAATCTGAGGTAGTTACAGCAAGTGAACTATCACCAGCGAATAATCTATTAGTACTAATGAGCGATTCGGCTATGTCATTAACGTAAACAACACATACAGTTGGACCCAGAACCGACCATTGAGGTACTCCAGCTGTAATTGTTTTGGAATTAGAGAAGGATTGTCCTACAAATACTCTTTGTTCGCGATTATGAAGGTAGTCTACAGATCTTGTGTCAGACTCGGTAAAAGGCTTTATATATATATCGCTAAAACACGTTGCTTTTCTCTCATCGAAACCTTTACATATTTGATTATGGATATCTATAAGTTGATATACAGTTGAATGACCAGGATGAAAACCTGATTGTTTCTTATAAATGAGATCATTGGAAATTAGATGGTTTATATATATTTAAAAACAACTCGTTCCATTACGTTACCCAAACAACCTATTAAAGATATGGACCTGTAGTTGGCTGGTAAAGATATATAATCCTTTTTAAACAGTGGCATAATATTTGCTAGTTAAGTAGGATATTTGTTTGTGATAATTGATCTGTTGAATAAAATACAAAGTGGCTTCGATATAGCTACGGAACAACTTTTAAACATGTTGTGGCTGATATCGTCCGGACCGCTTGTTTTATTGACAGCCATATGATCTAGCACGTCAATGCTATCTTGTTCAGTTATTTGAAATTGTGAAATGGTAGCATTAATTATAGGAGGAAAAGCAAGTAGTTTCGCGTTGGATTCATCTAATGTTGATATTGAAACAAAGTAAAATTTTAAAAATTTGGCTTTATCTATATCTGAAATCGCTGTATCATTGTGTTTGCTATTCATAGGTGGACTATGTTCGTCGTTAATTGAATTGTCTTTAATTAACTTATTCACGATTTCCCAGTATAATTTGGGATTTCTACAGTTAAGATCGTTCATGGAGAATTCGAGAGTATTATAGAATTGTTCACGTAAATGTTTTTTCATGTTATTGACTCGATTTCTTAAGCTTTTCTACCTTTTCCAGTGTGAAATGTTTCCAGATTGAATAGCTATTCGTTTTAAACGATCATGTTGGCGAGATACTTTTCGGATGAGCGAATTATACCAAGGTTTGTGATTGGATAGAATTTGAACTAATTTAGTTGGAATACACACTTTTGCAAGTCCTAACAAGAATTATGTTGCTATATCTATTGACTCATTATTGAGAGGCGATCAATCAGTTTCGTTTATTAGGTTATTTAATTTTATAAAATCCTCTTCCTTGTAATTCCAAACACGGCGAGTATAACAGGTTCTAGACTGAAACTTACTTTTCATATAAACGTACGTACCAAAATGATCACTAATGTGAGATGGTGTACGATGAATGTCAGAGTTTAATTAAGTCACGGAATTGGTTAGTGCAATTATGTTAATTAAGGTACTTGTGTTATGAGTAATCCGTGTGGGCTCTGTTGTGTTAGTCATATTATTAAGAATTATTATAAAGTTATTAACCCATTCAACACCAAGTAACTCACATGGACTGGTCCATGATATATTTAGACCAATAAATTAATAACAAAATTACATTTGGATCAGTTCATTTATCAAAATGGGTAATAGTTATATTACTGGCAAAACGTGCAGATCCTGATGAGACGGCTCGTCACGAGCCGGCTCATCTGGATCTACACTTTTTGTAAGCCTATTTAGAGGTATGTGGTGTTGAAAGGGTTAAGTATATCTCATAGTTTATGATTTGCCACATTTAACTGATCTTCATTTATATCACCAACTAGTATGATGTTAGATGATATGTCAGATGCCTGTTCTATGAATATATCACATCTTTGACAACATTCTACTGGTGAATTGGATGGTCTATAAGTTGTTGCTATGACATAGCTTCTGTTGTGATCTTTTATTTGGATGCATAGTGATTATGGGAATGGTGTTTTTAAATTAAGCAAACGCTTAGGTTGCCGCAAGCCGGGGTTACAGTAAGTGAGGATATCCGTTGAGTGTGGTGAGACGTCTTTTACGAAACATATTTTCGAGTCCATCAACACACACACACACGCACTCTCGTGAAGCAATAACGATATTACAGTCAAACCTGTTAGTGGCCACCGCCATTAAGCAGCCAACCTGTATCAAACAGCCAGCTTACCGATTTCCAATATACCTCTAGTAAGCAGACATCTGTGCTAAGCAGCCACCTTATATGGTTCCCTTTAATTGCTGCTTAACACAGCTGTGATTGTACTTGTACGTACCCACATATCACTGTACAGAAGGTGTGCTATTAAAGGACCAGAATGTGTCGTGCACGTGAGGAAGTATGCCCATAAATGACGCAGATGCGTAAAAACTAATCATAGCCGTCAATATATGTATGCATGGTCAACATAATGATTTATCACCAATCTATGCTTATTGAATTATTGTAGAGTCTGATTATGGGGGCACCTGTGGCCGAGTGGTTAAGTTGGTGACTTCAACTCAATTTCATGAATGACCATATATACGTTGTCATTCGCGCCAATGAGGATTAATATAAGTTGTTAAAACTTGCTTCGCAATCATTGTAAAATGAATATAGTTTAAACTTTAAACTGTTAAATGAGATTACATAAAGTATTGGCATACACATAGTAATAAAGCACTCTATGTTCTATGTAACTTCTGACTTGATGAGAATACTATTTATAATTGTGGTGTATGTTATAGTAGGTATTGTCTCAGTAATGTTTCACATACGGATCTGTGTAATCCATGGATCGCAGGTTCGATTGCCCGTCTGACCATAATAAAATTAACAGTCTTTCAGATGGCACGTTAAACCGAGGTCTCCTGTCGGTGCTGTACACCGAGCACGTAAAAGAACCAGAGGAGACTCTGGAATGGGTCTCTGTCTGTATCATTGCACTATCCTCCAAACATCTAAAATAACTAATCTCTTCAGGAGGCGTCGCTCATATGGGCAACCGGTAGCGACGATAAATAAACGTAAAACACACATACATATGTATAGTCTCAGTCATGTTTCACAGACGGATCTGCAGTTCAATGTGAAACAAATATTGAATGAAATACGTTTATCATGTACGTGGGGAAAACCAAAATAATACATTACAATGTTTTGCAATTATAAAACAAAGAACTTGGTATACATCTATTAGCAATTACCCTAATCGTGAATCATATTGTATGTATAAACATTCATTTAAACTAGAAACATATCTTGATATAATTAAAGCAGCATTACATCGTATTAAAGGATGTTTTGGGTAAAATATAAATAATAATATGTGTGTGTTTACAAAAATCGAAATAGTCGCTCAGAAACGTTAACATTCCAATACATTTAAACCGTCGTATACGCGAATTTGTTTATCAACACACGATATAGAAACACGCACAGCGCGCATGCGTGAAACAACAGAGGATGTAGAAAACAACGTATATATTTTGAACATGAAAGACTATCTATCTTCCTCTAATGTCGAACCCCTCGCGGGGATGTAGAAATGTCCCTAAAAGACAGAGTTATGAATCAATATATCAAGTTAGAACAGTACTTCTTGCATAAATGTATATAGAATATCCGCCTCAAGTTACACTCGATTTTAGTATTATTCTTTATACCTAACGAATACGTTGCAAATATTTAGTATGTACATTCCCATTGGAGAGGAATTAATATAAGTTTTCTGGAAACTTGTTTTCCAATCCAAACCATTCACAATTTATGTAATTTGTAATATATTTTTGTTATACATGTACATGTATTGGAATAAATACTGTTTAAACCAACATATCAAGTAATTTAATTAAAAAAGACAACGTGGGACAAATGGGGACGATGCATTCCGAATGTAAACAAGTGCGTGACCGATCGACTCGGAAAGTCCTACTTTCGGTTTCGAGTTTGTTTTATCGCAAAAAAACACTGTTTACCAAATGAACATAAGCATACATAGTATAATGTTAGAATGTGTAGCAGCATTGCTACCCATACGTAAAAATTGAATTTTTCAAATATATTTTATATCATATGATGTAGTGCTGCTTTAAGGAAACAAGGTACATAAATGCTCTATCATCATTTAGAACATCATCACATGACCTAGCTATTGAACCTGGTCGATACTTAAACACACCTAGACATGAACGAATATGTGCACATTGTAATGCATTGATTGTAAATGAATATTATTTCATTCTCATATGTCCAAACTATTCAACATTGCGATCAAATTACAAAAAGCACTACAATTACACCTGGCCAACGAAATAAAAAAAATTTGCCAGTCTTATGCCAACAAACTCAAAATTACTTTGAACAATCTTTGCAAATTCATTTACAATGCTAACCTGTTAAGAAATGTAGCGTCGTATAGATTGCTGTTATATGCCAATAGCATTGAAATATCCACTGGAATTATATACTCTTTGTTATGAATGCATGTCTTTGTATTGAAAATGTTTGTATTTGCTTTAAACATGTATACACAAAAAAGTCATGTTTTATGCAATAAACTTATTTAAAAAAAAGTTAAACGTTATTTATTTTATAACGATTGCTAAGCAAGTTTTAACAACGTATATTAATCACTCTCGCTAGCGCGGATGCAAGCGTAAATGTGGTCATTCGTGTGGGAGGAAACCTGAGTAACCGGAGAAAACTCATATTCCGATCTGGCGACCATCTCACATAATAAATGTATTGAATTGAATTTGTTATTTTTTTTATACAAATTTATTTTAGCTCGATTGCGAAACAAGTTATTACAACCTATATTAATCACTCTCGAGAACTCATTCCTGATGGAATCCATCGCCAAGAGGGAGAGAGAAGAGGCAACGTGGAATTTAAATGCCTTGCCTAAGGGCACAATCATAACGGCTCCAGCGGGGCTCGAACTCCAGACCTTTCGCACCTGAAGCGAACGCACATGCACTGCGCTATCACGACTTCCACATTGAATTTGTTACACTCGGTCTACTAACCTGAACCTGTTTGAAATATCTCAAGTTTGTCGAAACCGAACATTGATATGTAAAAGTGTAGTCCTATGACAGCTTAATGTAACTGCCGTACGATGTCATCATCACGTCATCAACATGTCATCAACACGTCATCAACGGAAATTATAGACACCAGCAGTTAATACTAGCGTCTGGAGTCTCTCTTGTTTGCAAAGGCTTGGCATATCTCTATCCGTATGTAAATCGCCAAAGGAAAACGTTTTTATATAATTTGCTTTAGCTTCCTACTAGATCCTTTGCAGTATGTATTATATATATCGTTGTATGTTATATGTGATGTATTATATATATCGTTGTATGTTATATGTGATGTATTATGTATGTTGTTGTATGTTATATGTGATGTATGTCGTTGTATGTTATATGTGATGTATTATGTATATCGTTGTATGTTATATGTGATGTATGTCGTTGTATGTTATATGTGATGTATTATGTATGTCGTTGTATGTTATATGTGATGTATTATGTATGTCGTTGTATGTTATATGTGATGTATTATGTATGTCGTTGTATGTTATATGTGATGTATTATGTATGTCGTTGTATGTTATATGTGATGTATTATGTATGTCGTTGTATGTTATATGTGATGTATTATGTATATCGTTGTATGTTATATGTGATGTATTATGTATGTCGTTGTATGTTATATGTGATGTATTATGTATGTCGTTGTATGTTATATGTGATGTATTATGTATGTCGTTGTATGTTATATGTGATGTATTATGTATGTCGTTGTATGTTATATGTGATGTATTATGTATGTCGTTGTATGTTATATGTGATGTATGTCGTTGTATGTTATATGTGATGTATTATGTATGTCGTTGTATGTTATATGTGATGTATTATGTATGTCGTTGTATGTTATATGTGATGTATTATGTATATCGTTGTATGTTATATGTGATGTATTATGTATATCGTTGTATGTTATATGTGATGTATGTCGTTGTATGTTATATGTGATGTATTATGTATATCGTTGTATGTTATATGTGATGTATTATGTATATCGTTGTATGTTATATGTGATGTATTATGTATATCGTTGTATGTTATATGTGATGTATTATGTATATCGTTGTATGTTATATGTGATGTATTATGTATGTCGTTGTATGTTATATGTGATGTATTATGTATGTCGTTGTATGTTATATGTGATGTATTATGTATGTCGTTGTATGTTATATGTGATGTATTATGTATGTCGTTGTATGTTATATGTGATGTATTATGTATATCGTTGTATGTTATATGTGATGTATTATGTATGTCGTTGTATGTTATATGTGATGTATTATGTATGTCGTTGTATGTTATATGTGATGTATTATGTATGTCGTTGTATGTTATATGTGATGTATTATGTATGTCGTTGTATGTTAATGTATTATGTATGTCGTTGTATGTTATATGTGATGTATTATGTATATCGTTGTATGTTATATGTGATGTATTATGTATATCGTTGTATGTTATATGTGATGTATTATGTATGTCGTTGTATGTTATATGTGATGTATTATGTATGTCGTTGTATGTTATATGTGATGTATTATGTATGTCGTTGTATGTTATATGTGATGTATTATGTATGTCGTTGTATGTTATATGTGATGTATTATGTATGTCGTTGTATGTTATATGTGATGTATTATGTATGTCGTTGTATGTTATATGTGATGTATTATATATGTCGTTGTATGTTATATGTGATGTATTATGTATGTCGTTGTATGTTATATGTGATGTATTATGTATGTCGTTGTATGTTATATGTGATGTATTATATATATCGTTGTATGTTATATGTGATGTATTATGTATGTCGTTGTATGTTATATGTGATGTATTATATATGTCGTTGTATGTTATATGTGATGTATTATATGTCGTTGTATGTTATATGTGATGTATTATATATATCGTTGTATGTTATATGTGATGTATTATATATATCGTTGTATGTTATATGTGATGTATTATATATATCGTTGTATGTTATATGTGATGTATTATGTATGTCGTTGTATGGTATATGTGATGTATGTGTATAATTATATGTCGTTGTATGGTATATGTGATGTATTATATATATCGTTGTATGTTATATGTGATGTATTATGTATAATTATGTTACGTTGTATGTTATATGTGATGTATTATGTATGTCGTTGTATGTTATATGTGATGTATTATGTATGTCGTTGTATGTTATATGTGATGTATTATGTATGTCGTTGTATGTTATATGTGATGTATTATGTATGTCGTTGTATGTTATATGTGATGTATTATGTATGTCGTTGTATGTTATATGTGATGTATTATATATATCGTTGTATGTTATATGTGATGTATTATGTATATCGTTGTATGTTATATGTGATGTATTATATATATCGTTGTATGTTATATGTGATGTATTATGTATGTCGTTGTATGTTATATGTGATGTATTATATATGTCGTTGTATGGTATATGTGATGTATTATATATATCGTTGTATGTTATATGTGATGTATTATGTATATCGTTGTATGTCATATGTGATGTATGTCGTTGTATGTTATATGTGATGTATTATATATATCGTTGTATGTTATATGTGATGTATTATATATATCGTTGTATGTTATATGTGATGTATTATGTATGTCGTTGTATGTTATATGTGATGTATTATGTATGTCGTTGTATGTTATATGTGATGTATTATATATATCGTTGTATGTTATATGTGATGTATTATATATATCGTTGTATGTTATATGTGATGTATTATGTATGTCGTTGTATGTTATATGTGATGTATTATATATATCGTTGTATGTTATATGTGATGTATATCGTTGTATGTTATATGTGATGTATTATATATATCGTTGTATGTTATATGTGATGCATTATGTATGTCGTTGTATGTTATATGTGATGTATTATGTATATCGTTGTATGTTATATGTGATGTATTATGTATATCGTTGTATGTTATATGTGATGTATATCGTTGTATGTTATATGTGATGTATTATATATATCGTTGTATGTTATATGTGATGCATTATGTATGGCGTTGTATGTTATATGTGATGTATTATGTATATCGTTGTATGTTATATGTGATGTATTATGTATGTCGTTGTATGTTATATGTGATGTATTATATATGTCGTTGTATGTTATATGTGATGTATTATGTATGTCGTTGTATGTTATATGTGATGTATTATGTATGTCGTTGTATGTTATATGTGATTATGTATTATATATGTCGTTGTATGTTATATGTGATGTATGTCTTGCAATAAATACTGTTTAAACCAAATGGCCAAAGGAATTGATTTATGTGTCTGCCAATAAATAAATAAATGCAAAAATGAATGCTATTCCTGATCAACTTTGGAATATTTATTAATGGTATGTAATATATGTTCTTGTTAGAATGTTCGTCCTACATACTAGTGTAATACTATGTTCTTGCATTATATACATATATACAATACGTGGTTGACACACATATGAAAGCAAATGGGTTGGGCCACACGTTCTATCAACATTAGTAATTGGCCCTCTACCCAGTGAACTTAAACAAAAAGTTAAACTGAATTGGCGTAATTATATTTCATGTGTATACTAACAAGATTAGTCTAAATAATAATGAGCAATTCTTAGTATATGAATAACCTCTCGTGTTGATATGATCCCCCACCGGACAATTTCTGCCGCGTCTTTGTTCCAGTTTCACCGACAACGCCCCCGTGATCTCAGTTCAGCAAATGTATAATTAGAGCCATGGTTACAGAGTTTACACCATAATGAACATGTGAGAAGTATATTATTAGTATTTAAAAACGTTTTGAATGCTTTATGAATTTCTGTACAGCTTTGATTATTAGATTGTTAACGTCCTACATACCGATACAACATTAGGTTTAACAATAGTTTATTCAAGAATAATACATAACATAGACATAGTTGCAATTATAGCGCAGATAGGATTGGGGGAGAGGTTGGTGCACACAAGTACTGGTTAACCGCTGGAACCTGCCCAGGAAAGGTGTTGTTAGGTAAACTGCCCGCCGGCGATATAGCCCAAAATGGTGCTGATGCAGGCGTAAAACCCGAAATATAACATAAATATAAGGATTGGGGGAAAATTACATACCATTAGTAACTTATTCGAATCCCTTTCCTCCAATACAATTATATACACACATATTCTCTTATGACAGGTTACATTACCAGTATTGCTTAGTATGACATATTTTATAATGCTATATTCTGTTATGACAGGTTACATTACAAGTATTGTTTAGTATGACATATTGTATAATGCTATATGACAGGTACAAGTATTGTTTAGTATGACATATTTTATAATGCTATATTCTGTTATGACAGGTTACATTACAAGTATTGTTTAGTATGACATATTGTATAATGCTATATTCTGTTATGACAGGTACAAGCATTGTTTAGTATGACATATTTTATAATGCTATATTCTGTTATGACAGGTACAAGTATTGTTTAGTATGACATATTTTATAATGCTATATTCTGTTATGACAGGTTACAAGCATTGTTTAGTATGACATATTGTATAATGCTATATTCTGTTATGACAGGTTACATTACCAGTATTGTTTAGTATGACATATTTTATAATGCTATATTCTGTTATGACAGGTTACATTACAAGTATTGTTTAGTATGACATATTGTATAATGCTATATTCTGTTATGACAGGTTACATTACCAGTATTGTTTAGTATGACATATTTTATAATGCTATATTCTGTTATGACAGGTTACATTACCAGTATTGTTTAGTATGACATATTTTATAATGCTATATTCTGTTATGACAGGTTACCAGTATTGTTTAGTATGACATATTGTATAATGCTATATTCTGCTATGACAGGTACAAGTATTGTTTAGTATGACATATTGTATAATGCTATATTCTGTTATGACAGGTTACATTACCAGTATTGTTTAGTATGACATATTTTATAATGCTATATTCTGCTACAGGTACAAGCATTGTTTAGTATGACATATTGTATAATGCTATATTCTGCTATGACAGGTACAAGCATTGTTTAGTATGACATATTGTATAATGCTATATTCTGTTATGACAGGTACAAGTATTGTTTAGTATGACATATTGTATAATGCTATATTCTGCTATGACAGGTTACAAGTATTGTTTAGTATGACATATTGTATAATGCTATATGACAGGTACAAGTATTGTTTAGTATGACATATTGTATAATGCTATATGACAGGTACAAGTATTGTTTAGTATGACATATTGTATAATGCTATATGACAGGTACAAGTATTGTTTAGTATGACATATTGTATAATGCTATATGACAGGTACAAGTATTGTTTAGTATGACATATTGTATAATGCTATATGACAGGTACAAGTATTGTTTAGTATGACATATTGTATAATGCTATATGACAGGTACAAGTATTGTTTAGTATGACATATTGTATAATGCTATATGACAGGTACAAGTATTGTTTAGTATGACATATTGTATAATGCTATATGACAGGTACAAGTATTGTTTAGTATGACATATTGTATAATGC
Organism: Archivesica marissinica; assembly: GCA_014843695.1. Lineage (NCBI taxonomy): Eukaryota > Metazoa > Mollusca > Bivalvia > Venerida > Vesicomyidae > Archivesica > Archivesica marissinica. Next base: position 57,215,678 of record CM026401.1, read on the forward strand.
TATATGACAGGTACAAGCATTGTTTAGTATGACATATTGTATAATGCTATATGACAGGTACAAGTATTGTTTAGTATGACATATTGTATAATGCTATATGACAGGTACAAGTATTGTTTAGTATGACATATTGTATAATGCTATATGACAGGTACAAGTATTGTTTAGTATGACATATTGTATAATGCTATATGACAGGTACAAGTATTGTTTAGTATGACATATTGTATAATGCTATATGACAGGTACAAGTATTGTTTAGTATGACATATTGTATAATGCTATATGACAGGTACAAGTATTGTTTAGTATGACATATTGTATAATGCTATATGACAGGTACAAGTATTGTTTAGTATGACATATTGTATAATGCTATATGACAGGTACAAGTATTGTTTAGTATGACATATTGTATAATGCTATATGACAGGTACAAGTATTGTTTAGTATGACATATTGTATAATGCTATATTCTGCTATGACAGGTACACGTATTGTTTAGTATGACATATTGTATAATGCTATATTCTGCTATGACAGGTACACGTATTGTTTAGTATGACATATTGTATAATGCTATATGACAGGTACAAGTAGTGTTTAGTATGACATATTGTATAATGCTATATGACAGGTACCAGCATTGTTTGGTATGACATATTGTATAATGCTATATGACAGGTACAAGTATTGTTTAGTATGACATATTGTATAATGCTATATGACAGGTACAAGCATTGTTTAGTATGACATATTTTATAATGCTATATTCTGTTATGACAGGTACACGTATTGTTTAGTATGACATATTGTATAATGCTATATGACAGGTACAAGCATTGTTTAGTATGACATATTGTATAATGCTATATTCTGCTATGACAGGTACACGTATTGTTTAGTATGACATATTGTATAATGCTATATGACAGGTACACGTATTGTTTAGTATGACATATTTTATAATGCTATATGACAGGTACAAGTATTGTTTAGTATGACATATTTTATAATGCTATATGACAGGTACACGTATTGTTTAGTATGACATATTGTATAATGCTATATGACAGGTACAAGCATTGTTTAGTATGACATATTTTATAATGCTATATTCTGTTATGACAGGTACAAGTATTGTTTAGTATGACATATTGTATAATGCTATATTCTGCTATGACAGGTACAAGTATTGTTTAGTATGACATATT